>CM064556.1:8016426-8124506 GCA_032716605.1 Paralithodes platypus
ACTAATTTCTTTCTTTACTATGTACAAACTTTCCTTGTGGGCATTTCCTGACCCATAAGGTTACACTTCATCCTATTTTCCGGTACGGTTTTCTAGCATGAGGGGACGGAGGGTGGAGAAAGAGCCTTCTACTTTGCTGTCCTATTATTCTACTATAAACTGTCCCTTCCCCTAGTAGTATTAAGGCCGAACCCCCTAGTAGGAACCGCAAGGTCTGTGTGATTTGAGAGTCTATGAAACTCTGTAACTCTCTGTAACTAACTCTCTCTCTCTCTCTCTCTCCGAATGTGTAGTCCCCTTTCCGGTTTCCACTCTCCAAAAATGACCTAGCGTTCTGTACACCACACTAGAGATAATAAAAAACAGGGACAATTGTTGGCATCCTATATCTTTAATAAAATAGGATGGTATTGTATTGCAATTTTCTTACACATCTATTTAATAAATATTTTGGATAAGGAAAAACTGTATGCAAATACCGAAGGTTCCTTGTACGATGATGCGTTTGAGTCACTGAAATTATAAGATTTCTACTTGACCCATCGGGCCCGGGAGTACATTAAAAAAGTATGCTCAAAGTTCGCCCCATGGAGCTCGGGCATACAATTTAAAAGCATGGGCATATGCCATTTCTTTGCGGAGATATTAGAATCCGATGATGACAAAATTAAGGGAATTCCTGTGTTTACCCCCCAAAATTGGGAAAACTTGCCTTATTATTTCACCATCAACACTGAATCACTTAGTGTAGTGACTTCTAGTTTTAACCATTCACAATATATCAGTGATTGCTTGAATGCTAATTAATCTAGGTTGGGCCATTTTATTGCGAAGATAATTTATGAATATGTAAAAAATCAAGAAATTGATGGAAAAGATCCAGATCTCATGCTCGTGAAAATTCGAACCTGGCCGGGTGCGAATGGTTAATTCAATTCTTGATATTCTAAGAGAATAATAATCAGGCAACAGTTTGTGCATCAACAACCGTCAACGATGATAACAAAACAAAAATCTCGAAAAATTTGTACCATTTAGTGTCCCAAGAATACTCAAATACATCAAACATATAATAATTGATTGCAATGTCCTATTAAAAGGTGCCTTGAGACAACTAGAAAAAAATAAAATTGAACACAATTAAATCATACAGGCAACAGGCATACACAAAATACTAAATACATTCTCCCACTGATTTGTGATCTCTTTACTAAGAGTGCAAACTTAGGCAGGCAAAGGCAGGTGGCAAGCCGAATCAGACGAGGACCCCAAACCAGTTTCGATAGATTTACTCAGTATGCATGACCGGCCGATTTTGTCGTCTTGCCAACCTCTTCAATGGAGAAATAAAAAATACTATGTGCGTGGAGCAGGTTCAAGATACATTACTTTGGAATTATAATTAATGACTTTGGAATATTTCAAACAGATAACTTTGGTGGGTGGTTCTATAAATGCACAGACTGTAGTCTCTGCAGACTTTCATGACACAACATACTATTTCCATGAGACAGGCTCGAGAAATATTACCTTGGGACTTTGACTGCTTGTTTGGGAATACTTTATCCAGAGATATTTTTGGTGGGTGTTTCTACAAATATATAGCTTGGAGATTTTCATATTTTACTAGAACCGGTATTTGTTTTAGAAGATAATCATTCACTCACAAAGCAGTTTATTTGTGTAGCATTATGGCAAACATAGAGTGAGGGACAGGACAGTTGAATACCAATATCTGGAAAATCGGTAGGAGGAGCTAGTGGCCATGAACTTGATAGTCAGCAGAGATTAGGCAACTCATTCTGATATTCTGGTACCTGATACTGGATGTTCTTGGCATTATATATATACCATATAATCTCTAGCTACAACAAAGGGGATTACCACATCCTACTATAACATCAAAATATAAAAATATCTAGTTATTGAAATCAGAATATATCATATTATTTGCTACCCATGAAGAATCGAGGGCATTTAAAAAAATACATAAGATACTGCCCACAATAAGTGTACAGGCTCATACAATAGGCGATAGGTTATTTCAGCACGGAGACTAATACTACCTGCAATACTCAGTCCAAGATTTACAAGGTTTATTAATATAAGGCATAAGACAGTTATATCAAAAGAAAGCTTGTACAGCACATCGAATAGCTCTTAAATTTGTATTATATAACTCGCATAAGAAGAAAGTAAGAAGGCAATAGTATATACTGAGGGCTGACTTATATACTGGTGAAGGCTAAACAGAGTATCACAAAGTAGCTATAGTCATAAATTATCGATGACGTATGGAAACAAAATAAGTAAAACAGTAGTGGTTGAGCAGTAGTAAACAATTAGCCAAGTTAGGAATGAATAGTAACAATAAGTTGCATATATCAGAATATGATGGCTCTGTAATAGTATATATATATATATATATATATATATATATATATATATATATATATATATATATATATATATATCTTGGCGAATATTATTTAGTGACATTTGACAATTAACTAAAAGCCATGGAACAATCAGAAAGCACTGGAAATATACATATACATAAAAATCCTAAATAACATTAACATGGAATAACAAGTGTATAGCTAGCTAACCTTAATTTCTAGGGTATCTGTAGTTCTGTGTTGTAGTTTGCAAAGCATGGCTGATAATACCCCGAATCTGATCCTAGGACGGAGCCATAAAAGTAATATCAGATCTTGGTATTATGTCTAATTACATTAAGGATAGTGTGCGTTTTGTGCTAAGTTGTTTTTCGATAACTCTGGAAGGGTCTCCAAATTTGAAACTAGACATTTATGTCTCGACGGAAGGGATGATCTCTTCCAAGAGTTTCAGGACAAGGAATTCTCTCAAAATTCTTTGTAAGTGTGGTGGAGAATTCTTTCATTTTCCTTGGATTCATTGTTCCTTTTCTTAATATTTTTCTTCTATTTATTGGCCTTCTTTTGATGGAGTTGTATGCTAGCTGCGATGTGTGTGCTACCCAGGAATAAGGTGAATGCACTGTTTTCTGCTGTGATAGACGGGCTGGGTGAGAGAAGAGTGACTGCGATGGGTGTGTCACAGGTAGGGGTCTTAGCTGCGATGGGCGTGCTGAGAAGGGCTTGTCACTAGGAGGGGTTTCGGCTGTGATGGGCGCGACACGTTTGGAGGTGACTGCAAAGGGCTTGTCACTAGAAGGGTTCTCAGCTGTGATGGGCATGCCAAAGGTGGAGGTGACTGCGAAGGGCGAGTCACTAGAAGGGGTTTTGACTGCAATGGGCGTGTCAAGTGTAGGAGTGAAGGTGAGTATGTCGTGTCACAAGAGGAAGGTTGAGCTGCTAAGGGTGTTTTCAAATAGTTAGGTGTAGCTGCGATGGGCGTGCTACATAAAAGCTGGCTGTGACGGGTGTGCTAGGAAGGTTGTTCGAGTCTACCTTAGGTTGATTGTAGGTACTTTTTCTGTCTTTTCCTTCTGATGATGGCTTGAGTGTAAGAAGGGCTGATTGAAGCTTCTGCTGCATGTAGTTAAGTCCTTTCTCCAGGGAGGTGCTAATCCATTGACCAGCATACCTTCTTCTCATTTTTCTTGATGAGGAGTGGTACAGAGCATGGAGGTCAATCCGGAGTTGGTCTCTTATTCTGCTTTCTGACTTATGAATTTCTCTTACTGGCCGATACAACAATTCAATATGCAAATAATAAACCATTGGAATTGTATTGTAGCTCTCCTCATATATTCATTAAATGAAAATTATAATATTATAATAATTACAACTATGCCATAATCAAACTCCATGGCCTTATTACCATAAAAAAAAAATATAATAATAATAATGATCATGTCTACTAACTATTATGAATGACAACACTTATCATGCTCACTAACGATGGCGTCATGAATGAGGGATGGTTCGATGTATGCGGCACAAAGATGGTGTCCGGTGTGATCAATGGCCTGATATTATTAATGATAGTATCTCCAGGCAAGACAACACGAGGGGGAAGGAAGGGTGGTAGGGCAGGGGAACGTAAACTGACCAGCAAATACAGACACAATTATTATTATTATTATTATTATTATTATTATTATTATTATTTTTCTATTTTATTATTTTATTTTGATGTATTATGTTGCATACCTTGCAACAGTGAGATTGAAAACAGTGAGATTACAAAGTCGTGTCCTGCCTCCATAATTTCAAATTCGATTAGATCATTAGCCTACTACAAAAGGAAAAAAAGAAAAAAAACACTTAGCTCACATAAACAAAGCTAAGCTGTATATATTTATTTAGGAGTATTTGTGCTTACATCGAAGACAATAATGTTGATGTTAGGGCATCATATCTTTTAGTAATAGTAATTTCTGTAGCCTATCATTACGCAAGCGATTTGCCGTATTCAATTTAGCAAATGCTGCATGATGGGTAATTACCACTGTGCATTTAGATTATGGTAATGTACTGTTATTTATCGATCAACTAAATTTAAGGTACCCATCAAATGCTAAAGTAGATTGATTTAGTACAATGATTATTTTGGTAAAGTCCTGCATTTCGGTCATCGTCGCTATTTAACAAACGAGAGACAATAATATAGCTCAGAGTGATCAAAACATAATAACACCTGTTCATCAGTATCTTATTTGACTAATTGTGCAGCATTGGAAGATGGAGAAGTAACAGCTGAAGGTATGTTAGGCGTCTATGCCAACAGCAATGGTATGTGTCTCCCTATAGATGCCTGTGAGCAAAGCCTGGAAGGAATGTCGTCGGCCCCGTGAGCAAACAGGTAGAGGTAGGTTCCACAGACTCCCACACACACAGCCACCATTATTTCAATTTTCATACTCAGATGAGGAAGTTCGATTAAATGGATACACTGAGCCTAAAATAACTACATATTATACAGTATTGCAATCTAATCAAACGCAGTCCACGCCTAAATGTAGTAAAAAAAAAAAAAAAAAAAAAAAAAATCTGAAAGTTTTGCATATACAGTAGGTATTTATAGTCAATCGACAGAGATGTTTTGCTATTATATTATGAATAGTCACGGTCACTAATTTTGATGCATTTTGAACCCTCAAACTGATTAAACGAGCCTCAGTCATGCAAATATCAAGTATTAACTAAGGGTATTGCAAGTTGTACCGTGTATTAAACGAGCCTCAGTCATGCAAATATCAAGTATTAACTAAGGGTATTGCAAGTTGTACCATGTATTAACTAAGGGTATTGCAAGTTGTACCGTGTATTAAACGAGCCTCAGTCATGCAAATATCAAGTATTAACTAAGGGTATTGCAAGTTGTACCGTGTATTAACTAAGGGTATTGCAAGTTGTACCGTGTATTAAACGAGCCTCAGTCATGCAAATATCAAGTATTAACTAAGGGTATTGCAAGTTGTACCGTGTATTAAACGAGCCTCAGTCATGCAAATATCAAGTATTAACTAAGGGTATTACAAGTTGTACCGTGTATTAACTAAGGGTATTGCAAGTTGTACCGTGTATTAAACGAGCCTCAGTCATGCAAATATCAAGTATTAACTAAGGGTATTGCAAGTTGTACCATGTATTAACTAAGGGTATTGCAAGTTGTACCGTGTATTAAACGAGCCTCAGTCATGCAAATATCAAGTATTAACTAAGGGTATTGCAAGTTGTACCGTGTATTAAACGAGCCTCAGTCATGCAAATATCAAGTATTAACTAAGGGTATTGCAAGTTGTACCGTGTATTAAACGAGCCTCAGTCATGCAAATATCAAGTATTAACTAAGGGTATTGCAAGTTGTACCGTGTATTAAAAATAACAATAATTATTCGTGGTTATACGAATTACTCTTATGTTGGTGGCCTACGAAAAGTCTAGACGCGCCAGCTGCAGTGTGTACTTATGGCGGTAGTTGACCAGCCGTGACTAACTGATCAGTTCATTAGGTATGGACGCCAATTACAATTACCTCTTGATAGCTTACAATTAGTGATTAGTACTTTCCCACATGTACAGTCAAGAGAATAAATAGCAACACACCCATTTGAATGAGTATCGTACGCAAACGAGACAATACCATGTTGTACAATATATATAACATATACAGTATATAACCCAGATGCTTCACAACTTGGCTTTAAAGGTTCAAAGATTCAAATTGGTATACCGGTAACCTAATTAGGTCCGTGCGAACCGAGGCCCTCTAGGCCTTACTCACGTTGTTGTTAGCTCCGTAGAAGCTAAGGACTTCTAGGGCTTACCCATGTCGTTGTTATTGTTGTTGTTGTGAGGGCGACACTTCTTGAAATTTGCTATTTCTCGGTTATTACTGAACCAAATTTAATTATTGTTGTCATGCATATGGTCTGACCTATCATCTAGGCCGTAACGGAGCTAATTCTTTACATTTTGCCCTGTGCGTCGCGTCATGCGCCTCGTAGTTAATACGTACACGAGGACCTACAGTATGCTTGGACTTTTTTCTGATTAGTTTATGATTATATTATTATTATATATATATTTTATTATATATATTATTATATGGGACAGGAAAAACATATGAAGAGAATAGAGGTTGGTATCAACGGATAATACTAGTTATCAGTTTTGTTAAGCTAAAGGATAAAGAATTGTTCGTATAACATATCGTTGCCAAGCCATGCCAATGTTTTTGTTTGTTTACATACGCAATAATGTTTTAAGCAAACATTGTTCCTAGTGTCTGCTTATTTAGACAATGGCTCCACCTTTCATATTTCCAAAAATAAGAGACTGTACGAATTGCAAAGTTAAAATCAACATGAACAAGTTAAGATAATTTGATAATGAGGTTAAGATAATCTCTTCAACGAATATGCATACTAACGCCATAACAATTCACACGAAAAATACAACAAAGAAGATATACATAAGGAACGAGAATGAATAGATATTGTGAAGTTGCGTAGGTACTAAACATATACCGCGAATAATAGAAGAAGGACTGACCAAGAAGCCACAAATATACAGCGCCCAACCAGGTTTAATCAAGACCACCATAACTCTCACTCTCACTCTCTCTCTCTCTCTCTCTCTCTCTCTCTCTGTAAGTTATGGTCACGTTTTCCTATGAAGGAGGTATATCTTGTAATTATTGTATCTGAAGAAAAAAAAAAAAAAATGTAGTCTGTATTGACTTCATTATGAATACAATAGGTCCATGTTGTACATGGCCAAGATATTGATAACTTGTGCCTATGTATCACTGAATTATTGTATCACTAACAGTTATCGTATCGAAATGTGTATTGTCTGCCCGCATCCACCCGGTGGGAAGGAAATAATATATATCATCCCTTTCAGTATTAAGCCGCCCTTGTCCACTATAGTCAGGCTATCATTTAGTTTCCTTCCTAAACTAAATATAATCGCCTACTGATAACCATAATATTAGGAAATGTATCCCCAAATACCGAAGGGGTTAAGTCAAGTTAAGTTTCCTTTCTGTAAGCCTGTAGGAGCTGAGTGACGCCTCCGCCTCCTCAAACCTTATCTCCCTGTCCCCTGTACGTGCCACTGAGGAGCCACACAGCATGTTTAAAGGACACCCATCTACGGACACATAAAGTGAGTGTCAAACAAACATACATACAAACAGACCCCCTCGCCCACATACATACAATACAACATAATCCTTTACACACACAAATACACACCCAAACAAACATGTATACACATACCAGTACTGTACACACACACACACGGAAGATCATTGCTCTTGATATTTATATAAACTTTCTGAACAGGGAAATTTAATAGAAGACATGTTAACAGACGTAGAGTACATGAATACAAATTGATAGAATAATACCAATGGGACATAACACTGGAAGTTGGATTAAGGGAGGTTTTTAGTGGATTCCCTAGACTTCCATCAAGCTTAAAATTACTCCCCCTTGACCCCCTTTCAAGATAAATTTGTACAGTTTTCGGTAGAAAAATTTCCCGGCCGAAGGCCGGTTCCCCTTAAATTACAGGCTCGCTATCGTTCGCCAGGAAAAAATCGACACCTATATGTCACGAATGGTCTTAAAATTGACAGAAATGGGGCGAGGGTTCTTAAAATCGCCAAACTAATGGGGCGAACGTCTTAAAATCTCAAAAACAATGGGGCTAAACATGAGGGAGAAAGGGGTCCAGAAAA
Organism: Paralithodes platypus; assembly: GCA_032716605.1. Lineage (NCBI taxonomy): Eukaryota > Metazoa > Arthropoda > Malacostraca > Decapoda > Lithodidae > Paralithodes > Paralithodes platypus. The sequence goes on from CM064556.1 coordinate 8,024,608, forward strand.
AAAATCCTCCAGGTGGAAATCTCCCCTTTAATTCGGTGCACAAGCCAGAGATAGAAGACCTAACACAGAAACTGTTATTATTATTATTATTATTATTATTATTATAATCCTAGGGTGTAGAATAAGCTAAGGGGCAGACAGAGAGGACAAAGGAGTAGGAACGAACAAAGAGAAGAAGGCTATTATATCGTTTAAGGGGGGATTTCCACTTGGGAGATTTTTTTCTGGACCCCTTTCTCCCTCATGTTTAGTTCCATTGCTTTTGAGATTTTAAGACGTTCACCCCATTAGTTTGGAGATTTTAAGAGCATTCGCCCCATTTCTGTCAATTTTAAGACTTTTCGTGCCATTTAGGTGTCCATTTTTTCCTGGCGAGCGATAGCGAGCCTGTAATTTAAGACGTACATTTTTCTACCGAAAAATGTACAAATTTATCTTGAAAGGGGGCTTAGGGGGTGACATTTTAAGCTTGATGGAGGTCTAGGGAACAAACTAAAAACCTCCCCTTAAGTGTCTCTAGGACATAACAAGGGAAGCGTATTTAGAACTACAGAGAGCGTGGATAATGTGCTACCATTCAAGTCAATTCCAAACCCATTAATATTCAATTTTCTACAACATTTAAGACAACCAACGTGATTGATTTTAGGGTGCAAATGGCTATGCATCAAATTACAAATACTCGAATAATCAACACAATAATTATACCCGTATATTTTTAGGAGCAGCAACTTACATACCACAGAGGGAATTAGAGAACTTCTGAACACAGTGCTCAAGATATTACATTGTGAACAACAAGGCAGCATTACCAAAGTGCACAAGAGAACACTACTTGAACAGAGTGCACTGGAGAACTATACCACATAATGAACACAGAGCAATCGAACACATTATAAACAGAGCACAAATGAGCATGTGGACAGACTACAGAACACTTGTATTAACTGCAACATATCACAAACAGAGTGCAAACAAGAACTCCTCTTCAAAGAACGTACTGTAGGGTACATTATATATAATAACGAGTCACAAGCACAATGCATAAGAAGACAATGATGAAGGTTAGTTAAAGGTGCCTCAGAGTTTAGACAATGATGAGGTACAGGAGGTAAAACAGAGGATGGTGGTAGTAGCAGAAGTGGGATGATTTAGGTGGTTTGTTTTTGTTGTGGATTAGGCGATATCATAGGAGTATCTACCCAACAAACTCGACTGGCTCCAGAGTGCAGTCCATGAAGACCAGTGCCAATGTACAACTCACTCTGACCATTCCACAAGATAATACAACAGAATACAGCAAGAGAGGGTGGTAGGAGCATGGAAGTATATTTTATTGTAGCTCCATGGGTAGGAGCGGTGTTGACCTTGCCATGACCTGGACAAACCACCACTTCGGGACAAGTCAAGCCACCCGACATTCCCGGCATAAGCCAAGATAAACCCACCCACCCAACCACACTCACACCCACCCTCCTAGATACCCCTACACCACCACACAACCAACACACTCCTACATACCTACTCCTCCCATACCCACTCACACACACACCTACACTCACTCACGAGTACACACACATATTCATCACCACACACCATACACAATGCGAGAGAGAGAGAGAGAGAGAGAGAGGGAGAGAGAGAGAGAGAGAGAGAGGGAGAGTGAGAGAGAGAGAGACGGAGAGAGAGAGAGAGATAGAGAGGAGCTGAGAGAAGAGGAGAGGAGAGAGAGAGAGAGGATGGAGCGAGAGATAAGAGGGAGGTGAGAGAGAGAGAGAGAGAGAGAGAGAGAGAGAGAGGGGGGGGGGAGGTATGGCAGGCGTGCGAGAACAAACAATAGAGGTTGCAGGATGAAGGGCCGGGAAAAATAAATAACCAAAATAAACCAGGAACCAGTATAAACGTTATATAAGAAACAGGCATGAATACTTTTCAAGGACCAAGCAGGTATAAGAAAAATAAATGTTAAGAAAATGAAATATAAGGGTGAGGCAGACAGGTTTGGAGACAGACATGTTCTGGCGGCTGCCCTGATCGACGGGAGGTCAGGGGGTTGAACTCCTAACATAACTTCTCCCACCCTCCACCCCCATTATTATTATTATTATTATTATTATTATTATTATTATTATGTTTCTTTAGAGGGGAGTGGGGTTAATTAGTATTTAGTCTATTTTCAGCTAGTGAGTTGGTTAAGGGGAGGTTTCTAGTTTGTTCCCTAGACCTCCATCAAGCTTAAAATGACACCCTCTAGACCCTCTTTCAAGCTAAATTTGTACATTTTTCGGTAGAAAAATGTCCCGGCCGAAGGCCGGTTCCTCTTAAATTACAGGCTCGCTATCGCTCGCCAGGAAAAAATTGACACCTAAATGGGATGAAAGGTCTTAAAATGGGGCAAAAGTTCTTAAAATCGCCAAACTAATGGGGCGAACATCTTAAAATCTCAAAATCAATGGGGCTAAAGATGAGTGAGAAAGGGGTCCAGAAAATAATCCCTCAAGTAGAAATCTCCCCTTAACATATGTTTAATTAGGAAATAGCGTTCACCTACAGCCAGTCATTTAGCAGTTTGTCCCAATTGTATTGTCAATCAGAATAGACATAATTTCACTAGCATCCTCTATAGTCAGTGTTATATATTTATGAACTCTGCAGAGTGGCATAACACACACAGGTCTCGCCCGTATACTGTGGACCACCAGCCAAATTGTCCATTGTCGTCGTCCTCCGTCCAGAAACTTCTCCTAGACCGTTCAATGGAGTATCACCACATTTCACAGGCATATCCATTTGGTCAGTGCAAAGGTCAGTCATGAATATAATTTCAATTTTACTTTAAGGTCAAGGTCAAAGGCTAATGTTTAAAATAACGTCAATATTTCATGTTATTAAATTTTCCTAATTTATTTTTTTATTTTCACTATACAAGTTACCGGCAACATTTATATTATATTGACCAAATTTTAGATAAACATTCAGAAGGATAAGGTCAAAGGTCAAGATTAAAATTAAAATTAAGATTTTACTATTATTTCTTATACAAACTGTTAGATTCTAACTAGGCATATCATGTATACTCGAAATACCGAGACCAAGTCATACATGAACATAAATTATATAATTCCATTTATAAGGTCAAGGTCACAGGTCAAAAGTCAAATACAAGTTCAATATGAAAATGTTTATACTATTAATGCAAACTTCACAAAATTTGATGAGATAGTTATACATATATATACTGTATAAATATATATATATATATATATATATATATACCGGTATATATACAACAATATAATATTTACGGTTGTCTGTCTGTCTGTCTGTCTGTTCTTTATAGGCGGCCGCAGTTTTTAAGCTAGAGCGTTCATACTTGGTATGCATAGTAAGGGGGTCCCTAGGCAGGTTGTAGTGGAAATTAAAAAAATCCCCAGGGTGAAAGGGAGGGAGAAAATGGGCGCGAAATCGGAAAAAGGGCCGTTTGGGGCAGAAGGAGGCCTCCGATCGAAAAGGTGTATGGAAAAGTTGTTCGCAGCCCCCCAAAATGGGGGTACGGATGAGGTCAGATCCAAAATCGGAGGTCATTTAGCGGCCGAAATCGAGGTCGCCGTTCAATGAGGCACAGGGAGGTCGAGGCCGGTGATTATGGTAGTATTGATGATGGTGATTATGGTAGTAGTAGTGGTGGTAGTAGTGATGGTGATTATGGTGATTACCCGGGCAACGCCGGGTACCCCTGCTAGTATTTATATATACAGGCCAAGTAGAAAAGAAAGCCTTCCGTCTCATTAACTCACGTCCACTCACCAATTCTCTGCAATCTCTCTCTCTCTTCGCCGCAAAGTCTCCTAGTATGGAGAGATGATATATAGTATTGTATTTTACTAGTACTTTACTTTGCAGCCCCAGCCCCACCTACTGGGGTTGTCTACACCAGTGTGCAGATATTATCTGGAAAGAAGGTGCTACTTTGGTCAAAAGGGCGAATATAATGGGAATTCATGTAGATTTCTCATCCCAAAATTTGCAACAACATAACCAGTCATGGAAAATGTAGATTTGGTGAAACCTGCAAATACCACCACCCATCCCTTTGCAAGACATCACTTAAGAACAAGACCAGCTACAATATGAAATGCCCAGCTTTTCATATTAGAGGGACTTGGAGATATGCTAGACCTAACACGAATGGTAGCCCAAAAAACTCTCTAGCTATGCGAGGACGAGACAGAGGAAAAAGGCAAGGAGGGAAAGGGCAGATGAAGATGAAGAGACTGAGGGAGATGGAAGAGCACATAGAACACCTCGAGCACCTCCTGGCCTCCCAAGAGTGGAAATACATCCCGAAGACTATTAGGTACACATAGTACTCCAAACAATCCCTCCCCAATCTTGTTTGCAAATATCCAAGGCCTAAAAAATAGAACCACGAACAAAGTACCATTTATTAGGGGCCTGCTAGAAGAAGGAAACGCTATATTTGCGGCTCTCACAGAAACTCACATTAAAGATCAGGAAGATAGTGAGGTATGGATTCCTGGTTACAACCTACATAGGGCGGACAGAACGCATAGATCACATGGAGGTGTAGCCTTGTACATACATGACTCACTGATATGTACTGAATTCCTAAATAACAGTAATGAAGTGGTGGAAATACTTGGAGTTAAAATAGAATCCCTAAATTTAGCAGTTATTGTTACATACAGGCCTCCAGACTCATCCCGAGAAGAATTCAAAACCCAGCTCAACAAAATAAAATCAGAAGTGGAAACCCTGGGGAACCCAACACCAAATATTATATGGCTAGGAGACTTTAACCTACCAAACATTAAATGGAGACAACTAGAAAACCAAGTAGTGGCAAATAACACCGGAGAAGCAAATACTAATACGAGAGAGCTTTTTGAACTTTGTGATTTTTTTAGTCTTACCCCACATATTGCTGAACCCACACGGGAAAACAATATCTTAGACCTGGTCTTCACTAACAACGACTCTCTAGTACACAGCATTAACATATCGGACACAACATACTCAGATCATAAATTAATTGAGATCAAAACAACCTTAGAAAGTGTACAGACAACCTCAGAATCGAGAACAAAAACCGGCCCCTTCAGTAAATTTAACTTCAATAACAAAAACATTAGGTGGGAAGAGGTAAATCAAGAAATGGAGGAAATAGACTGGGAAGATTTAATGGATAACCTGACACCAGCAGAATGTCTAGTCTTAATAACAGAAACCATGACCCAAATCTGTAGCCACCATATACCTGCAAGACAAACAAAACGAAGAAGCAACAAGATCGGGAAAGGAGGAGGCTGTACAGAAGAAGAAAATTACTCACACAAAGACGCACACATCAAAATCTACAGGATAGGCAAAAGGTCGAAATAGATAGAGAAATTGTGGAAATTGAACAAAGGCTAAGAATATCATATGAACTACAACATATGGAAGAGGAGAGGAAAGCTATTGCAGGTATAAAGGAAAATTCTAAATACTTCTTTTCATACGCCAAACAAAAGGCTAAAACAACATCAAACATCGGCCCACTGAGCAAAGGGGACGGCTCTTTCACAGGGGACAAAAAGGAAATGAGCGAACTCTTAAGCAGGCAGTATGAAATGGCATTCAGTGAGCCTGATGAAACAAAAGTCATCAGAGACCAAAATATATTTTTCATGGAAACCTCCCCCACGGAAACCCCTCAGATGCTGGATATTGATTTCGGTCCAAAAGACATAGAAGAGGCCATTTCCAACATGCCATCCCACTCGGCACCAGGCCCGGACTCTTGGAATTCGATCCTAATGAAAAAATGTAAGGAAAACCTCTCAAACCCCTGGCTATAATGTGGAGAAGGAGTCTAGACACTGGTGACATACCAGATAGCTTGAAAAACGCAATAATTGCCCCACTGCATAAAGGAGGGAGTAAAGCACTACCAAAAAACTACCGCCCGGTAGCTCTAACCTCTCACATCATTAAAGTTTTCGAGCGAGTCCTGCGAAGCAAAATTTCAACATTCATGGAGACAAATGAACTACACAACACCGGTCAATATGGGTTCAGAGCGGGAAGATCATGTCTCTCACAACTTTTGGAACACTATGACAAAATTCTTAAAGCGCTAGAAGAAAAGAAAAACGTGGATGTCATTTACACCGATTTTGCTAAGGCATTTGATAAATGTGACCATGGTATAATAGCCCACAAACTGAAAGCAAAAGGTATAACTGGAAAAATCGGACGGTGGATATACAATTTCCTCGTAAACCGAAAACAATCGGTAGCAGTAAACCAAGTCACTTCTGAGCCTTCGGATGTCAAAAGCTCAGTGCTCCAAGGAACAGTGCTAGCGCCCCTTCTGTTCCTCATACTAATTTGCGACATAGATACCAACACCAGACACAGTACGGTGTCGTCTTTTGCTGATGACACAAAATTAAGCAAGATAGTAAACACACAAGAGGACACGGGCCGACTGCAGGAAGACATGAGTGTAGTGTTCCAGTGGACCAGGGAAAACAACATGCAATTCAATGAGGAAAAATTCCAATTAATACGGTACGGAGATAATAATGGTGTTAAAGAAATTACAAATTACTTAACAGAATCTAACCACATAATAGAACGGAAAGACAGTGTGAAAGACCTTGGGGTATTAATGTCTGAAAATATGGGTTTCAAAGTACATAACCAGGTCAAAGTGGCGGCTGCGAAACGTCTAACGGGTTGGATTCTGCGTACTTTTAAAACACGCGGTGAATTGCCGATGATAACGCTCTTCAAATCTCTAGTGCTACCGCGGCTTGAATACTGTAGCGTATTAACATCCCCATACAAAGCAGGTGAAATAAATGACGTAGAGAGTGTACAAAGAAATTTCACTTCGCATATAAGTTCGATAAAACATCTACACTATTGGGAGCGTTTAAGAGCACTGAATCTGTACTCACTGGAACGTAGAAGAGAACGTTACCTAATAATATACACGTGGAAAATCGCAGAGGGTTTAGTACCAAACCTACATACTCCGATAGTCATGAAATTCAGTGATAGGAGAGGCTGGGAATGCGAAATCCCCTGGATGAATAACAGGGGTGCTATGGGCTCTCTGCGAGAGGGCTGGTTATCACACAGAGGCCCACGTCTCTTCAACAAACTCCCACGGCGAGTAAGAGACATGAGGGACATCTCGTTAGACAACTTCAAGAGAGCCCTAGATGTCGAACTGCAAAAAGTGCCAGACGAGCCCATCCTCGCAAGGGAGCGAGCTGTCGCTTCAAACAGTCTACTGCACCAAATCACCACCCATAACGAGGGGCGTCGCGCTCCTTGGTGCCGCTAGAGGAGCGGCGAACACATCCAAAGGTATCCAAAGGTAAGGTAGTAGGCTAAAATAAATGTATATACAATATTGTTTACATCTTCTATAAAGATGCATCTTGAAAGAAAAATAAATACATATATAAAAATATAAGCGAATAAGGCATTTTAGCCCGAACGTCCCTTGATTTTGGCCCTGTCACTCTTTCCAATCTGGGGGAGGCACTCGCTGCAGGCAGTTATGCCTTTTGTCTCCCTCATTCACATAGAAAAAAAAACGTGCCTTAATTTAATAAAATTATTATTTGCTACTATAACATAACTAGTGAATATATATTATATATTTCTATCAACAACATTTGCATATCAATTAAGCCTGCAATCTAATCTACTCGAAATCAATGACTATTAATGACTTCCCATTTCCAGTTACAATAGCATCGTGAGGCGTATATAGAGCCAATGACAGTAAAAGCCGAATCATACGATTGCTTTTTCCGGCTATTTTCGATAAGTAAGTTATTCTGGTAACATTTAGAGGCTCACATGTATTGGTATAAACAAGTTTAGCATAATTCAAGGACGATGCTACGTCCCTGATTAAATATAAACTGAAAATGGGAAACGGAGAGACGAGAATTGCTAAAAATGTATTGTCGGAAAATGAGTCATTGACACTAAAGGCCTTGAGTGATAACAGGCTGGTCGGTCCCTAGATGGTAGTGTGGACTCGTGATTAGAAAGCAGCTACATGAAAGTAATTAGCAGAGTTTATTGTTGGCCTTTGAAATCGAGGTCAAAAGTAATATCTGCATGGTAAATTGGTGTGTGTGTGTGTGTGTGTGTTACTCAGTTACTTGTTCGTCAAGGGGAATCCACGCAATGCGAGCTAAGCTCATTATTATCGCGCCTCCTTAACTGGGAATGTATTGCGTGAAATGCATGTTAAGTGTTTTTTATGTACTGTTGGAATGGCTGTGGATGTGAGTGTAGTCTGTATTTTAGCCAATTGGCGACATTGGAAACGAAGGCTTAGGGTGGATCTGTATGGCACCATTCTCACTATAGACGGTACCGTCTCGCCCGAAGGCTTAGGTAGCCATCAGCTTAGGTGAACCATATGATACCCATCTCGCCTTGTACCATTTTTGCCAACCCCAGATGGGACGTCACAACGTCGTCCACTTATTCCAGGTACCTATTTACAGCTAGGTGAACTGAGGCTAACACATGAAAGGAGACAAGCCCAATTTGTCTCCGCCCGGCCGGGGATTGAACCCCCGACCCCTCGTGTGTGAGACGAGAGCTCTACCTACTAGGCTACGGGCTGTGTGTGTGTGTGTGTGTGTGTGTGTGTGTGTGTGTGTGTGTGTCTGTGTGTGTGTGTGTGTCTGTGTGTGTTCGTTACTAAGGTCTACTACTATCTTTTAAAATATAATTTATCAGTTAAATCCTTAACGGGATGTAGATGACAACAATAACACTCTAAGTATATAACAGGAAGAACTGGATAAATGCAATGGAAAATATAATAAGCGAAGTGATCACATGCAAATTAAGAGAATGGATAAAATAATGAAATTTCTTAAACAAAACAAAAAATCAAGGTAAGGTTGCATACGAATAAGTCGATAGCAATAATGCATTTTCTCATTAGCTTATTTTCCTATAATATTATACAAATCCTAAATACAAACAAGTTGTGTGTCCTTCAAGTTAAATCAGTAAAGTAACGCAGCTGTGTGTCCACTAAAATATATGCTGAGGTCATTGTCCCTAACCATATTGAGGAAATGAGAAAATATTAACTATTCCATTCCTCATTAGAGATAGCCTATTGCCCTTCAATAGAATAATGAAATTATAAATCTAAGTACGTGATGCGTAGTTCTAGTTAAATCCGCCAAGTTACCTCAATCATTTTGGTTAAGATCGGTGTCCTTAATTACTGTAGATTGTGAACAAAATATCAATTCTTCCTATCCCTATTAAGCTACATTCCTACATAAAACAACAAATTGAACAAGTAAATATAAATAAGTGACACGTACATCAGTTAAATCAGAAAACGTATGCCGCTTTGTGTTCGACTAGTTAAAACTCAAGAGGTCATTGTTCACTGTGCAAACTCCGATGAATACCGTATGGTTAGTCCGAGGTTTGTTTGTCTGGGCTTCTGTCTACTCGGTAAATTATTGTGTGTGTGTGTGCAATCTAGAAAACAAAGGACTAAAACAACTGGTACGCATAATTGTATACTAATTGTTTTGCGTGATAATTCGAACACTTTTCTGACCTTTGGAACTTATTGATGATGTATGTTGTGTGTTCTATAGTAAATCCCAAAATAGTACAGCTTTTTTAAATGTGTTCCATTATTTTCACGTTATTGGTTACATGTTCAATAATACACACACGAAATATACAGTGCAATGTTTGAAGAACCCCTTATGGTTAGTGTGAGGATTATTTGATATGGCCTCTTTCTACTCCCCACGGTCTCATCCATCACCCCACCCATCCTTCAGCGTGTAGGTCAATGGCAGTGGCAGGTCAATTGGGGCATTTTGTACTTTTAAATCTGGATACAAAATTCGACATCCTTCAGGAGAAATTTTGCAGTTCTTCAGAGAGAAAAAGAAAAAGATAATCCGATAAAGGCATAGTAAGGTTGAATTTTCATATTTTTCTGGACCTCCTTCTCCCTCATGTTTAGTGTTATATCGAATCTGGCGGCCAAACCTAGGAAATAGCAAAGATAATGGAGTCTGCCCCCAAAATTCCAACATCTATGGACGCAAGTTCGCCTATGCCATCCTCCGTGACATTGCCTCCGCCCGCTTCAATAAAAGACAACAGTACTGGTGTGCCAAACCACACCCCCAAGGTCCCACGGGAATCAGAAGGTTGGCCCACCAGCCCCACTCCCTTTCATCTTACCACTCCTGCGGACTCCAGGACGAGACAGGCACAACACCTGGAGAGAAGGAGCGGGACCTTCTAGCCCAGAGCCGAAGGACATGGAAGAAGAGGAATTAATTCAATTACTTGTTTGGCGAAGGCTCCGACAGCAGCTCACCTTGCTAATACATAGCTCCCTCTCTGGGTTTCCCATAAGGATGGACTGAGATTCTCGGACTTCGACATGAGCAACTCTGTCCCGGATGTGAGTTTCGTTCAACCTGTGGTTACAGTCATTTAACCACTGTCTTGAGTATTTCATTCAGGAAGGCCTGAGCATCTCAGGCAACGGTGTTATCATTTTGACCCCTCTGGTAGTGAGGTACCCTAGCCCCCGTCTTGAGTAGCTCCTTCGGGTTAAATCTGGATATTTCAACATGGATGTGAGCAGTTCTAGCCAACCTGTGGTTACAGTTATCTAACCCCTGTTTTGAGCATCTCATTCAGGCAGGCCTGAGCATCTCCATCCCTCGGGTTAAAATCAATCGTCTTGAGTAGCTCATTCGGGTTAACCTTGAGTATCTCAGCAATGGAAGGAGAAAGCTCTATCAACTTCTAGTCGGAGTTAATCGACCATCCTCATCACTACCAGTCATCGAAGCAGCCCAGAAACGGAGCAATAGAGAAGAACTGTGACCCAGACAAGACGATCGCCCTACCCTTGCACGATGCTGGTCGGATCCCCTCTGGACAGATACATTAGCTACAGTATCTTTGTCTTTGAGAGTCCCTTGATAGGCCCTGAGAAGATAAATTAACACAACACACCTGTCCTTAATGTTTGCTATCATCAACTTAACTTCGATATACCTAAACGACTCCGTTCTTGTAATAAGAGCTTAAATTGCGAGACTTTAATATTTTGCCTCCTACAACACCCTCTCGACACATTATTATTTATTGCACTGGCTACTATGCCCCCTTTCAAGAAATTAACTAAAACTATGTCACTTGCATTCCCAGGGTAAAACATTGTAAATACTTAACCCTGCTCAGGCATATTGGCAAGAAGTTTTGAAGACGAGCAGTCAGTCCGCATCGTCCTACGACTGGGAGAGGGTGTGAGCCGCCGCTCTCTCTCCTCCCCTTTCCTGTACCAACCTGTCCAGTCACCATATGGGGTCCATAATCCCAAACGTACTACAAATTTCCCCTGCCTATCGAACTTTTTTTAGCCCCAGAGTTCTGCCTTAAATTTCCCCTGCCTATCGAGCTTTTTTTAGCCCCAGAGTTCTGCCTTGTCACCCAAGACCCTAAGCCATGCCCTCCACAGCCCTGCAACCAAATTAATCCAGCTTATGTAATGTATGAGATAGGCTTCACTTTTGTTGACCCTTTTTTTCATTTTTTTTTTTTTTTTTTTTTTATATATGACTTGATATTTACATTAGTGTAATTTGCTCTTAACATAATATTAAGCATTAATTGTAGTTTCTATTGGTAACAAGACATTTAAAATCCATCAATCAGTTTTCGGGTGAGAGCCGTTTAAAGTGACGGTCCCCATATGGGGCCACATTGCCATTTTCGCCACACTTCTGGAACATTACCTGAGCAGGGTTAATTATATTCTTATTAATTATCCATGTTATCCATTGTGTTTATGCTGATCATCGCTTATTGATTTGTTTATGTCTAGTCTACTAGGTACCCAAGAGTGCTTCTTGCTGCCATCAGTGATATATGTATGTTCTTGTATTGACTTACATATGTATAAATATAAACCTTAAATACCAAAGATTGTGTACTCTGTTTATCAGCTCATCTCCCAGTCAATATAAGGACCTTCTAAACTAGTTCAATTAATAAATGCTCGCCCCTTACGAGATATTCAACAATGGCAATATATTTAGCCTCATTAGTTCTAAGATCTTAAGATGTTCGCACCATTAGCTTGGCGATATTTAGACATTTCTTGCCATTTAGGTGTCAATTTTTTTTCCTGGCGAGCTTATAGCAAGTCTGCAATTTAGCTAAAATGTACACAAATGTACAAGTGTATCTCGAAGGGGGGGGGGGGGGGGGGGGGTGTCTTGGGAGTATTTTTTAAAGTTTAATCCCTCCAATCCCAGCGACGTATATATCTGTCAGTAGATAAGTAACTCCCCAGTCTCAGCGACGTATATATCCGTCAGTAATGTACTTTCCTTGTAACTGCCTGTACAAGGCTGTACCAGTTACCACGACCGTTTGAGCACTGCTCCCGTTATGGCTACACTTCTCAGCTTATATGAGAAATAACCACTGAAGGGTGACAGAGCCAGTGTTGCCTCATCTTTGGAGGTGGATAGGTGGTATCTCCTGCCATTTTTGCCACATTGCTTGGGACTGCTGGGGACTTTTATTACTGTATCCTATGGTACAGTACGGGTTAATGGAAGTCTATTGAGCAAGCTAAACAAAAACTCCATTAAAGGGTGACTGGAAACACCTTAAGACTGTCAGACTAAAGCGTTATATTTTAAATATACACCATAACTCATACCCGGTTGTCAGTGAATTACTTTAACCGACTGTGTATATACAGACGAATATTGACGAGTAGATTTCCAAGCAAATTTATCTCTGCATCTTTATTTGACAACATTTGGGAGCCCTATTTCCATTAATATAGACATGTACACGTAAGGTAGATAATCTTAGATAGGCTTTTTAGTTCAGAAGCTGCCTGGTAAATGCTATCAAACCCAACGATCTAACTCGATCTCAACACACTCTCTGTTTCATCTATTTTCCTATGAGCAGTACCGGCTTTTAACAATATATTACTTTAATTGATATAATTTGGCTAATAAAATGAAATTATGGCGTAAGTAATTTGGAAGTTCATTATATACTGTAAATATTCACATTATGGTCAATTTAACATTCAATATTTATGATACAAACTGCACCGTAAGTGAAATTGCAAATACAATAACATAGAAAATAGTCATCGGAATGCAATTGAGAACTAACTCATCGCTAAAATATAAAACGTTATCAGGCATCTCAACCTCACTACCCTCTGTTTAATCCCTTCCCTTCCCAGTAACAGACCACCTATTACAAACAATTTACAAAACTAATTGGCCTAATTATAATGATTAACTTTGGCTTAAGTACTTGAAAACGGATATATAGTATATTGACAATGTGACAAATTCAACCCTTCAAACCCCATGAATTCAACTGCTATCGCAAAAAAAAGTATTGTAATTTAATTGAAATAACTTCGGAGATCATACTAGACAAACACTTATTTATCAATCAAATCAATCAAACCCACTGAACCAACTCTACCTCAACACCCTCTCGCTTTATACCCTTCCCTTCCCAGCAACAGACCAGCTATTACAAACAATATATAAACCTAATTGGCCTAATTGGGATACTGAAATAAAGTTATGGTGAAGTAATTAGAGGCCTTGACCTCACCAGCCCCTAGTTAATAGTACCGTTTGAACTAGAGACCTTTTAGTAAACAGGTACTAGACAACTGTAGACTCTTTTGACTGAGCAATTTTGTACTACATATTTTCATTTTGAAAATTACAAAGCGAATTCCAAACAAGATGTATTGTTCTTTTAACAATTAATAGACAGTCAGGATATTGAGTGACATTTAAATAGTTCAAGTAGAGGTATTTTTTATTGGATAAAGATGCAGGAAGTAAGTATTGTACTTGGTACGAAACTTTACATTATTAAGGACCTAACAGAAAACATATTAAATAATTGGTCCTTTAGCAGTAGTAGTTACGACAGAGTTATTTATTCAGGTATTTTGCTTTCAAATATTGAGTTCGATAGATTGTGATATTAGTGTTAATGATCTGAACTGCTTGGAGGAATTATCTTAAGCTAGCAAATGTTTATATCTACGTTTATATTGTACGTCTAAATCTACAAAATAGCAGCGTGATAAAACTGCCTAACAGTGTTTGTAATCTAAAGTCTTAATTAAACACTGTACACATTAGTGGTCAAAGGTCAGGCCTTTTGTAAATTCAGACTTAAATATCATCCCTAGCTTTAGCACGTATATATACCTTCTAAGATACATATACATTGTTGTACAACCCTTCCTAAATTACACATTCATAAGGCGAGCTGACAATTTTGTTTTACATAGATTAAAATAAAGATAATTAAAACCTTTAGTATGATGGTGGTTTGTATTGTTATTTTTATTCTTGGTAACAGTAGGCAACTTTATACAGCTTAAGAAGGAAATCAACCAAGCAAAGGGTTCATATTTATCTTAATTAACCCTTTGACTTCTACAGACCCTTTCTAAACTTATTTAAACCAACCGTCTAATATTTTTACCCAACATTCAATGAAAGGAGGAGTTTTCGAATACTAAAAGGGTTAAACGTAATATGAAAGGTGTACCATGACTGTTGACCTTGACTGTACAGCACATACTTCACTTCCCACGCTTGCCCAGTCAACACATCCCCAACGCACCCACTTGAACACACCATCAAAACACTTACATTGGAACATGCCCAGCAAAGCCAAATATACTGGTTGAGTTGGCACTAGTTGAGATCTACTGGTTAAAATGGTTTATTGGTTGAGTAGTCCTGGAACCTCTGTATCTCGATCAGCTCAACTCTCGTTTAAACAAATAATATCCGAAGACTTCTTCATCTTCCGTTGAAGGTTGCTGTATCCGAAAATGTCCATTCATGATCACTGTATTGTAAACAAAATAATTTCAAATATATCTTATACCATATATTCCCAAATGTTAGTTATGATACTCCGAACGCATTCCAAACGCGTTAATTGCGAAAACAGTCTGGCAAACAATGAGCTGCAAGTACTCATTATGCAGGATGTTTATAAACGTTGCAGAAGCACATTGCAAACAATTATCTACCATGAGTTCCTTAGGATCAACTTAAACGTTTGTATATAATACATTTTTAAAATACTAATACAGGGTACAAGAGACTATATATTCTAGATAAAAGTAGTGTTTGACAGAAAGGGAATTGCTCACGAAATATAATTTCAAACATAAACAAATCTAAGGAATACCAGCTAACCACAAATCTCACGCACAGTATCACATTTCATTCCATGTACTAGATCACACACACACACACACACACACACATCTAATCGATCGTACCATATGTGTTATATATTCAACTTGTCACATACATATCTTATATGAACGGACATCCAGCCAAACCCCAAACGCTCTTTACCACCCTACTCTCCCTTACACACAACCAACCCCACTTATTATTATGCTGTTGCCACTCGGCCGTTAATAAATTACGCTGCTCGTCTGTCTGACCTTCACACACACACACACACACACACACACACACACACACACACACACACACACACACACACACACACACACACACACACACACACACACACACACACAGTGCTTAATAGCCAGAAAAATAATGACAAAGCTTTGAATATTCTAAAAACATCTTAAATGACTGAGGCTACTCGAAGACCACAAGGGATTGTTTTTTCAGGGTAGTTCTCAGAGTTGCGAGGTGTGGTGGAGGTATGTGGCAGCTACTGGTCATTTCACTCAGGAATAAAGTAGTTTCTTTAATATGCTGGGTACCGTAGTAAATGAAGTTAGCATTCTCTCTCTCTCTCTCTCTCTCTCTCTCTCTCTCTCTCTCTCTCTCTCTCTCTCTCTCTCTCTCTCTCATACAGAAGAAAGGCTAGATATTTATCTATATTAAGATACAGTTTTCTAATAGGAATAAGACAACATTTCTTAAACTAAAATCACCTGTATCGTAGTCACCGAAAGAATATTATACGCAATTTTGATTCTAGCTCGATTAGACAACTAGCCTAGGTTGAGAGGATAGTTTAAACATTCCAAGTTTATCGTTTTTATATCGTAGACTACGAGACAACTCAGTAAAGTAATTAAATTAACGAAATTAATTTGATTATGTAAATGATAACGAGTTAAGATATACCTTTAAGACTAGTATGTTATGAAAGCTTTACATGCAGGTAATGTAGGTAATTAATTGTACTAGTATGTTATGAAAGCTTTACATGCAGGTAATGTAGGTAATTAATTGTACTTAGAACAGCTTAAGATAGTACATTGCAATTTACAGAATCTGCAATGACGGATGTACTGTACTATCATACATGTTTAATTTATAGAAACTCCGTGGGATGAACTGCAAGGTCTCTGCGATGCTAACTCCTCTTTGGAATTTCTTGTAAGTTTGTTCATCCACCACACACACCCCCAAACTCCGCAAGTCACGCCACCGCCACTCCTCCTGCTGGTTGACCTTGGAGCTGCCCTGACCTTCGCGGAGCCGCATCTTTAAGGGGGGTGACCTGCTTTTTGTTATTTTTGTCCTTTTCTCTCTTTCTCTGGCTTGTATCCCGGCCCCATTCAACCAACTATTTTAAGACGTTTATCCCCATCTAGGTGTCGATTTCTTCCTGGCGAGCGATAGCGAGCCAACATTATATGAAGAAATCCGGCTTCGCCGGAGAAATTTGTCTACATAAAAATGTACAAATTTAGCCTGCTGTCAAACAAAAATAAAAAATATGCTGGCTCGCTACCGCTCACCAGTAAAAAATTTACACCTGGATGGGGATAAACGTCTTAAAACAGTAGGCTGAATCGGGCCAAATGGATACAAGCCAGAGAAAGATAGAAAAGGACAGAACAAAAACAGGTCACCACCCTTAAACGCGTATATGTTGTACTCATTAGCTTTAATGGCAACCCTGACACCAGACTGAACAGCGTAGTGAAAAGGGAAGAGTATGGTAATGATGGTAGGGGAATAAGATAAAAGAAGATGATAGGAAAGAAGGGGACAGCACGAGAAGAGTGTGAGAACGGGGAAATAATATGAATATCAACCACAATAAAAATAAATAAAATAAAATATATATATATATAAATAAAATGAGACTTATACAAATAAAACAGATGCCACAAGTGCGTATAGTATAATGGAAGGGAGAGAGTGGGGAAAATAGTATTATTATGTTCCCTCCACCAACCGACTTTACTCCTAAACTCAATTAATGAAATCAACAAATACATGTGGCAGTCCAGGGATTCGAACCTAGGATGCTCACACCATACAATATGTTAGGGAAAAAAGATCAGAGAAACATGGAACTTTTATGGGAAAATTGAAAGGAACGATGATGGCAAGGCAGAAAATAACCCCAGTGCCACCGAGGCGTAGATTGTAAATTAGAAGGATAGGAAACAAATGGATATAATAGTTGGGAAAATGGAACATGGTCCTAGAATAGATGGAAGGATCAGTGAAATGTGAGAACAGCAGTATGTTTAGCTTCATTAGCTTTGACTCTTTAAGACGTTCGCTCCCAATAGTTTGATGATTTTAATACCTTCCGCCCCATTTCTTTGTGTCAATTGTATGATCTGTCGTACCATTTAGATATAGATTTTTTCCTGGTGATCGATAACGTGGCTACAATTTAAGAGAAATCGTCATTCGGCCGGGATACTCTTCTATCGACAAACATTTTAACTTACACATAAACTTACACATTTATTCACATACGTACACATACGCGAGATATCTCAACTTTTGTAACATATGCAGAACCTTTATGATCCATATAGCGTTCCTACATACTGTATGTCATTACAAGCGGAAATTATATTATTTTTCATTGGACTAAGGGGGATGAATAAGGGGAAGGCGGCCATCATGCATCAGTGGAGATCTATTTTTTTTTTTTTTCACTTTTCCACCGTGTTTTATGTTATTTTGGCTTCCTCTATATCAATGGTAAGACAAGCGGGGGTCTGGAGGCGGCAGCCCCCATATTAGGTTAGGTTGTTAGGTTAGGTTAGTGACAAATTAAGAACATTGTTGGGGTATGGCCAAAACGGGACATTTCCGCAACAAATGGGTGCTAACATCGCACGAATTACATGCAAAACAGTAGGTAAAAACATGTTTAGTCTGGAGAACTCGTGCATATCTGGGGAGATTGTACACACCAATCGAACAGGGCAATACCCAGGGAAGGCCTCATAGGCATGTGATAAGGGGTTGCTGGAAATCCTGTTTCATTTGTCTGGCTTTCCTCACTGTTTCTGTTTGTCTCACCTACACATAGTAGCCTAATCCAGTTAGCTCTCACAAACACCTCCTCTTCCAATTCAGTTCACTACACTAAACAAGCACACTACACTTTTTTCCAATACTAAACAAAAATAAAAAAATAGTTTAAAGTACCGACTATCACTCAACTTTGAGGGAGACACTTGTTACATGCAGCTTTGCCTTTTGTATCCTTCCTACACAAAAAAACAAATATTGTGTAAATATATACATATATATATTTTATTTAAGCTAGATGGATGTCTAGGGAGGAAACTAAAAACCTCCTCTTAAACACACTTGTGTGTTGTTCTTTCCAGGTTTGTATACTCATTAGCTGTAATACAAAGGCAAGCACCATCAAGGTGTTTAGTTTATTATGGTAGTGAGGGGGTGGGCAAAGCATAAAGGGAGATGGTGATCAAAATAGATGGAAGTGAAGGGAAAGATAGAAGTAGCTGGGCATATATCGATACCCCGCTCCAAATAGATAGGCCAGAAATCATGAACCCTAGCCTCTATAACTCAAAAAGGGCTAGAGCAAATGGGCTGTAACTGGCCACACCTATTCCCTGGCTGACCCTTCCCAAATAGTTGAAATATTGTAGCCGTTTCTGAGTTACAGAGGTTAATGGTCAACGGTTTCGGCATACTTATTTGGAATAGAAGAGCTACGGACACAAATGGATGATGATGATAGGGAAGTGGAAGAGCAATACAAAAAAAAGTATCTCCAAATGTATTTTGAAAGGGGGCTTGGGGGGAGAGAGAGAGTATGTCTGTACCACCGGAAGTGAGGCAGAGTGGTGGTTATAGTAACTACAAACAAGGAGGTTGAACATTACCCCTCCCTCCCCCCACCCCCACACCAGCCTCAGTTTTGTGGTGGCCAAGGTTTTATCTATTTTGGTTCAGTCGGTTTTCTAATTTTCCTCCTCCAATTTTGTAGAGCACTATTTTGTAGAGCACTATTTTGTAGAGCACTATTTTGTAGAGCACTATTTTGTAGAGCACTATTTTGTAGAGCACTATTTTGCTTTCCTGGTTTTAGTTTTTTTCGGTCTTTAAATCTAGCTTCTTTTATTTTTGGAGCATTATTTTAAGGCGGATTAATTTTTAGTTCGGTTTTCCTTATTCCTATTTCCTCAACCTGCCTCTTCTTTGTTTGTAATATAATTGAACTAGCTTAAGGTTAGTCCCCCTCCCCATTCAAAGAACATGGAAATCGGCTAGCAATTCCTTCAGTATATAGTTTGCTATTGACATGTATACTGTAAGTAGTACAATAGTTTGTGCAGTAATGTATGTATAAAAACACGCAAAAGCTATGACCACTTTACCGCAGAATTACATAAATCAAAGACAATATTGGCAACACAAAAACGCACCAAGCACCAAACTGCAGCATGCAAACTACGCATCAAATATCATAATCCAGCATAAGCATCAAGCTCAAAAAAAAAAAAAAAACACAAAAGGAAAAAATAACACCCAATATCCCCTTCGAGATAAATTTGCACATTTTTCGGTTGAAAACTGTCCTGACCGAAGGCCGGTTCCTTCTAAACTACAGGCTCGCTGTCGCTCGACAAGCAATGGTGCATAACGTTTTAATATTGCCAAACTAACGGGGCGAACATCATCAAATTTAAAAACTAATGGGTCTAAAGATGAGGGAGAAGGGGGTAAAATAAAAACCCTTCAACTACACAAGGTGTCTCATAGTTGGCATTATTTTCACTCTGCACTGTAGTAACTTCTAACTGTTGAAAAGGTGAAATTGTAAACAAGTATTTACAAATTTACAGACCTCGTACGATCTACAGAAAATATAATATTGTTGTGCTAGACAAAAAAAGTACTGTGGATTATTCTAACGGGAGAAATCAGGAGTTCAATACACATACAATACAAAGACAAGTTGAGTTACACAAGTAGTACAAGACAACGTTGTATTTACACACAAATAGTATCTCTCAAATCGAGATGTTACACATATAAATCAATTATCAGAAACACCAGCAACACTGCAATCTTCACTTTATAGATAAGTATGGCAAGTAGTTCGGTGAGTTCTTAGGCTTTAATAAATATTACACTGAATTTGGATTTGGGGTAAGTATGGAAATAAATCTTTATGTGAGTTCTTAGACTCTAGCAAGTACTTATAATATTAAGAACAATATTATTTATATCACATTACACAATTACATATCATGGAAATACTGTAGTCTTACGAATACTTTTGAGTCTGGTTTCTTGAGACTAATAAATACGCAATTTAGCTTAGTTTGCCCTTGCATATACAGTATACTGGATATACGTTTTCCTTCTGTGCCCGGTTTTCTAATTCACGGCCGCGTAGGACGGGAATCTTATTTAGCAAATAGTTTCACGTATGATGTTGGGGTGTCTAGTTATATCTAAATATTTAATATCTTAAGTTATGTTGATGCCAGAATGTCCAACTATATCAGTAAGAATATTAAATAGGGGATGACAAGGACAGATTCATGTGTTTTTTTTTTTAACCCACTGAGCCCCAGCGACGCAAACAGTGCGTCGGCAATGTATGTAACGCTAAACCCCAGCGTCACATATGTTGCATCAGTGTTAATTACTCCGGTCCTATGGCACCTAGAGGGCTCAGATTTGTATGGGAACTGTGTAAGTATCCCACGCAACCATGCTGATGGTTGAAAACTCTCAAAGTCCAACCGCGTGCGCGTGAGCACGCAAAAACATGGTTTTTTGGGGTTATTGCCTTCAATTTTTTACTCTTGTAAAATTTACTTTCAGGGGCTCCGTAGGACCCCTTTTTGATTGTTTTTTTGTTGTTTTTCCTTCATTCCTAACCCATTCGCTATTGTTTCTGGGAGAAAAAAAATCAAAACCTGCTGGTTCCTGGTGGTACATTTATTTATAACTAGCTGGGGCTCAGTGGGTTAAAGGAATGCAACATTCGCAAAGGTAGGCTCTTTAAAATAGACGGATTTACGTTAATTTAGCAAAAGTTATTTGCTGGGTGTAGGGGGAGGACTCAACGATTTACTATTAACAGTCTTAGAAGGGGACATACATAAGGAATTTCTATAGGGAGATTGCACTTTGGACATTTTTGAACGACATTCTTTAATTATTATTGTCGTAGAGGTGAGTCTCTTGATACTAGCCTCGGGTCTATTTGGTGAGCATCGAGCCTCACTGGTTGATGTACTAGTCTCTGACCTAGCTGGTGAGCGTCGAGCCTCACTTATTTGCTGACCAAAAATAGGGGATTTTATTTATACCTACTCCTGGTCGGCTGTGGTAGTATCTCTTTCTCTTGTTGATTTTGTCGAGGGCGAGAAGGGCTCGATTGGACTCTTTGTCTCCTGGTCGGCTGATGATAGCCAACTCAGGACGGAGGTTGGCGGCACGATGGCCGTTCCAGGTAAGAAAGGCGTGCCGGGGCTCTGCTGTGATGTTTGTTGTGCCCTTGTATACTGGAGACTGGTGTGGTAGTGATTGATGCAATATTAACTCACAACGAGCGGGCTGTCTTGTTTACATCACCGTAGCGCCTGGCGGGTATATTTAAAGATAGTGAGCTTGATTCCAAGCTCTTTTTCATGTATAAGCAAGAGCCAGAGCATAATACAATTATATATCTGTGAAAGGGAAATAATAGAGCTTTCCAATGACACCTGAATCATCCATATACGACCACGGGTTCTCTTGCAACGATTGTGCAACCGGAGGCAAAAATACCCTAAAATGAGGTATTTTTGCCGATTTTATCCTTGTTGAGAGCAGTAGGGAGGCGGGGATGAGATACAGTAGTCCTCAGTGACGGCCACGTAGCGGTGGCGAGTGGTCCGAGGTCACCTATTGTCTCCCCAACGTTCGGTTTCTCTCTCATAGCTCATAATGGCCTCAAAATGGCGGCCGTCATATGTTGGGCGCCGCAGGGGTGACCAGTATTCTCTCTCCCTTCATATGACGGACACCGCAAGTTGAGGGTTAATGTTAGGCATATGAAATATAGCAGTTGTTCCATACCCTTCTCAAACATCAACACTCGATTGGCATATATTATGCAAAAGCAATTATATTAAGTTTCAGTATATGGATTTAGATTATAATTAATAAACATTTGATTAATATACACACTACCCTACTTTTCATACTGAAGTTCTAAGGTACACTTGCACAATTAACCAAATAATATTACACAAATTACAAAAGGTATGCATGGGTTACACTAAAAGACATAAATCATGGCTTGAATTTTTAGAAGCTATCCCGAACTGAATCAATTTTTAAACTAATTTCTCTACCTAATATTTTTACTTTGTATGTTCGTTTTACTGCCTGAGCGTTCATATTGGGCCACAATTTATGTCTTGGAATGTGCCTGATGCAGTGATATTACTTATTGGGTCAACTGTACACCTCCACTCCTGCAATACTAACATCGTATGACGCACCCAAACCTGCCACCACATCACTGCAGGAATGACAACCACCACTGTACAGTCACATCCATATATCCTTCTTTACTTCCATAACATAACTCTGGCTGTCTGTTTAATAATAATAATATTAGAAAAACCTTATCACACATGAACAAAGGCTTATATATAATCAGCTTTGTAATATTGTCTTTTGTTGGTATATCAAGAAGAAAATACAGTTAAAATTGTGAAGATGGGTGTGAAATTTTAACCCAGCGGCTACGACAATATTCTCGACAATCTTCTCGAGAGGTTTTACAGGTGGGCTGCAACCCTCCTCCTCCTCTCGGAAGATGAGATGTCAAACACGTACCATAACACTCCAATAACAAAAACAAGTGTGACTGTCAGGGCTATAAGGGTGAAAATCCAATGACATAATTATACTGTCCCCCATTTCGCCTCCACCCTGCTCCTCCCTCCACCCAACCAATACTCTCATACGCAAAGCCGCTTGTTGCCGATTTTGCGCCACATTTTCAACTACGGACCACTGTAACACCTCAACCACGCATCTTTTAGGTATTCATATCAATATGGTTGGATGCGCGCTGCATTTCCTACACGGTGATGAGGTTTTCGTTGCATTTTGGAAGAGTCGCCAAATTGGCCTAGGTATAGCACAGGGCAATGATGAGTCCTAGGGGTGTCTAGCATTTCCTGGGTCAATAGCGATTACACATCTTCACCCTGGCAATACTAACACCATACAACACACCCTAAACCTGCCACCTCCATCACAGCAAGAATAACATGCCCAAGCAGACCATAGGTTCGCATGGCCATGATAACTCCGAGGCGCATGGCGCATCGCAAAGGATGAAATAAATAAAAAGGGCTCTGTTACGGCCTAGAGGATAGATCAGAGTATATGCATAAGACGAATCATTAAATTTGGTCAGTAATAACCGAGATATAGCAATGTTCAATGCGAGTCGCCCTAACAAGAAGAAGTAGTAAGAAGGAGAAGAAGAAGAACAACAACAACAGCAACAACAACGACATGTGTGGCGACTAAAGGTCCTTCGCTTCGTCTATCTATCTATCTATCTATTGCTGGACGCCTTACTCCCCTTAATGAGGGTGGCCATACACAGAAGGCCCCCAAGCGGACCTATTCCCTGTAAGAGGGACAACCCGAGCCAGTTTACTGAAGGACTTAGAGGATTGACCACTCAATTTAGGATCCGTCTGACTCTGAGGCCCTCTATGTATCTTGTTAGCACTATTTTTCTACAGTGGTGTTCGGCTAGTCCATCCACTAACCTGCCTTACACTTAGATAAGCAGTACGGATTTGTATCAGGTTTACTCCTCTAGACAGTTGCCGACCAAGGCTGACGAGTCCCATCCACCCGGATTTTTATAAGGTTGTCTCCCCTAGATGGGTTGCCGACCAAGGTTAACGAGTCCCATCCACCCTTAAAGACCCATCCACCCTTAGTGCGCGGACCTAACAACCACAGTACGTCGTGCCTAAAAAATCTGTCCCATTTTTTTTAGCTTCAAAGTTTTCTGTTTCTCAAATAAAAAAATAAAAGACATTTCTTATCACATGATTTATCACTCATATATATATAAGCTTAATTTTATATTAAGGAGTATTTGTTCGTATAACAAGTAGAGAATCTGGCTAAAGTAGCAAAGGTGGGCCAGAACTTTTAAGAGTGACTGTACACGTCCACCCCTGCAATACTAACACCGTCAGACACACTCCAAACCTGCCACCCCAGTCACAGCAGGAACAACCAACACAGTATGCTGGACACTCGCTAATTAACCTTCACTGTGTGCGTAAAAGGAGGGGTGTGAAGTATTGTGGAATACTAGTGTGTCATCTGCATCGATATACTGTACCCCTCCCCCTCACCCCTCTCGCTCTCTCTCTCTCTCAATCCTGCCAATATTATA
This sequence comes from Paralithodes platypus, assembly GCA_032716605.1. NCBI lineage: Eukaryota > Metazoa > Arthropoda > Malacostraca > Decapoda > Lithodidae > Paralithodes > Paralithodes platypus. Next base: position 8,049,421 of record CM064556.1, read on the forward strand.
ACTAACTATTTATCTCTCTCTCTCTCTCTCTCTCTCTCTCTCTCTCTATGATAACAATATTTTAACCGTGTGCTTTACTTTGTTTGTCTGTACATTATATAGCTAATGCAAACTCATATTTGATTAAAAATCAAGCGCTTTATTACCTCCAAAAAAAAATTCTTAACACATACTGTAATTATTTACCTAGAAAAATAGTTTTTCTATGACTAGTCACTAACCCATTACTTAGAATTTTCTTGTATCTAATTTTGCCGATTTGATAACAAATATATAGATTACAGAAATACTATAAATTGTATGTGCAATATAGTAATTTTATAATAATAACTCTTAAGAAAGTAAATTGGTCGACAACAAATATTTCTAGCTTCCGTTAAAGAAAAGATATCACCTGCAAATGGCTACACACCTTCTCCGTGTAGTTCCGTGTGCAGGTCGCCGTATAACTGCTTCAAATAACCCAGCAGGAGGGCCGGTTAGATTTCCCAGTACTTCACGACTTCCGGCCTAAAACACACGCACTGTATAGGCAAGTAGAGACAAACATACACACACACGTTCAGAACGCCTTGAAATTCCAAACTGATTACTGTACAGGTCGACTTTAAGTGTAAATGACTTGGACTAGCAGACAAACACACACAGTCAAACTGCACAAACTAACCAGTAGAATAAATACGAGACTGTGCTGCACCTATTGGTGCTTATATTACTCGCTTTTGGGAAATTGCCTATAATTCAACATACCTATCATAGATTTAAATTTATTTACATTAGTTGAAGTGACTACCTCATTCGGTAGGCTGTTCCATGGCTGGATTACTCTTTGCAAGAACAAGTACTTCCTGCAGTTCTTGTTCCTCTGTTTCTTGAAAAGCTTCCGCTGATTGCCTCTTAGATTATTATCATTTTCCAAGAAGGATGTTGACTTGTCCACCTTCTCTATTCCTTCGATGATCTTCAAGATCTCAATTAGATCCCCTCGTTGCCTTCTGTCCTCCAATAACGGTAAATCTAGAATATCAAGTCTCTCCTCATAAGACATAAGCTTTATTTCAGGAAGTAATTTAGTAGCTCTTTGCTGTACTTTATCTATTCTTCCATATCTATTTATTTCGGGAACTATAATTTAGTAACTCTTTGACATCATCATGATGTCAAAGAGTTACTAAATTATATATTACTCGCCACATTTTCAAAAACAGCGCTCTAGCTGGTTCCCGCTCCGTGAAATTCTTGGGTATCATCTGGCAAAATAAAAATCTGACTTTCGTCCTTATAGCAACTGCACATAGGGTTGAGCGTCCCTTGTTTTTGCCGTTTGGCAGACCGTTTACGGGTGTGAATCTGGGTAGACAGAGGGGCCAACTCGCCAACGCGCTCAGCCAATGAGAGCGCGGCTACGACGTGGGGAATTAAATGGCCGCCCGCCCGACCACTCACAGGCGCTGTACGAGACGTGCTTCAGTAGTCACGCTCAAACCGAGTTAGAGTCAACACACTGTGTGTATGGTATGGTAACTTTAAACATCAATAACTCAAAACTATACTCGTGGCGAGTTGGCCCCTCTGGCACGGACCTGCTCTGATAATTATTATTTATTTAAATTAAAAATAAATATTTTAGTGTCTAAATTTTAAATTAAAATTAAAATTTTAATTATTTCTTATTAGCCTAATAAGTGTATTATTACTTTCTCAATTTTTCCAATGTCTCTTCTTAGATGTGGTAACCAGGATTTAGCGGCAAATTCAAAGTAGGGTTGATCGTAGCTTTTGTATAAGATGCTTAAAGTTTCAACACTTAAATAGTCAAAGGAATGCTATATTATTTCAACTATCTGATTTGCGTTTTTGACAATTTCTATGATATGGTTTGATCACTTGAGAATATCCGAGATAGTTACTCTCAAACTCTTCTCATGTGTTACAGTTTGCAAAACTCCACTGTACAATGTACATATTATAATTTTTGTTTTCGTTGTTGATGCCGATGTGCATTACTTTACACTTATCTACACTGAACCCCATCATCTACACCCTTGACCATCTATCAAGTTTTCCAGTTCGTTATGAAGGGTATGATAGTTCTCTGTCTTGTTGGTGTCGTCTACAAACATTATACATTCTGATTCAATGTTCTTCGGTAAGAATACACACTGTTTCTTGTAAATTAGAGAACTCTTTATCCATCTATATACCTTTCCTCTTATTCCAAGTCGAATAAACTTGTATAGCAGTCTGAAGTGTGGTACAGTGTCAAACGCTTTCTCAAAGTCCAGATAAATTATATCAAATGGATTGTTATTTTCTTCCATTGTAGTCTAAACCTCCAGAGATTCAAGTAGGTTAGAATTCATGATTTTCCAGGGATCACTCTATATTGGGATGCCTCAAGGAGTTCACTTATTCGTCAGGGTATCTGAACGATTCAAGCGGATTCATATTCGAGCGAAGGCACATTCGCAAAAATTCATATTCGAACGAAGAAACATTCGAGCGAATTATTATTGTGTTTAATTATTAATATCTTCTTGAACAGTTACTTTTATTGATATTTCTGAGGCATCTCAAAACGTTCGATATTCAGTGTCTTTGTTTAGATAACAACTTTAAATTAAATTCATCACTTAGTTTATGATGCAAAATACTGATATTATTTAAAATAATAGCTAAAGGATGTACACTTCAAAGACTGTACATGTATTTACTTACAGTATATTAGCTGTTCCTTAGATTAGTCCAAATGTATTAAGAGCTTGAGGGAGACAGTCAGCAATTAAAATTAGGAGAGTTCATCGGGTAGATCAACATCACGTAAATGCCGCGGTCTCTCGTCTTGACTCGTCTCTCGATCAGCTGGCTGGGTATGATTGTTTCACCGTGGCTCCACAGAAAGACTGAATGAGTCCTTAGCCTAGGCTACAGTAGCGCTAGCTACTGTTTTAATGTCTAAAACATTTATAAGTGGCGATTAAATGCCTAAAGACAACTACTAGGCTTTTCTATTTATCATATGCTGTCCATCGCTCCACATCATAAATGACGTCACTGCATGCACCCGCATAAAACTTTTCTTGCCATCTATCCATGATAAACTATAATTACTGGTACATAAATTATATTAAACTGGGAAAATACAACAGTTAGTTGAAAATAGTCCATTTCACAATACAGCTAATATCAACTGCAATAGCATAAAACCTAAAGCCTCGTTCACACACACAACTACATCAACATGACCTTAGCCATCCTTGGCCGACTTTACGGATTTTTTGGGTCGGGATCAAATGTGGGAGACCTTGCACCAACCATGATGTTTGGTGCCCATGCATGCGACATTGCCTTGAGCTTGCCCCTGTCTCTGGGCTACAATGGGCCACCACAAAATAAACGCGGGATGAGTGTGCAATGTCCTCAAACCGTATTTGACCCATGTCTCTGGGCTGCAATGGGCCACCACAAAATAAATGCGGGATGAGTGTGCAATGTCCTCAAATCGTGTTTGACCCATTATTCCCCCAACTTAGACCTGACACACACATCTATTCCACGTCCCCCAGGTGATCCAGGGGTGTCCCCACACTGTCCCGCGTTTGCACGCCTCTGGCAATTTACGTTTACGTTGAGGGACATGCAGAAGGCCGCTCTGCGGCATAATGTGCGGGAGTTGTGCATGGGGTCAATGATTAGGGACAGGTTCAGGAGAAGGATTAGGATTAGGGATATAATGACTGGTGATCCTAGTTGTAAAATAATCAAGAGTAGGGCTATTAACTATATGAAATGGGAGGTGATTCCACTCTTCGATGCTCCGACGAAAAAATTAGTGTCTAAATTATGTCCGTGCTTGCCTGATAGGTGCTATTTTAGGTTGTGGCTCCGTCTCGTAAATCATAGTATTGTAGAGTGTAAATATACAGTATATCTTTGTGTATTTCTACTAAATTTTTAATGATTTTATATAACATTTGATGTCTGTGTATTTGTCTTCTTGTTGCAAGTGGGTCTACTTTAATGTCTTGTTTGAGTAAAGTGACAGATGTAGTGTGTCTGTAATCAAGTCTGATCAGTCTTGCAGTTTTGTTTGTATGGCCTCTAGTTGTTGATGTTATTGTTAGTGTGTGAATCCCAGACAGTGTCGCTGTATTTTAAGTGTGGCCGAACAAGTATTTTAAATGCTATAATTTTCATGTTTGTGTTACACTTGGTGAGATTCCTGCGCAGGAAGCCCAGGGCCTTGTTAGCCTTTGCTCTGATGCTGATAACGTGAGTGGTCTACATCATGTCCGCTAAGATGTGGACCCCCAAATATTTGTGGAGGGTAACAGTATCAAGAACAGGGCTATGGAGTTTGTAGGAAAATGGGATAGTTTTGTTTGAACAGGTGAAGCAAATATGTTTTGTCAGGTTTAAATGTCATTTGCCACTTCGCTTTCCACTCTTCAAGGGCAGTTAAGTCGACTTGTAGTTGAAGGCAATCGTCCCAATTAGTAATTGGTAAGTAAACTAAGCTATCATATGCAAAGAGAATTATCATCTGGGTAGGCATGACTCCACCCCCCTCTGTCCACGTGGACCTCCCGCCGTCTTTATTGGGCCCGACCCACGCCGTAAGGCCAGCTAGTGACGGGCGCCGGTGTGCCTGGCCGACCATTCCGACTTTTTTGGACATGTACTTAGAGGGTGTTCATGACTTGACGAGTTCTTTCCATGACTCCGTTGACCTTGTAGGACTTTGCCCCAGACTTTGTATAACACATGGTAATTATAAATTTTGAAAGGGTCGGGATGCTAGGTTGGCAGGCACTTAAATAACTAAGAAAATCAATTATATTTGTCTATCTTATATTTTGTCCTAGTCTGAATACCTTCCTGAATTACACTAAACGGTACCGTTTTTCCTTATACTAAAGTACTAAAGTTTGCAATTCACAGTATTACCTCAAGCACAACGTTTCAAAGGCTATTTTTCCATTACCAAACTATTTGTACTGTGTATTGGCTGTTAATTAATGAGAGTAAACGTACATTGTCGCTGTACCAGACTGTATTAATAATTTGGTACCTAACATTGGTATAACTTGCACATTTTAACAACATCTCTGCAACACATCACACTTAAGACTAATGGCAGACTGTAAATAAAGGGTCCTGCTTCAGTAGGGGCCCAGTAAAGAATTAGTGAAAGCAAATATAATGGCAGACTGTAAATAAAGGGTCCTGCTTCAGTAGGGGCCCAGTAAAGAATTAGTGAAAGCAAATATAATAATCAACGTAATAAAAACCCAAGAATCATACTTTTATTCCTAAACAATTATTTCCATTCCCAGCACCTTCAATGGGCGAAATAAGTTGAAAATTATGTTAAGGGGAGGTTTTTGGTTATTTCCTTAGACCTCCATCAAGCTTAAATTTACACCCCCTAGTACCCCTTTGAAGATAAATTTGTAAATTTTTCGGTAGACAAATGTCCCGGCCGAAGGCCGATTCCTCTTAAATTACAGGCTCGAAATTGCTCGCCAGGAAATTGGTTTTACCTAAATGGCACGAAAAGTCTTAAAATTGACATAAATGGGGCGAAAGGTCTTAAAATCGCCAAACTAATGGGGCGAACGTCTTATAATCTCAAAATCAATGGGGCTAAACATGAGGGAGAATGGGTTCCAAAAAAATATCCCTCAAGTGGAAATCTCCCCTTAACTTTAGCAGTGGGCATGCTAATCTGGATAGTCTCTATAAACAACATTCATTCCCACAGTAATCGTTCAGTATAATATGCTATAGGAAGGAGAACAATTGTTTAAGGGGGTCACCAGCTTTTTTTTTATCTTTCTCTCCTTTTCTCTCTTTCCCTGGCTTGTATCCATTCGGCCCCATTCAGCCAACTGTTTTAAGACGTTTATCCACATCCAGATGTCGATTTTTTCCTGGCGAGTGAGAGCGAGCCAGCATTGTATGGAGATATCCGGCTTCGCCGGAGACATTTTTCTATCGAAAAATTTACAAATTTAGCTTGCTGTCAAAACAAAAATATATATATGCTGGCTCGCTACCGCACGCCAGGAAAATATTGACACCTGGATGGGGGTAAACGTCTTAAAACAGTAGGCTGAATGGGGCCGAATGGATAAAAACCAAAGAGAGAGGGAGAGAAAGATAAAAAAGAGCGAGGTGGGGTTCCTTAAGAATACTCTAGCGTCAGAGAAAGAAGCTATGGATGACAGATATATAGGGAGGGGCGGCAGGTTGGTGGAGGCGTGTTTACCAACCATAAACACACAAAGCACATCTGGTCCTCCTGTCCAAACCAACCGGGGAAAGAGAACAGTTGGGGGTCATGGAAAAGGGGAAATCATTTTTGTTTATATAAGCGAAAAGGTATAATGTTCTATGAGCGGAAACGGTGCCGTAAGCGGTTTGAGTAAGACAAGTTTGGAAAGAGGTTATAATTGAGATGGAACGGATGTATGTCCTCTTTAGGGGATTAATTTGTATTCTTAAATCATACCACAATCAAATAATTAACCTTGATAAAGGAAAGAAGTAGAAGTATATTGCCATCTTTAAGAAACTGGGTGCTATCAATTTATATTTAATGAATCAATAATAAGTTTCGTAACAACTTTCGAACATAATAATTATGCATGAACGAAATCGCGGATAGTCTCGTCAATGCGCAATCGGCCAAGTTCTAATTTATTCACAGTTGTTAAACTAAGGTGGAGCTTCATTACATAATGACTTAGACAATTCTTGATAATACAATGTTGTGGGATACTGAAAATCTCTCTCTCTCTCTCTCTCTCTCTCTCTCTCTCTCTTCCACTTTCCCTTACTATCGGGTTTCCTTTCTCCACTAGAATTAAGCCCTGATCACATTGCTGGGATCATAAGGGCTGTGTGGGCAGTGTACCTATGTAAATATATGTAAGTCTCTCTGTCACCAGTACAGAGAGTGCCAGACAGAGCCACCTCTCATGACACGCATCAGGGGGGGGGGGGGGGTTATGAGGGCTTTATTTGTTGTGGTGTGTGGGTGTTTGGGTGTCTGTGTGTGTGTGTGTGTGTGTGTGTGTGTGTGTGTGGGTAGGTGGGGGGGTGTGGGTGTGTGTGTGCAAGTTAGAGTAAAATATTTATTTAGATTTTTTTCGAGGGACGAGTTTATTGAGCGTGCTGCTCAATAAACTCGTCCCTCATCATGTGAGGGGACAACCATTAGTAAAGCGATACATACTGCTGAAAGAGCCATTATTTCACTGAAACAACAGCATCGTCGTCTGGTTATATTCATAGATGTGACTAATATATAAACAATACAATAATGCTTAGTTACATCCATGGTTATCAAGGTCCAGGTCAGCTGAGTATACACTAGGGCCAGGCATATCTAATGACAGTATACACTAGGGCCAGGCATATCTAATGACAGTATACACTAGGGCCAGGCATATCTAATGACAGTATACACTAGGGCCAGGCATATCTAATGACAGTATACACTAGGGCCAGGCATATCTAATGACAGTATACACTAGGGCCAGGCATATCTAATGACAGTATACACTAGGGCCAGGCATATCTAATCACAGTATACACTAGGGCCAGGCATATCTAATGACAGTATACACTAGGGCCAGGCATATCTAATGACAGTATACACTAGGGCCAGGCATATCTAATGACAGTATACACTAGGGCCAGGCATATCTAATGACAGTATACACTAGGGCCAGGCATATCTAATGACAGTATACACTAGGGCCAGGCATATCTAATGACAGTATACACTAGGGCCAGCATATCTAATGACAGTATACACTAGGCCAGGCATGTCTAATGACAGTATACACTAGGGCCAGGCATATCTAATGACAGTATACACTAGGGCCAGGCATATCTAATGACAGTATACACTAGGGCCAGGCATATCTAATGACAGTATACACTAGGGCCAGGCATATCTAATGACAGTATACACTAGGGCCAGGCATATCTAATGACAGTATACACTAGGGCCAGGCATATCTAATGACAGTATACACTAGGGCCAAGCATATCTAATGACAGTATACACTAGGGCCAGGCATATCTAATGACAGTATACACTAGGGCCAGGCATATCTAATGACAGTATACACTAGGGCTAGGCATATCTAATGACAGTATACACTAGGGCCAGGCATAGCTAATGACAGTATACACTAGGGCCAGGCATATCTAATGACAGTATACACTAGGGCCAGGCATATCTAATGACAGTATACACTAGGGCCAGGCATATCTAATGACAGTATACACTAGGGCCAGGCATATCTAATGACAGTATTCACTAGGGCCAGGCATATCTAATGACAGTATACACTAGGGCTAGGCATATCTAATGACAGTATACACTAGGGCCAGGCATAGCTAATGACAGTATACACTAGGGCCAGGCATATCTAATGACAGTATACACTAGGGCCAGGCATATCTAATGACAGTATACACTAGGGCCAGGCATATCTAATGACAGTATACACTAGGGCCAGGCATATCTAATGACAGTATACACTAGGGCCAAGCATATCTAATCACAGTAAAATAACATATCAAAAGACCTAAATAACTGAAGTATTTGTGACAGATATAATGCAAAACAATCATATGAAGAACTTGAATGATGCAACATTATACTAATCACAAGATCAATACATACCTAAACAACAACAAATTTCACGTACATCATTATATAATCATCTTGCATTTCGCCTACATCATTATATAATCATCTTGCATATTGGGTACAGTTTCTAGACAAGTTGCTCTCCTCCCGAATACTTGACCCTGACCTGACTCACCTGACCCTACCAGAACAGTTTTTGTATGTATGTATGTTTGTTTGCATACGTGTGCGTTTATGTATACGGGCATGTGCACACTTACTGCATGTTCTTATGTTCTTATATATGTATGTATATATATATGCGTATGTATGTGTGTACGTATGCGTATATATGTATGTTCTGTATATATATGAGTAAACTAAATGTGTACTGTATATGCACTGTAAATCACTTACTCTCATGGTTAATTTATGATAATTTGTATTTTGCACTAGCATAATTATTGTATTAATTTCTTGTTTTAATGTTAAGTATATTATACTCACCCATTGTAAACTGGGCTTACCATTTTCATATCTGTACATCTCATGTTCATCCACTAATTGTAAAATGTGTATTTTCAACTCATGAGGCTGCCATTCTTTAATAAACCGTTTATTATTATTATTATTATTATTATTATTATGCTAATATGAGAGGGGAGGCCAGGAATCACGTTGGCAGCTGCACGTACAGCAGTATTGGTAAGAGTGCGTAGGCTACTTGTTATAAAATACAAGTGCGTGGCGGTGTATGTGTGTGTGTGTGGGGGGGGGGGGGGGGAGAGGGGGGTAAGTTAGAGCGCAATGGGGGGAAGTGGGGACAGGGGGGGGGGGGGAGGGGAGGAGGAGGAGTAAAGGGCGAATTAGGTATTTTTGTGCACCATAGAAAGATACATAATTATGAACTAATATATAAAGAGATACTTAATATATTTATTCATAGAAACTGTGAGACAAGCATCGTATTAGTGTGTTTGAGATAGATTCCATTATAATAAACCCAAGCATATTATTATTCAAGGCCCCTGTGGACTTTCGCGTGAACCTTCTTTTGTTAAGGGGAGGCGAGTCGCTTTTCTAGACCACCCTCTCCCTCATCTTTAGACCCCTTAGTTTGGCGATTTTATTAACTTTCGCCCCATTTATGTCAATTTTAAAACCTTTCCTGTCAATTAGGTCTCGATTTTTTCCTGGCGAGCGATAGCGAGCCTGTAATTTAAGAGGAATCGGCCTTCGGCCAGGAAATTTTTCTACCGAAAAATGTACAAATTTATATTGAAAGGGGGTCTAGGGGGCTTCATTTTAAGCTTGATGGAGGTCTAGCGAGGAAACCAGAAAAATAATAAATAAATACAAAAATTACAAAAAGTGAAGGATCTCCCCTTAATACTATGACCCCAGTTATACGAACAATTGACGAGAATTACCACCAATTTGTATGCCATTCTCTCTCTCTCTCTGTGGCGAGGCTAATTTGCTCCACACCCATACATTAGGCTTCATTTGGTTCAATTACCACTCATTGTCCACACTGAGTCGACGATCCCACTCAGTATAATATTAATACTTTCGATACATTGGCGATACATTTGCTTTGTTAATCCTACAGCCAGATGATTTTACAAAGTTTAGGATAGGTCATTAAGAATCTAAGGGTTTAAGAGTATCTCCGACAGGTGATTCCAAAGTTATATAAATCCATTTTGAAGTATCTAGCATATAGCCTAAATATCGAATTGATGCGTTCTTACTGAGAGGGTTAATACTTGTTTCGACCCCTTGACGATGTTTACCTATTACGTTCTAGCTACCAATTTACGAGTTCATTCAAATAACGTCTTCATCACTATGCTTTAAGGGGGGTGACCTGTTTTTGTTCTGTCCTTTTCTATCTTTCTCTGGCTTGTATCCATTTGGCCCCGTTCAGCCTACTGTTTTAAGACGTTTATCCCCATCCAGCTGTCAATTTTTTACTGGTGAGCGGTAGCGAGCCAGCATATTTTTTATTTGTGTTTGACAGCAGGCTAAATTTGTACATTTTTCGATAGAAAAATGTCTCCGGCGAAGCCGGATTTCTTCATATAATGCTGGCTCGCTATCGCTCGCCAGGAAGAAATCGACACCTAGATGGGGATAAACGTCTTAAAATAGTTGGCTGAATGGGGCCGAATGGATACAAGCCAGAGAAAGAGAGAAAAGGACAGAAATAACATAAAGCAAGTCACCCCCCTTAAAGTTTACTCTAGCTTCACCCTTTTTAGACGACCTCTTTATTATTTTCATTATAATATTACCAAGTACACTTAGATTTAGGTTCTATAACTGTCAGGTCACATTCAGACGGTTTTCTTTAGCTGTCTTTTAGGTCGAAGGAGTAGTGAACGCTTTACAGTCTTTTGAAATTCGGCATTGTACAGTTGTCTCAAATATTCCCTAAGCATATCTATGAACCCGGAACGTGAGCAGATTTTTAGCAATGAAGAAGTTTGTCTAATAATTTTGTATTTCAATGCTTCAAAGCCAGCATGCAACGTCTACAGAAGGCATTATTCACATTTATGATAAATGTATCAATCAGGCAATCATGAGAATGCATTTATAAGTTTTTTATCGTATTTAATAGGCAAAGGACTTACCAATTCCTCAATTAAAATCAAAACAAAAACATACACAAAACTATATATCAACATTTCCAATCATATGATATGCTGTAGATTATTCTAGCTACCACCAAACGATATCATTTATTATACGAGGACCTTTAACAATCAAAAGATTAATGTCGCTGCCTTAGATGGAGATAAGAAAGAGCCATTGCTAGAATACCTAAGAACAGTATCTCTTTTCACCCGTCATGTATAATTACAACAATGGTCCGCATCAGCATTCGCATTCTAGGCTTTCAAGTGGTATGCAAATTGTAAAGGAACGCATAGAATTTGGCTTATATGACGTAAAATCTATTCTATCTATCTATCTATATGCTCAGGCCCAATCCCCATTTTGGGGGTAGCCGACTCAAGACAGAGCAAGAACAGGGAAAACACAAAAACAACATAAAACAAAAAATAAACACAGATAAAAAACACAAACTCTCACACATCTCACAAAATCTATTACTATAATGTTTTTAAGTTTTTGTTTTTATCAATTTTCTATTTTAAATGTATTTATTTGTTGCATTATTTATTCATATATTATTATTATTATTATTATTATTATCATTATTTCATATTTTCGGTGTGAGGGGAAGGGTGGGGGGGGGGGAGGGGGTGGACAGAAGAGTTGACAATTTGATTGCTATACTCACCTATACATAGACAAATAATAAGAAGCATTAATACCTGTGTATGTGCTGTATTATTTAATTACCTAGCTACCCCGAATATGAAAGATCGTAATGAAGTATTTGTATTGTGCTAAATATGGGGCTAGAAATGAGGTCAGCTCTCTTGTTATTTATATATACTGTACGAATTCCCTCGGGACATTATGCAGTCAGCTGCAGTGAATGTTATATTAAACGACCTTCCCAGTCCCTTGGGTGTCCTAGTTTCCAATAATGAGTGTTTTGGTTGAGCATAGTTTTGTTTTGGTCCACAATACAATACACTATAAACAAAATATGGGTTTATAATAAGGCATGAAAAGGGTGATTAAAGTGTTCATATTCACATTTGCTCTAAACAAGCTTTGTTAGTGATAATCCCACGTAAGATAAGGACACAAATGTATGTCAATTAATCAAAGCTAAATTATTATATCAATATACCCAGCTTGCAATGTATTTATTTTGTTATACCCTTGATTATTAGAAGAGCATATAGGACTGACAGCGAATAGACACAAATAAAGAAATACTAACAAAAATGTATGAACATTACCGCATGTCCTGTCCACTACTAATTACCGCACAATGTCCTGTCCACTACTAATTACCGCACAATGTCCTGTCCACTACTAATTACCGCACATGTCCTGTCCACTACTAATTACCGCACAATGTCCTGTCCACTACTAATTACCGCACAATGTCCTGTCCACTACTAATTACCGCACAATGTCCTGTCCACTACTAATTACCGCACAATGTCCTGTCCACTACTAATTACCGCACAATGTCCTGTCCACTACTAATTACCGCATAATGTCCTGTCCACTACTAATTACCGCACAATGTCCTGTCCACTACTAATTACCGCACAATGTCCTGTCCACTACTAATTACCGCACAATATCCTGTCCACTACTAATTACCGCACAATGTCCTGTCCACTACTAATTACCGCACAATGTCCTGTCCACTACTAATTACCGCATAATGTCCTGTCCACTACTAATTACCGCATAATGTCCTGTCCACTACTAATTACCGCATAATGTCCTGTCCACTACTAATTACCGCATAATGTCCTGTCCACTACTAATTACCGCACAATGTCCTGTCCACTAATTACCGCATAATGTCCTGTCCACTACTAATTACCGCATAATATCCTGTCCACTACTAATTACCGCACAATGTCCTGTCCACTACTAATTACCGCATAATGTCCTGTCCACTACTAATTACCGCATAATATCCTGTCCACTACTAATTACCGCATAATGTCCTGTCCACTACTAATTACCGCATAATATCCTGTCCACTACTAATTACCGCATAATGTCCTGTCCACTACTAATTACCGCATAATATCCTGTCCACTACTAATTACCGCATAATATCCTGTCCACTACTAATTACCGCATAATGTCCTATCCACTACTAATTACCGCATAATATCCTGTCCACTACTAATTACCGCATAATGTCCTGTCCACTACTAATTACCGCATAATGTCCTGTCCACTACTAATTACCGCATAATGTCCTGTCCACTACTAATTACCGCATAATGTCCTGTCCACTACTAATTACCGCATAATGTCCTGTCCACTACTAATTACCGCATAATATCCTGTCCACTACTAATTACCGCATAATATCCTGTCCACTACTAATTACCGCATAATATCCTGTCCACTACTAATTACCGCATAATGTCCTGTCCACTACTAATTACCGCATAATGTCCTGTCCACTACTAATTACCGCATAATGTCCTGTCCACTACTAATTACCGCATAATGTCCTGTCCACTACCAATTACCGCATAATGTCCTGTCCACTACTAATTACCGCATAATATCCTGTCCACTACTAATTACCGCATAATATCCTGTCCAGTACTTCCGCTCTCTTCTGTTTCACCAACTGTACCTTGTCCCTATCCATCCCCTAAGAGATATTCACCCTCACCTTCATCCATTAGTTTTTTCACAATGGTTGTTATAAAGATTAACAAGGATCACAAAGGAAAACAAGCAACAACAGGCTGCTGATCTTCACTAGGCTGCTAGTTGAAAGGCAAACCATGAGTAAGGAAGGACTATTACAGAAAATAATTGGATGAGTGATAATTGTGAACGGCCAACAGTTATGCCATCATTATACCAAGGTCAGCCTGTGACCTCAGCTATGAAACACTGTACAAAAATATGGATATGGACATTTATTGTGTCCGTTATAATTTACACTTTACAATAATATTGGTGTTGGTAAATTCATTTTAATATAAAGAAAAACATATATGTTGAATAATCAAAGTTAGATCACTATCAATATAGCCAATTTTATATTATTTTCCTTTGATAGACCTTTACATGTGCACAGTGTACTACAGCATCACTGGCACTATTTTATAAGAATATTGACCAAACCAGGATGTCCTCGGTTTTCCAGGACATCACACATGTAAGCATTATCTAGCGTCATGTACTGACAGCACATATGCTTTGTGGGCGGGTAAATATAACTAATAAATAAGTAGTTAGGTAGCGAAATATGGCAATAACTCCAAATCCACAAAATTATCTTTCCAATTCAAAAGCAAACGAATAACAAATGATTATGACTAGTGAGTGACACACGAACAAAATAGTACCGGTACTTACCAACTCTAACAAGGCTATGTGAACTATCTGCCATCAAGCTTACCTGTTGAGAGAGAGAGAAAGAAAGGTAAATTAGGGTGGTGGTATTGCAATCTAATCTTGCAGTTTATTGTTATTAATGGAATGACCAAACATATTTATTTATGGGAGGTTTTTTCTGGTCCCCCTTCTTCTTCTTCATGTTTAGTCCCAGTAGTTTTCAGACTTTATGACGTTCGGCCCATTAGTTTGGCGGTTTTAAGACCTTTCGCCCCATTTATTTGTCAAAATTAAGACTTTTTGTGTCATTTAGGTGTTCATTTTTCCCGGCAATAGCGAGCCTGTAATTTAAGAGAAAGCGGGAATTGTTTCTATCGAAACCAATACAAATTAATCTTGAAGGAGGGTCTTGGCGGGTGATTTTAAGCTTGATGGAGGTCTAGGGAGGACATTAATACAATTATAAAAAGATACATACATGAACAAATCAATACGCTCATCCTCCCTTAACCTACGGTGAACATAAGACTTCTATTCAGACAATGAAGCGGTTAACCATAATGTGATGCTCTGCGATACAGACCATTATACGTAGCCCTATTCCTCGTATCAGTAATCGTTAACCAGACGTAATGAAGGACTTTATTACCGGGATTGTGTATTGTGTTACAAGGTGTGTTGGGAAATGTGTCTCGGGGCGGGGTGACTGGGTCGTCCCGTGGCCCAGGAGGTATTATCAAGGTATTATCGCCCACTCGTCCGTTCGGCATCAGCTCAATGTCGTCCACACTCCAATTATTTTGCCCATACTTGATATGGGTAGGTTAGAGTAGAGTAGGTTAGGTGGACATGAGCTTAGGATAATGTAAGTTATTAGCGTTTAAATTATTAGGTTAGGATATTATGTTTCTTGATAGAGGCAGGTTAAGTTAAGTTACGGCTAGTTTACGGTTACGGCAAGCTAACAACGATTGGGCAGGTTATGTTAGTATAGGTTAGGTTAAGGAACTAATTGATTATTAATATTAGCGCGATTTAGTAAATATGGATAGTCTGCCTAAGTTCGGACATATTAAGTTAGGTAACAATTGATTTGGGTGAATCGAGCGCAGTGATTTTGCTTCTAGACCTGGCGAGTTTGCTCTTGGTTTCTATGAGCTTCAAAGTGATTGGCATGTGGTACTGTGTCCGGATAACACCTTATATTTATAAATATAAAAACAAGATATATACTAAACAGTACCATCAACTAAAGTAGATTTCTTTCGCTCAAAGAGATAAAGTATATTAAATTCTACAGGTTAACAAAACATGTAGATTATATATGGCCATTTTCGCTTCGAGTGTGGGTAAGCTGACAGGCTGAAGTGAATGAAAGCGAAGTGAGTGTATACGATAGGACCACTATAACTCCCTAAGGAGATAAGGGAGGTAATGTAGGGGTGGCAGTGGTGGGGCAGGGGGCCATAACTCACGTCCTTGGTGGGCTACGGTTGGTCCTAGCTGGGATAAAAGGTACGACTACGACACACATACACACAAACACATACATACATATAAACATAAATATATACCGGTATATATATATATATATATATATATATATATATATATATATATATATATATATATATATATATATTATATATACGGGTATATGTATTTTTTTGTATCTATATATGTGCATATATACAGTATACAGTATGTGTAATGCATAAAGTGTTGATATTCGGTGTGAGCGTCCTGGGTTCGAATCCACGGACTGCCACATGTGTTTGTAATATTTCATTAATCGATTTTAGGAGTAGAGTTGGTTGTTGGAGAGAACATAATAATTTATTAATTCATTTACTGTATATATTACTTTATTTAATTTCCTCCCTAGACCTCCATCAAGTTTTAAAACAAATACCCCCAAGACCCCCCCCCCCCCCTTTGATATGAATTTGCGAAAAATGCCTCGCGAGGCCGATTTCTCCTAAATTGCAGAGTCACTATCGTCAGGAAAAATAATCGACACCTAAATGGCACGAAAGGACATAAAGTCACCAAACTAATGGGACGAATGTTTCAAAATCTCAAAAACTAATTTGGCTAAATATGAGGGAGAAGGGGGTCTTGAATGGGGCTTCTAAATTGTTAATATTCACGAATACGAATACATGCCTCCAAATTATCAACATATTGAGGTCTTTGTGAATGTTAAGATATTTTACATGAGGTATATAAGAAAGCACACACATGCACATCTCTCTCTCTCTCTCTCTCTCTCTCTCTCTCTCTCTCTCTCTCTCTCTCTCTCTCTCTCTCTCTCTCTCTCTCACACACTCTCTGAAATACTGTAAAATTACTTGCAGTTTACCCAGGACAATGCCATCATTATTGTGACTGGATTCAAAATATATAATTCACATTAATTTTTAAGGCATGAAAAATACTCCAGACCAATCACTAAACCGCACGAGTCCAAAATATAAAATAGCGATCAATATCCACGAGTCCAAAATATAATATAGCAATCAATATCCACGAGTCCAAAATATAATATAGCAATCAATATCCACGAGTCCAAAATATAATATAGCGATCAATATCCACGAGTCCAAAAATATAATATAGCGATCAATAGCCACGAGTCCAAAATATAATATAGCGATCAATATCCACGAGTCCAAATTATAATATAGCGATCAATATCCACGAGTCCAAAATATAATATAGCGATCAATATCCACGAGTCCAAATTATAATATAGCGATCAATATCCACGAGTCCAAAATATAATATAGCGATCAATATCCACGAGTCCAAAATATAATATAGCGATCAATATCCACGAGTCCAAAATATAATATAGCGATCAATATCCACGAGTCCAAAATATTATATAGCGATCAATATCCACGAGTCCAAAATATAATACAGCGATCAATATCCACGAGTCCAAATTATAATATAGCTATCAATATCCACGAGTCCAAAATATAATATAGCGATCAATATCCACGAGTCCAAAATATAATATAGCGATCAATATCCACGAGTCCAAAATATAATATTGCGATCAATATCCACGAGTCCAAAATATAATATAGCGATCAATATCCACGAGTCCAAAATATAATATAGCGATCAATATCCACGAGTCCAAAATATAGTATAGCGATCAATATCCACGAGTCCAAAATATAATATAGCGATAAATATCCACGAGTCCAAAATATAATATAGCGATCAATATCCACGAGTCCAAAATATAATATAGCGATCAATATCCACGAGTCCAAAATATGATATAGCAATCAATATCCACAAGTCCAAAATATAATATAGCGATCAATATCCACGAGTCCAAAATATAATATAGCGATCAATATCCACGAGTCCAAAATATAATATAGCTATCAATATCCACGAGTCCAAAATATAATATAGCGATCAATATCCACGAGTCCAAAATATAATATAGCGATCAATATCCACGAGTCCAAAATATAATATAGCGATCAATATCCACGAGTCCAAAATATAATATAGCGATCAATATCCACGAGTCCAAAATATAATATAGCGATCAATATCCACGAATCCAAATTATAATATAGCGATCAATATCCACGAGTCCAAAATATAATATAGCTATCAATATCCACGAGTCCAAAATATAATATAGCGATCAATATCCACGAGTCCAAAATATAATATAGCGATCAATATCCACGAGTCCAAAATATAATATAGCGATCAATATCCACGAGTCCAAAATATAATATAGCGATCAATATCCACGAGTCCAAAATATAATATAGCGATCAATGCCCATGAGTGATGTGACTGTCAATGATCTATAATTCCTCTCTCCCTCCCTGCTCCAACCTTTACGGCCCAAACACATACACGAGAGCTTAGAGCCTTAGACGATCTACCGCGGTCCTTATACAGACCTCCCGATATATTAGGATCAAGTCACCTTCGCTCACTTGAAGGGGAGATGGGTTGTTTTTCTGGTCTCCCTTCTTCCTCATGTTTAGCCCCATTAGTTTTCAGATTTTAAGATGTTCGGCCGATTAGTTTGGCTATTTTAAGACCTTTCGCCCCATTTGTTTGTCAATTTTAAGACTTTTCGTGTCATTTAGGTGTCTATTTTTACATTTCTCTATCTGACAATGCATAAAATTATCTTGAAGGAGGGTATTGAGGTTGGGGGGGGGGGGGGGGGTTAAAGTTTCAGGGAGGTCTAGGGAGAAAACTATACAAACAAATATATATATATAGATACATTAATTAAGCCTGGGTTACCACACCGGGATTTATTGTCTATGTTTACCAGTTGGCGGAACATTCAATCACTTAGATGCTAAATTAAACGCTATGTAATTACTATGTATCTGTAGCATATTAACGTCAGTTTCTCATAATTAACAACAAATTTCGCCACATAAGCTTCATAATATATAGTTATCAAGATGACGACACCTGAATGGCACGAAAGGTCTTAATATAGGGTGAAAGTTCTTAAAATCGCTAAACTAATGGGGCAAACGTTTTATAATATCAAAATCAATGGGGCTAAACATGAGGGAGAAAGGGGTAAAGAAAAAAATCCCTTAAGTGGAGATCTCCCCTTAACTCTTGATAGAGGTCCTTCCTAACCTGTATAAATTCGTCCAATGGCTGCCAGACTATGATGACAAGGACGTGCCTGGTACTCAATGGGTTAAGGAGAGATTTCCACTTGAGGGATTTTTTACTGAACTCCTTTCTCATTCAGGTATAGCCCCATTGATTTTGAGATTTTAAGACGTTCGCCCCATTAGTTTGGCGATTTTAGGAACTTTCGCCCCATTTCTGTCAATTTTAAGATCTTTCGTGTCATTTAGGGGTCAATTTTTTCCTGGCGAGCGATAGCGAGCCTGTAGTTTAAAAGGAATCGGCCTTCGGCCGGGACATTTTTCTACCGAAAAATGTACAAATTTAGCTTGAAAGAGGGTCTAGAGAGTGAAATTTTAAGCTTGATGGAGGTCTAGGGAACAAACTAGAAACCTCCCCTTAACCATGTCCACCACTACAGCATCAACCCTTTCCCCTCGCCCCCTCTCCCACCCCCACACTCTTATCTCTCCTCCATCACCCTTTCCCCTCGCCCCCTCTCCCACCCCCACACTCTTATCTCTCCTCCATCACCCTTTCCCCTCGCCCCATCTCCCACCCCCACACTCTTATCTCTCCTCCATCACACAGCCTCTTCCATATATGTCCATCAATGTCCACAGTTACCCATCTATCCACACCTGCTATATATTCACGACTGTAGGGCGGCTCATCTACAGTACGTTCACCTCAATACAAAGGTTTTCATTAATTTATACCATACTAAGTCGGAATACCATAGGCCTATAGTCTATGCGCTGTAAGTAGGCGAGAAATTATGACCTCTATCCTCTGTAACTCAAAAAGGGCTAGAGCAAATGGGCTGTACATTTCCACATCTATTCCTTGAGTGACTCTTCCCAAATGGTACACATATTAGCTCGATTACTCTAGTCGTTCTTTAGTTACAGAGGTTAGATGTCAGGATTTCTCGCCCACTAACAGCGCATAGACTATAGTAATCTATTTACCAACCCTTGTACTGTTGGTTACATGTGTCCATATACCCAAGATATTGCACGGATTGTTAGTGTGGCTACTTATGTTGAGAATTTACTTATCATATTTAGGATACAACTTCAGCACGAAACACATTGGATAAATATTCTACCATTCAAGCCCATTCTACACGATTTGCCAGATGGGTAATTTGTGGTGAATTTGTAAAACATATATCTAGAGCGGACCTCACATCTCGGGGATTAGTATAAATGGGTTTGTTTCCATGATCATTAAATGTCTCTTTAATTTGCTTCATAATATCCACCTAAACAAAATGTTCATTCCCCCACTCCCACTCTCTCTCTCTCTCTTTGTTTGTTCTCTCTCTCTCTCTCTCTCTCTCTCTCTCTCTCTCTCTCTCTCTCTCTCTCTCTCTCTCTCTCTCTTTCTCTCTCTCTCTCTCTGTGTGCATGGCTAACTGAGTAGGTGTTGGTCTAGCTACATAATTATGGTGTTCAAAAACTCATAACACTTCACATGTTTACGTAAGTTGTCTGTAACTATTCTATATTTGTTATGTCCCACTGCCTCACACACACACGTATTCTCTCTCTCTCTCTCTCTCTCTCTCTCTCTCTCTCTCTCTCTCTCTCTCTCTCTCACTCACCTACTCACACACACGGCATGGAGAACTCAAGGGGCATATATGTTCTTTTAAAAATAGGATCCTATCTATTTTCTATATCTTCCTCTGAATACCACTGTCACTCTCTCTCACATACTCTCTCTCTCTCTCTCTCTCTCTCTCTCTCTCTCTCTCTCTCTCTCTCTCTCTCTCTCTCTCTCTCTCTCTCTCTCTCTCTCTCTCTCTCTCTCTTCTCTCTCTCTCTCTCCCTCTCTCTCTCTCTCTCTCTCTCTCTCTCTCTCTCTCTCTCTCTCTCTCTCTCTCTCTCTCTCTCTCTCTCTCTCTCTCTCTCTCTCTCTCTCTCTCTCTCTCTCTCTCTCTCTCTCTCTCACACACGGCATGGAGAACTCAAGGGGCATATATGTTCTTTTAAAAATAGGATCCTATCTATTTTCTATATCTTCCTCTGAATACCACTGTCACTCTCTCTCACATACACGCACACACTCTCTCTCTCTCAAACAAACACACACACACACACTTTTCTTGTTTAAGCGTTTCTTAATCCTTCCATTAGGAGAGGGCATAACTTAAGTCGAAAAAAATTCGTTTAACGTATCTAATGTAAAATAAACAAAACTGTTTAAGATTGAGAGGGTTTATCAAAGTCTCTGAATATGGTTTTCTTTCATTTCAAATATAATAGTCTAAAGTTCATCATAATATAATGATATATACGTCATCTTTCTGAAAGAAGTATGATTCTGTATCTCTAATATGGGTCTTAATCTCTAGCATAATAATTAATGTTTCTAAATAATGCTTTGTTCGACTCGACATTTTGTTTAACTTTATGTTATTCCTTTACAAATGAATGTATTTCTTCTGGTGTTAGCTTGTATAATTAGTTCTCCATTTATGCTGTTCATTATTCATATATATATATAATATTTTTGTGTAAAAGGGTTAATCTTGCCGTCCATACTTCCTTGTCACGAATATTTAGTATCTCTTGTACTTTATGGCCACTTTTCCTTCCCTTTTCGGTTCAGATACCGTAGTACTCCAGACAAAAATTATATGTATATAATATAGCCTGTATCTATATATATTTATATCTATTTATTGTGTGGAACGTGACCCTTTTCATATTATTAACAAATATTATAAGTCTAAACAATGAAGGTATATGCCGGTAATAGCTTGGATCTTCAAATATATATATATTGAAATGGGGAATATTACTTATTTTACATATATTAGTGTATGAGCTAGATTATACGTGTACAATATCAATGTGGATGACATCGGCACTATAGCAAGCCAATCTTCGTTCCTCATCCAAGGTTGACAACATGGATTACAGCTAGGGTGACCTCCCCAATACAGCTGCAGGGAAGCAACCGCCTCCTTCTGTATTCCGGTGACCGAGGTGGGGATCTGAGGTATGCAGGAGAGGTACACTTGTGGTCAGGAATACTTGAACACCCTCTCATGATAAAACCAAGACACTGAACAATAACTAGCGAATCACACTAATTTGTTGAGTGTGGCTCATACAGTCTCCTAAAATAGTTCGCCACTTGCGAGTTTCAGGCTACGAGGACGTTTAAGGCATAGACATCGATATTTAGCAAAATTAACAACTACAATACGGTCGTAGTATATACAGTATATATAAATTAACAACTACAATACGGTCGTAGTATATACAGTATATATAAATTAACAACTACAATACGGTCGTAGTATATACAGTATATATAAATTAACAACTACAATACGGTCGTAGTATATACAGTATATATAAATTAACAACTACAATACGGTCGTAGTATATACAGTATATATAAATTAACAACTACAATACGGTCGTAGTATATACAGTATATATAAACTAACAACTACAATACGGTCGTAGTATATACAGTATATATAAATTAACTACAATACGGTCGTAGTATATACAGTATATATAAATTAACAACTACAATACGGTCGTAGTATATACAGTATATATAAATACATAACACAACATCAAGGGGGTAGTGCTTGGTTTTTGGTCTATATATTTAGTTATTAAATTATGTTCGAGTTCCCTCGCTAGACCTCCATCAAACTTAGAAAATCACACCCTAAACCCTCTTTCAAGATAAATTTGTAAATTTTTCGGTAAAAAAATGCTCAGGCCGAAGGCCGGTTCCTTCTAAAATTAGAGGCTCGCTTTCGCTCGCCACGAAAGGTCTTAATATTGATAACAAAATGAGGCGAAAGGTCTCAAAATCGCCAAACTAACGGAACGAACGTCTTAAAACCTCAAAACTAATATGCTAAACATGAGGGAGAAGGGGGTCCATGAAGAGCGAGTACTACCCCCTTAACCATACTTTCTCTCCATCAGGAATCTACATTATTGTTGTATTTCTGTCAAATAGATGTTTACGGATCCAACTTCCTGATCGAACGAAACTCGCAAGCCGTCAATTGCGAATTCAAAACTTGTTCATAAATTCCTGTCAATGACTGTACCACTGAATCCAAAAATGGAAGGCCAACAGGCACGGCAGGAAAAGACGACCATGTTCAGACGTTCCCTGTCCTGCAACTACAGTCCAGTTCTGTTTGTTTGTCACGAGGGAGCTATTAACCTCTTCTGTACCGGCGACGTCAATTTCATTTTATCCTTGCTATATGTAAACGCTTTTTGGCAGTTTATGAAGTATCTATGGTAGTAAAATCGGTTAAGGGAGGTTGTTCGAAGCCTGTTAATTAAGGGGAGGTATTTAGTTTGTTCCCTACGTTTTCATCAAGCTTAAAATTACACCCCATAGACCCCCTTTCCAGATAAATTTGTACATTTTTCGGTAGAAAAAAATTCCGGCCGGAGGCCGGTTGCTCTTAAATTACAGGCTCGCTATCGCTCGCCAGGAAAAAATCGACACCTTAATGGCACGAAAGATCTTAAAATTGACAGAAATAGGGCAAAATGTCTTAAAATGTCCAAACTACTAGGGCGAACGTCTTAAAATCTCAAAAGCAATGGGGCTAAACATGAGGGAGAAAGGGGTCCAGAAAAAAAAACCTCAAGTGGAAATCTTCCCTTAATGGAGGCTCTTTTAAATCTGAAGAAAATCGTCCAAAAGTAGCCTGAATAAAGTCAAGAGGATGTCACCGGTAAAGAAGGGGTTAAGGGAGATATTGTGTCCGCTCTTATAATAAAGTCAAGAGGATGTCACCGGTAAAGAAGGGGTTAAGGGAGATATTGTGTCCGCTCTTATACGTAGAATTATATCCATTATGATTTGTCTGCTCTTGTAGTTAACCTAGAAGTATGCCTATCGTGAGTTAGTTCTTGTAATGTATCCCTAATTATACACTTAACCTAGACTGATGCATACCCAGATTTAGTAACAAGACTAAAACATTGGGGTAGACTAGCTAATTCGCACGCAATGGTTGAATTAGTATGCGATATCGATAATAACATGTGCCCCCAAAGCGAGTCGAGTTGATCCATAAATTAAGTGTCAAAAATGGGCCTAAACTATCGTAACTATTGACACTAAAATTCGTATATGTACCTCGACTAATTTCATGTGGATATGTTTCTTATCAATTTTGAGTACGAATTGGAAAACTGCTTACAAATTGGCTACTCTACCCCACCTGATGTTATACAGTAGGTGGGGATCTGTAGCATCTATCTATCTATCTATCTATCTATTGCCTGACGCCGTGATCCCCGAAGGGGTGGCCAGATGAATACTAACGAGTCTAAACAAACCAGTAAAAGGAACTTGGAAATTATTGTAAACATTAAAGCCATTTATAAATATAAATATGTACATACCGCCGTATACACTCTTACAAATATTCTATTGCCAATGTGAATACGATGCATATACTGTATGTGAATGAAGTTCAAGGGGCGTGACCTGCTTTTT
This sequence comes from Paralithodes platypus, assembly GCA_032716605.1. Taxonomy (NCBI): domain Eukaryota; kingdom Metazoa; phylum Arthropoda; class Malacostraca; order Decapoda; family Lithodidae; genus Paralithodes; species Paralithodes platypus. Next base: position 8,074,211 of record CM064556.1, read on the forward strand.
GTTATTTCTGTCCTTTTCTCTCTTTCTCTGGCTTGTATCCCTTCGGCCCCATTCAGCCTACTATTTTAAGACGTTTATCCCCATCTACTGTAGGTGTCGATTTCTTCCTGGCGAGCGATAGCGAGCCAGCATTATATGAAGAAATCCGGCTTCGCCGGAGAAATTTTTCTACCGAAAAATCTACAAATTTAGCCTGCTGTCAAACAAAAATAAAAAATATGCTGGCTCGCTACCGCTCACCAGTAAAAAATTGACACCTGGAAGGGATGAACGTCTTAAAACAGTAGGCTGAATGGGGCCAAATGGATACAAGCCAGAGAAAAATAGAAAAGGACAGAACAAGAACAGGTCACCCCCCTTAATGTTCTCAGAATCATTCTCATACTATGAACAAATAGAATAATCACAATCCCCCCTCAAATACTTACATAGATAGATAGATAGATAGATAGATAGATAGATGAATATAGATACATTGATCTCATATTTTACTATTTGTTTGCCATACTTACTACTTATGTTATTATTATAAGTAGTAGCATTATTGGCTCACCTGTTATTAATCTCGCTAAATTGGTCTTACAACAGACCACAACATCCTGCAGACGTCAGTGGTTGGGCAGCGCTCCAAGCTATTTAAAAGCTGCTCTAATCAGATCAACTAGTAAGCCTGAATGATAGCTAAAACTTGGATAATCAGATCAACTAGTAAGCCTGAATGATAGCTAAAACTTGGATGACTTCACTGAAGGCTGTATTTGCTAATTACCTCCGCCAACGAAGTTAGAGGAGGGTATGTTTTTGCCTCCGTCTGTCTGTCTGTCTGTTTGTTTGTCTGTAAACAAGATATCTCAAAAAGGAATGAATCGATTTTTAGGAAATTTGGTGGGCAGATTGGATATGCTCCATGGAAGAAATTATTCAAATTAGGAGTTGATCGGTAGAGCGCATACCTCCTCAAACCGATGTTCTCGAAATTTGATGGGCAGATAGGATACGCACCAAGGGAAAACTTATAATAATTAGAAATCAATCAGTAGACCGCATATCTCCGCCAGTGTAGGCAGAGATACGGGCTCTCCCAAGTGCCCTTCTACCATCGTAAGGTAATGTTTTGTAATGGAGATACCTATGTACTGTACATATGCATTGTTCCCTTTCTGTTCTAAAGATTGTGTTAATTATGACCAGGTAATATTTGCTACCTAAAGTAGCCTATATAATTATATTTTAGACCTGGTACTTTCACATGACTACGATGTAATTACAAGATTAATTATATTGATTGCCTATTATAGTATATATATATATAAAGAGAGAGAGAGATTAAGTATATCTCACAAATACACGTGATCTACTTAATGTATGTTTACTCTCAGGGGGTTCGAACATCCGACATTCAGGACAATTGTCCATATTTTAACCAACTTTGTCACAGTGCGATAAAGGATACTTAACCTACTTAACCTACCTAATCCTACTTTGGTATCCTGGAATATGTATCCTACGACATGTGCGTGAAATGAAATAGTTTCTCCATGTAGGATTTCCCTTCTCTTTAATATATATAAGAAAAGATTAAGAAGACTATCCAATATCACGTCATGGTAGAGTTGGTTAAAAAATTGACAAATGTTCTGACTGTCGGTGGTTCGAGCCCCGCTGAGAGTATAAAAACATTTAGTATATATCTCGCTGACTTAGAGGAATTATGTGTTATTATAGATAAGAAGAACGTGACCTACCAAACTATATAGTAACACCTGTGAAATGTAAAGTAACGAAAACTGTAATGAAAGAAGAGAGTCAGTAGGAAGAGAGCGTTGGTTGTCTGGGATAAGCAGCAGAAGATATTCGGTGTGGTGGGTTGGTGTCTGGCTTGTACTTGTAGATAGTGGTTGAAGTCGCCTGGGGCCTGCACGCTCCACTGATCCACCCACACACATCCACCCACTGACACCACCCACCCACAACATCCACCCACAACTCCACCACCCCACACACAACATGCACTCACTCATGATACACCCGCAGTACATACAATCCCACCAATCCCACTACTCCACAACATCCACCTACTCACAATCCACAACATCCACCTACTCACAATCCACCCACTCACTCAATCCACCCACAACACAGAAGGCTACACGCCTATTTTCACCACTCACATCACCCACAATAAACCCTCTCACCCCCACCCCCAACATCCACTTATCTACTCGCTACATTCCACAATACACTCACTCACAATACACCCAATCGCAAAATACAGCCACTCGCAAACTACACCCTCTCGCAAACTACATCCACCAAATTACACCAACTCACAAACTCCACACACTCGCAAACTACACTCACTTCCACACTACACCCACTCGCAAATTACACCTACTGTACTCACAAACTACACCCACTTGCAAATTACACCCACTCGCAACCTACATCCACTCGCAAACTACACCCACTCGCAAACTACACCCACTCGCAAACTACACCCTCTCACAAACCACGCCCACTCGCAAACTACACCCACTCGCAACCGACATCCACTCGCAACCTACACCCACTCGCAAACTACACCCACTCGCAACCGACATCCACTCGCAACCTACACCCACTTGCAAATTACACCCACTCGCAACCTACATCCCCTCGCAAACTACACCCACTCGCAAACTACACCCACTCGCAAACCACGCCCAATCGCAAACTACACCCACTCACAAACTACACCCACTCGCAACCTACACCCACTCGCAAACTACACCCACTCACAAACTACACCCACAGGCAACCTACACCCACTCACAAACTACACCCACTCACAACCTACACCCACTCGCAACCTACACCCACTCACAAACTACACCCACTCACAACCTACACCCACTCGCAACCTACACCCACTCACAAACTACACCCACTCACAAACTACACCCACTCGCAACCTACACCCACTCAAACTACACCCACTCACAAACTACACCCACTCGAAAACTACACCCACTCGCAAACTACACCCACTCGCAAACTACACCCACTCGCAACCTACACCCACTCACAAACTACACCCACTCGCAACCTACACCCACTCACAAACTACACCCACTCGCAAACTACACCCATCTGCAAAATACACCCACTCGTAAAATACCCACTCACAAACTACACCCACTCGCAAACTACACCCATCTGCACAATACACCCACTCGTAAAATACCCACTATACACCCATTCACACGACTCGACTCGTACAAAATACCAACTCAAACAACCCCCATCAACTCACACCATTTCCACAATACATCCAATCATCACACTAATTCATAATACGCACCCATGTCAATGATCCATCACCACACTACCAAAATACACCCACTCCCTCCACTCCCAGGCAACACACCCACGCCTCCTTCAACCTCACCTCCCAAACACCTACAATACACCCACTTATGAACATCAATACATCCATTTACTCACCTCCCAAACATCCACAACAGTTTTCAATGCTAGTCATATCTATGTTATATCTATAAACCAACTCACTATAACACTCACATAACTTCACAATCATCTTCACAAACAAAATACACCAAAACCCACACTCTTACTACATTACCACTGACACTCACATACCAACTCAGCATCAACCCCCAATTCCCTTTTCCAACACACCCACTCCTCCATAATCACCCAGCTCCCTATAGTCACAGCCACACACATGCTCATCAACACACCCTAAAACACTCATTACCACAGCCACCCCCAACCAATCTCACGCACTATATGCACCCCTACACACCCACACACCCACCCACCATCATACCTACTTACCATAAAACGCACTTCCACTCCCTCACCCGCCAACCTCCAGATTTCACAGACTCTCCTCCCCATACATACTCTCCACAACATATAGCTCCGCATCACACACACACATGTGTACTCCAACACTCATCTATTCACCATTAAAACTATTCATCAACATACCTTATTACCACACCACATACCTCCACACTGTCACCCACCAACCTCCAGATTTCAAAGACCTTTCCCGCGCACACACTCATCACCACACTCAGTTCCAGACCACACATATAATGTACTCCAACATTCATTTATTCACCATCTTACCTACTCACCACCATACCTATTAACCAGTACACACACATCCACCCACTTATCCACCCTCAAATTCTCCCACTACAGGACTCCCACCCGGAGATTTTTATATTGGGGAAGCAACACCGGCTTGTCTGCAATAGATGCCAACTTGCACACCTTGCGGAGTGATCAAACCTGTTCTTCAAATAGTGGATATCTGCTAAACCATTGTTATTCACACACACACACACACACACACACACACACACACACACACACACACACACACACACACACACACACACACACACACACACACACACACACACACACACACACACACACACACACACACACACACACACACACACACACACACACACACACACACACACACACACACACACACACACACACACACACACACACACACACACACACACACATATATACTGTATATGCAGTATATACTGTATATATACATATATATTATTTGTGTTGTACATTTTACAAAGAGAATCGTAAATACAATGTTATAATATATAAGAAATACAAATAATATAATATTACATTGCAACTATATAAGCGAGGAAATCATCTATCCAAAAGGTGTGTTATCCGTCTCCACAAAGCGATGTAGGCCTATACCATACTTGAAGCTACTAGCCCCTAATTAATTATTTGTTTCCGTAACTTCATCTACCAACCTGTATTTTTATTTTCATACTGCAATTTCTTGTTCTGCTTTATTCGCTCTCATATTTAATTTTTACTCCTCGATATCATGTTTGTGATCTCTTCCTCGAACTCTTATACAAAATTACAGCGTTAACCCCCCCCCCCCCTCTCTCTCTCTCTAACGTCCTGCACTGTTCTCACTGTTTTTAAACACACATATTACAACCAAGCAGCTCTTTATTCTCAAACTGTACTATCCAGTTACATCCTTCACGATTATTGTTCTAACCTTCACATGCTTTTACATCACACTAGTTCGTCCCATCACCATACAAATACAAGCTGTCGCGACATCTCGTCTACTAAAGATAATCTAATTAATTAATTTCACTCCCGACACCAAACACCTGCCAATTAAATTATTAGTAATTAATTATATTAATGAAAGCTTGGGGTCCTCCCGAGAATCGAACCTGGGATACCACATACAGATTTCAAACACTATAACCATTACACCACCATAACAGTTAAAGGTTAAGTACATGCCTACGATAAATATCCATTTATCGAATAATGGATATAATTTGGTGGCAATACATTGCACAATCTAGGATGAGTTTAGGGGAAATAATTAACACGCTTGACCTTTGACCTTAACTATTAGAATATTTATATGAAATTTATAAATCTGTTACTAAAGAAACGGAAGCAACTCACACAGTCAGCTTGCCAAAACTTGAGTAATCTTTTTAATTTATTATAAAAGTTGACCTTTACCCTTTACCTGTGACCTTTGGTCAAATTAACACCAATGTTAACATTAACCAGCGTTATGAATATGGTGTAATTCGTATAAAAACTTGAACATGAGAAATGGTGACCTTATACTGTGACCTTGACCGTTGACCTTTGAGTAACACAAACAAATTATTTGGACAATCGTCGTATTGCCCAACCAAATTTGCCTTCACTCTTTGGTCAACATACATTAAACAGTCTAGGAGAAGATTTGGGACAATTACAAACACATTTGTTTTGATCTTTGACTTTGACCTTGGACCATAGCTATTAAAATATATATGAGATTTGACAATTATGTTATTTAAGTAATAATCAACTCCCAGTTTTCCGAAATTATAACAATCTTGTTTTTTTTTATCAATAATGCAAGTTGACCTTTAACCTTTATATAGGAGTAAATTTGTTTTGTTTTTTGCATTGACTTTGCCCTAGAAGATCAAATAGGCATGGCTAATTCTATTAAAACAAATCAATTAGCTTCAGATGTACAGTATTATTAAAATAGTTAACCTTAACCTTTAACGTTTATTTTGACCTATAAGTATGATATGTGTCTCAAATACATTCAGTATGTGTCTCAATACAACTTTGCTTACGCATCCTTTTCCCTAGGCTACTTCCTCCACTTTCGTCCCCCTGCTCCCCCCCCCCCCCCCCACCCCCTTACGTATAGCCACACCCGTCCCTACACGCCTACCCGTTATCTCCACCTTCCCTGGGTGCTCTTGTCCCCAGGAGCTACTCACACTTTACACACGACGCAACACAGTAAGTAAGAGAGAGAGAGAGAGAGAGAGAGAGAGAGAGAGAGAGAGAGAGAGCGCGAGAGATAGAGAGAGAGAGAGAGAGAAAGCGGTTGATTTAAGTTGCCCGTTTGAATAGAATAGTGAACTGCGTAAGACCGGTCAGGGAGCTGTTCCTGAATCAGTCTAGTCTGTTACCTGTTGTGTCTCCATTTACCAACCTCATTGAAAGGATTAATTATGGAATATCAAGCCAAAATGTTAACATATTTTTAATAACTTTAATACAATTATCTATAATTAAATTTATTTAAATTTTAATTTATTTGTAAGATAGGCTATGCAGAACAAATTATCAAAGGCCAAATTTGTTTTTTTATAATCTGTCTACCACTAACAAATTATATCCAGCTAGTACATAAGGAAAAGCATCTGGGTCAGGTAGACAACCCACAAAAACTATTCAAAATAATTAATTAGGTAACACCCCGTTCTTAACATTAATCATCAATTACAAACCCCAATGCACTTGAATAAACTAATGAAAGCATATGGTCCTCCCTGGATTCGAATTCGGGACACCACACCCAGAACATAAGCATCTAAACCATTACACCACCAACACAGTTGCATAACTATATATGTATACTTGAAAGTGTTAATAAAAGGAAAGAGTATCAAAGAAAATGTTGAAGCTTTGGGGCCCTCTAACTTGACCGTCATTCCTGATTAGGGTAGCCTTATCGACAACAATGGTATCGTGATTTATACTTTCACTGGGAGGCTCACTGGAGGGCCGCAGGGAACCCACCAACACACAACAACGCTTCTATTACACTCATTCCACACACCTCGAGTACGGTACTCAATACCACCTCAACATCCATACCTACCTCAACATACATATCCCACATACACACACCACCACACTCACACAACACACACACACACACCACGACACATATACACACTCACTCCACACACCTAGGCCACTCAATACCACATCAACATACATATCCCACGCACATATACACACACCACCACACTCACATCAACATACACACCATGACACATATCCACACACCTAGGCCACTCAATACCACATCAACATACATATCCCACGCACACATACACACACCACCACACTCACATCAACATACACACCACGACACATATACACACTCACTCCACACACCTAGGCCACTCAATACCACATCAACATACATATCCCACGCACACATACACACACCACCACACTCACATCAACATACACACACACCACGACACACATACACTCATTCCACACACCTAGCCTACTCACACCACCTAAACATGCATACCCCTCACATACATACATACATACATACATACCACCACACTCACATCAACACACGTAATAACGCTTCCATTGCTCTCATTGTGCACACATAGCCTTTTCACTATCCCCTCCACAGTCGTGGTCATCAATAAACTTTCGCCCATTTAAAACTTGGAACCTTTAATGCCATGTTCTAAAGACCTTGGGGTACAATAAAACATTGCATTGTTTTCCTTGTGTTCGATACTGATTCAATTCAGCCAATATACCTCCACATGCTGTATATACCCACACAAACACACACACCACCAAGCACACCCTCACACACACACACACACCACCACCCACATTCACACACACAAACACATTTTCACAAACAGAGCTGCCGTGGCGGCCTAGTGGATAACACGCTCACGTGTAATCGCCTTCACCTGGGTTCGATCCAAGCCGAGGCTGACATATTTAGTGGGTATGATAGTACGTCCTAGCGTGTTTCACATGCTCGCAGCCAGTCGGGGAATAACACACATAACAAAGCCACTACAACAGCTTACTCTCACTCCAACACCCCTTCTCCCCTCTCAACACTATTCGAAAAGTGGATACGAGATGCCGTTGTAAAGGTGTATCCCTCAATACCTTCACCTGACACACACACACGCGCCACACTGAGATGGTAGCAAAGAGTAGGCTACCGTAATTATATGAAGGTTTGTAAAGTTTCTGGGCACTGTACCTTGCCTCTAGACTCTTATTAACAATAATAGTGTCGTAACTCGCACTCCTTCACATACTAGGCCCACCAACACGCAATGCTTCCATTACTAGCAGGATCACAATACAAGCCTTATTTATTCATTGCATATATACACTTCTCGGACATTTTGTTTCCTTGTTTTCTTTGTGTATTTTATTTTATTTTATTATTTTTTTCCCAACGCCTTTATTAAGCTTAAAATTATACCTACAAGGAAAATGTGTAAATTTTTTTCAGTAGAAAAATGTTCCGACCGACGGCCGATTCCTCCTAAATTACAGGCTCGCTATCGTTTGCCTAAAATATAAATCGACACTTAAATAAAATGAAAGGTCTTAAAATTGACAAAGAAATGGGTCGAAAGGTATTAAAATCGCCAAACTAATGGGGCGAACATCTTAAAATCTCAAAACTAATGGAGCTAAATATGAGCAAAAATTTGTAGGGAAAACAGCTTGAACCAATATAATGTTTCATTCTGCGCAAACTAAGCTTATTCAAGCTAAATTTAGTGATGTTATTACTTTACAAAACTTGACATAATCTACCTGTAATACTTAAATGTACATCAGTCCAGATCTACTGGTTGAAAATAGGTTCTACTTATGGCCAGACCAGATGGCTGGAGTAAAATAGGAAAGAAGCGTAATTGGACAGAGGAAGAACAAGCTGAGAAGTGAGAAGTACAGAAGAAGACATAAAGTTTTCGGGCTCAACCAATTTGCTTCATTGTGAGTTGTCCTCTCATCCGTGTTTACTTACATACTGATACAGGAAAGAGAGACACGTATATTATAGATGCAGTAGAGAAACAAGGCAAAATATTTCCTCCACTGGTACTTCACTGCAGCCCGCTTACAAAAAGTTCCTATTTACTGCTACTGTAGATGAACAAGGGTATCAGGGTCGAGGACAGTGCTGCCCATCTGTCTAGTCAAACACTGGCAGCAAACATACTCGGGGGGAGCAACTCTCGCCGAGGCCGCAGAGGAGGCCGAAACAACTCAAGGTAAACTCAAGGTAAGGTAAGTCCTGCTCGGAAATAAAACTCGAGTTATTTTGGATGTAACCGAAGCGTACTTTACCGGTATGCCAAACATCACCCATAACAAGATCCGCCTAATAAATTAACCCTTTCAAGCTCCTATACGCATTTCTGTATTGTTTTCTGGTAATTATTAGACGATTTTATTCAGGGTTAGGAAGGGTATATGGAAGTCAGAGGGTTGATTGAGATAGTTTTTACCCTTTTAATACCCACAGATCCTTCCTAAGCTGTATACAATTGTTTAACGATAGCCAAAATAAACTGCTAAAATGCGTCAGAGCTTCAAGGGGTTAATTCAGTGTGTTCTTTGCCCGGCCTAATGGAATGGCTGCTGCTATTTGCTCACACTAGGATCGGTGTAATAGATAACTGAAGCCTGTGTAATAGCCCTCCACAGAAACGATCTAATGGGTTTCAAACTCGTGTTATTAGCACCCTGCAGAACCCGCTTAATAGATTACAAGTTGCGAAATATAATGCGAGATATATATCTATTTGTATTAGCGATAAACATACTGAAAGTGTAAACCGAGACAAAACATTTATATCAATATCTGAATTATAAATATGCCGAACCAATAAAGTAAGAAACACAAACACCAGGTGCAAAACTGTTACCTCAGAAACATATTGCAGGCCATTAAGGGGAGACAGACCGTTTTTCTGGACCCCCTTCTCCCTAATGTTTAGCCCCACTAGTTTTGAGATTTTAAGACATTGGTTCCATTAGTTTGGGGATTTTATGATTTTTCACCACATTTCTTTGTCAATATTAGGACCCTTCGTGTCATTTAGGTGTCGATTTTGTTCATGGCGAGCCTGTAATTTCAGGAGGAATCGGCCTTTGGCCGGGAAATTTTTCTACCGAAAAATTTACAAATCTATCTTGACTGGGGGTCTAGGGGGTGTTTTTCTAAGCTTGATGGAGGTCTAGGGAGGAAACTAAAACAATATATGAATAAATGAATTAATAGACCAAACAAACGGCCACTGCCTCATTAATTCCTTGACGTTCCCCTTTAAAGCTGAATATTCATTAGCCCTTCCTCCCTCACGGTAAGCAGGAAGAGGGGGCCAGCGGGGATATCTTAGGAAAAGTATAAGTACTCGGAAGATGTAAACAATGCAGCGAGCCAAGACCCTGCTGGCACTAGATTACCTAATGTCTCACACAAATCTGGTACTTCCGGGATAATTTATTACTACTACGTTAACCCTCTGAGGATCGATGACTGGTTTGATCTGAACATTAACCCTCTGAGGATCGATGACTGGTTTGATCTGAACATTAACCCTCTGAGGATCGATGACTGGTTTGATCTGAACATTAACCCTCTCAGGATCGATGACGCACTTCTTTTTTGTTTTCTGGCTATTATTAGACGATTTTATTCCGATTAGGAAGGGTATATGGAAGTCAGAGGGTTGATTGAGATAGTATTTACCCTTTTAATACCTCCAGATCCTTCCTAAGCTGAATACAATCGTCTAATGATAGCCAAAATAAAACTGGTAAAATGCGTCAGAGCTTCAAGGGGTTAATATCATAGACAAAATATAGCTAAACATCATTGCTTGCTAATTTAATACTGCTTCGTTATCATTCCAGAGAAAACAAATAGCTAAACAATCATTTTTGTTATATCAATATTACTACTGTTATATCCTAGAGAAGAAGAAAAAACACGTTAAATATAAAAAACGCTAAAGTATTGCTAATCTGGCAACCTCTGCGTCATATGGTAGTGAGAGGGTTAATTGACGCGGTTCTTACAATAATACCTACTAACATCATAATTATGTTTCTCATGTGCCATGTTAAGAATTAATTAATTACTTCTATTCAAAGAACTGAATAACAATGTGTTATTCATAGCAGTAAAATACCTTGGCAAAGCAATGCAAATGAAACTTTACATTAGTTAGAAGAAAAAAAATAGAAATGGCAGCTGATTGTTCTTTAACCCCTTCTGTACCGGCGACGTCTTTTTCATTTTATGCTAGCTATCTTTAGACGATTTAGTGCAGATTAAAAAGGATATGTGGTAGAAAAAATTGTTAATTAAGATAATTTGAAGTCTGGTAATTGCTAGAGGACCTTCTTAAGCTCAATACAATCGTCTATTGGAAGCCACCACAAAATGTAAAGGACATCACCGGTACTGAAGGGGTTAATGTGGAATACAAATAGTGCTAAGGTAGCTAAGTGTTGAAACAGTTGTAAAACACGTTAGTCTGAAAACAACATAAAAGAACGTAGAGTTCACCTGAGAGATCATTAAAAGGCTTATCGTCAGAAGTGTAGGGAACAAATCAAATAACGGATACAAAAACGGCAAAAGTTGGAAAAGAACATTGACAAATATATATAACGAAATCAAAGGGTTTACTGAGGAAACCAGCGTTCTTACAGTAGCGCAGGGAGAAGGTACAGATTGTTCACATAGTAATAACAACAATACTAAATGTAAGAAACATAACAATAATAATAATAATACAACAGTTCAAGTTTCGTATTATTATAGTACAAGTAACTTTTAGACATTTATACAGCAGGCAATAATGCATGGGTATATTACGCGGATTATGTGCTAGACTCTGCTGTGAGAATGACTAAACAAGTGGTAATATGTAAATAATGCAAGCTATATAGTGAGGATTTATGGGGAAGTTCAAATTAAATAATATAGTACTACAACTAATAAATATCGGGGTTGTGCGTACACAGATTTATGGTGGTCGAAAAAACAATACAAATCCTACAGTACGACATTTTCGAGTAAACATAGTGTCAAAGAAACTATATGTAAAAGTGAAAAAAACGAGCTTGTTACAGTAGCCTAGTTTAATAACAACTTTAAAATGTGACTAACAGCAGTGAGGAAAGTAGGAAACAAGGAGTGAAGTGAGTGTCCGGTGGATTATCAGAGTTCTAGTATAATATCACAGAATTAGTGTTAACAACAAGACAAATATCGAGTAGCCTATTATCAAAGATCAAACTGTGACCAACATAAGCAGTGAAGAGGAGGGTAGTTAGCAAGGATCGAAGTATGCGCCACCATGGATTGTCGAAGGGTTAGCGTACTATCAAAGAAGCCATATTAATAAGTACAAATAACTAGTGTGATAAATGTAGTAAAACATAATATTCGAGTAAGCTAGTATAAAAGAAGCTGCTATTAACATAAACAGTAAGAAAAATAGCTAGCTATCGGCGCCTTGGACTATCAGAGTTCTGTTGTAATATCAAAGAGGAGTAGAAAATATTTGATTAGCTTATTATTAGACGTGTGACCAACATAAGCACTGAGAAGAGTAGCTAGAAAGACTTGAAACGGGCGCCCAGGTGGATTATCAAGGAATAGTCATGTTCGAGTAGCCTAAAATGAAATAAGTTGCATACAAATTATTATGTTCCTTCCAACAACCAACCATACTCCTAAAATCGATTAATGAAATTTACAAACACATGTCACAGACGATCGAGTAGCCTAGTGTAAAGAATCTCCGACATAAACACTAAGATGAGTAGGTAGCAATGAGTGAAGTGAACACCATGGTGGATAATAATAGTTTTAGTGTAGCATCAGAGAAGCAGTATTCAAAGGTATAGTGAGCAATCATAAAGTGGTCTAATAATTAACAAAATCGACATAAGAGTAAATAGAGTAGAGTAGCTAGCAAGGAGTAAAGGTATTGCCCGGGAGGTGGATTATCAAAGGGATGTAAAGCTATCAACCAGGCGCCCCCGTGCCCCTCAAGTTGTGGGCCAAGTCTCACAGGAAAGGCCCAGGAGGAAACTCGGGGAAGACATATGATGTAAAGGAATGTGTTGGCAGGGGGTGAGGCGAGATCGGGGCCGGGGGAGAAAAGTAAATTGGTGTTAAACTGGCGACTAGGGGCGACCTAGACGACATTGACTGAGCCGAGTATACCCAGAGGTGTTAAACAGGTGACAGGGGCAACTTGGATGACATTGACAAGGCTGATTTTACCCAGGGAGCAACAGAGACGACACTGACTGGGCCAAGTTTACCCACAGGTGTTAATTTGGTGTCCTAGATGTCATTGACAGCTGATTCAACTAATGACGGGACGGGCATTGACTGCGCCGAATTTAGCTATTGGTGTTAATCTGGTGACAGTGTGAGATAGTACCTGGACTGAGTTAACTTGCTGGTAATATACTGGCGACAGGATGTTTCACTGGCCTACAAGGAGCCGATCTGGCGATCTGTCATTTTATTCCCTTGGGGCGACCTATACGACATTGACTGCGTCAAACATAATCCACTTGTGAACAGCAGATTGATTATTATTTAAAATGTGTGTATGTGTGTGTTTTATTTTTTTTATTTTTTTCAATAAATGGAGTGACTTAATTATACGAATATAAATAAGCTCAACCAGAACTAAAACTTTGCTTTTGTTATTCATGACAAACGTAACATTGCCCAAGGATACTTTTTGGCTCACTATCGTTAGCCAGCAAAACAATCGACACCTAAATATCACGGAAGGTCTTAATATTGACAAGGAAATGGGACGGAAGGTCGTAAAATCGACAAACTAATGGGGCAAACATTATAAAATCTGAAAACTAATGGGGCTAAACGTGAGGCAGAAGGGGGGCAGAAAAACAGCCTATATTCCCTTAAACGAACGGAAATGAATTAATCCTGGTGCTAACTATAAATGTACATCTTGTGACCCAAATAAAGTTATCTTTAATCACTATAGGTGTGGTTTTGTCGAGTAGGGAGAAATGTTTGCTTTCTTTTGGTCTTGATTTCAGTTTGCCGGTTTTCAAAGCTAGTTTATATAATGTACACAATTATTCTAGGAAGGGGTTCTAATGTAACTTTTGGAAAACAAATTATATGAATGCCGAAATGTCTGGCCATGTCTCTCTCTCTCTCTCTCTCTCTGTGTGTGTGAGTGTGTGCTGCGTGCTTCCATAACGGGCTGATCAGTAAATTAACTGCATCAGCAGCTAATGTTTAACCCTACGGTTGACTGTCTGGCCTTGATGACTACTTATGCTAGTTGATACGTAAATCCCTGGCCAATCATTCAACCTGCCAAGCTTATCACTTGAGCATTCTAAATATAGTGAGACCCAATTCAAATGATCAAACTATCAATTAAGAAACCTACTTATCGACGACTGATTAATTGACTACACGACCGATAACACAGGCCCACAACCAAAGAATGGATGAGGACAGAATCCCAAGAAAGATATAGGGAAGTTAGATGAATGACCCATCTGGTAGTGGAAGATCATCTATGGTATGGGGAAAAATAGTGGATAAATATTATATTGAAGGGAAACTTTCACGTAGTGGATGGTACATTATCACACGGGCAAAGGAAGCATGTCTGGATAAAGTAGACTGGAGGCCTTTCTGTTATGACTATCCTTTAACAGGGGTTTCTGAGGAGGTAGCAAGGCCTCAGAGATGAGGATGATAACGACAAACAACCAATTTATCTCACTGACATATACAGGCTGGCTTTGTAACTAGCATACAAATCTCAAATTGTGTGATCATAGTCATTGCGTGAACGTCCGTTATAAAACATAGTAAACCCCCGATTAACCCAACAGTTTTGTGATTAATAAATGGAGACTAGGCCTATATGAAAATAAGTAAACCAGTCGTTACAAATCGACCAATCAAAAAAATGTATCCGTCATCCAAACAATCCAGTATAAATACTAATCATCAAACCAACAACTTTCCGAACAACCATCACACTGATTGGCACACTATCTGTGAATCAACTAAACATCAACAAGCCAACCCTTTTCTTATTCACAAACTCACATTAACTCCAAGAAGTGGACACAACTTCTATATGAGGCGAAGTATGGGTGACCTCATACGCTTGAATCCATTTTCTATTATGTCATCGCTGATGACATAGTTAATTTATGCTACGGATGTGAATGATGACTCATCAGTCACATCCGTAGCATAAATTAACTATAATCTGACAGCATGTTCCATGATCACGAACATGTTCTGGGGTTAATTATTATTATCAGTCAATGATATCCTCATAAGGTCGACCTGACGTAGATAGTTATTCCTTGTACAGTAGCGATCATAAATTCTGAAATTTTGTTGATGACTTGCTTCGAAAATATATGGATCAGCATTTATAACCGCAACTGTACATAGTATTTCATTTTAGCTTGTGTCTATGTAAAATAGTTGACTAATTTTAGTATATAAGTCAGAGTTATTCAATGTCGGCAATATACAGTATGCATACCTCACCTGATGTTTTGCTACCAAGATAAAACACAAACATCGACATCAAACTGACAAGTCTAAAAATACCATTTAATTGCCAAGAGTATCGTAATTTAAAGAGAACCTCACATAATTGTTACTTAAACTATTATTCATAATTAATTTAAATTTGACTAGCCAAATCCTCTAACAAACGCCAACATATCCTGAATACAAACTGTTCTCTTATAATTCAGATAGTCAGCCAGCCAGTAACAAATTTCAAAGATCCTAAGCCAAAGGAGTTAGGAGTGACCATAAACATATTGGGGAAACAAATATAGCACAATATGGACAGAAAAAGCCTCGGACACAAACGAAACTTTAAACTACACCAATATTCAGCTTTAATCTCCATTATGTAGTTAACTGTCCATGTAAAAACGATGTATGGTAAATTGAAAGCACACATACAAAATTACAAGGATGCATTGAACTAAACTATGATATACTGGTGATGGGCTGGTCTATCAGAGTGAGAACTGAGCGATCTCTGCCATACCCATAGCTTACTCTGACTGTTCCTTTTACTTATATATTTTCTAGATCTCAAGTGACGGCGTCTCTTCCGTGGATTGACCTCCCAATCTACCAAGATTGGAAGCCAAAGCGTCACATTTTTCCTTTGCCCTCAACTTTCTCTTCATAATTGCTGAGGGGCACAGGGCCCTGGGTGGGGCTTTGGTTTCCCGGGCGTTTCCTCGCCCTCCTCGGCTCCCCGCCATGGAGTGGCTTCGGTCACTCGGGCTTTATTGTGGTCGGCAGGGAGGGTTCTGTGGGGGGCGCTCGGTTATGGCCTTGGCCTTGCTCGGGGCCTTGGGGCTGTTCGGCCAGGCAGCTTGGGGAACAGCAACAACAACAACAACTATGATATATGAGTGACATCTTTCATCCTTAAGGGGAGATTTCCACTTGAGGGATTTTTTTCTGGACCCCTTTCTCCCTTATGGTTAGCCCCATTGCTTTTTATATTATAAGACGTTCGCCCCATTAGTTTGGCGATTTTAAGAACTTTCGCCCCATTTCTGTCAATTTTAAGACTTCGTGCCATTTAGGTGTCGATTTTTTCCTGGCGAGCGATAGCGAGCCTGTAACTTAAGAGGAAGACATACGCGGAATAGGAACAAAGACTGTCAATTATTTCAAATTGTTTTTTATTAAATTACCTCAAGATGTATAATAAAGTGTAACTATGAACTAGCTTGCCGCCAATCAAGAATGGCTGATGCCTGTTCTTCTCAAGCACTATCGTAAGTGTATTTAGCAAGCAACAAGGCTGCACCAAAGATTAAATTGTATAATTTTAGCAACATCCCATATAAATGGTTTGGATTAGCTAGAAAACATTGACGTTGCCGAAGTAAATAAATGTATATGAATTAATATTAGTTAATCGTATAGTGTTAACTAATAAAATACATTCTGGTTTAAGAACGATAATCTTTGTTTTATCTTCAATAATATTCTTTAAAAAAAAACACATATCCGAAAAAGGATCAAACCCTATCTTGAAGCGAATCGCGTAGTATTTTATTGGACATTATTAAAAGTAGTATAATTGTACTTGAATTAAGGGGAGATGGGTCACTTTTTGGTCGATTTGTTTACCTTTATTACTTTTTTCTAGTTTCCTCGCTAGACGTCCAAGTTTAAAAAGACGCCCCCATAGACCCCCTTTAATGATAAATTTGTACATTTTTCGGTAGAAAATGTCCCGGCCGGAGGCCTGATCCTCTTGAATTACAGGCACGCTATCGCTCACCAGGAAAAAATCGATACCTAAATGGCAGGAAAGATCTTAAAATTGACAGAAATGGGGCGAAAGTTCATAAAATCGCTAAACAAATGGGGCTAACGATGAGGGAGAAGAGGTCTAGAAAAGCGATATATGTCCCCTTAAGCCAGGCTGTTATTATTTCCGGCATGTGTCGTTTTCTTGGAAGCTTCTCAATGATAAGGCTAACGTGGCCCTAAAATATTGTGTTCGGAAAAATACAATATATCAGATTGATAGTAAAACAAACATTACAGAACATACTCTACACAACAAGACATTGAAACAACTCTATACCTAACTATATATAATATGAGTAAGAACACCCTAACCGTCCAAAATAATCTATCCTAGACTGCTACTATAGTCTATTCGCTGTAAGTAGGCGAGAAATCATGTCCTCTAACCTCTGTAACTCAAACACGACTAGAGTAATCAAGCTAATATTTCTACCATTTGGGAAGAGTCAGTCAAGGAATAGATTTGTAAATTTACAGCCAATTTGCTCTAGCCCTTTTTGAGTTACAGAGGATAGAGGTCATGATGTCTCACCTACTTACAGCGAATAGACTAAAGGAATGGTTTGCAAAGAACAAGGCGAACAGTTTGTACTAACTAATAAACAAAGCAGTTAATGGTGGCTCTGAACCTTAAGAAAATTATATAAAAGAATCAGTGTATAATCAAGATCAACTTAGGAGAACTGATATTCCTCTTTGTAATTCAAACAATCATAAAATACCGTTTGCTAAACAAATAAAGCAATTTTGATTTAGTAAGATAATTGGTTTCAGTGGAATATAATAAATTACAAACCTGGCTACCTGGCCACAGTACTTCTCATTTCTCAACTTCGTCTTCCTCTATCCAAAACTCTCTAATCTCCTACTTTTCTCCAGCCATCATCATCATCATCATCATGGCCCCAGTAATCTCCTAGTTTACTCCAGCCATCATCATCATCATCATCATGGCCCCAGTAATCTCCTAGTTTACTCCAGCCATCATCATCATCATCATGGCCCCAGTAATCTTCTAGTTTACTACAGCCATCATCATCATCATGGCCCCAGTAATCTCCTAGTGTACTCCAGCCATCATCATCATCATCATGGCCCCAGTAATCTCCTAGTTTACTCCAGCCATCATCATCATCATCATGGCCCCAGTAATCAGTGATGAAACCGCGGATAATCCTTCTTTCATGTTCATAACAAATAATGATATTATTACATAAAGGATATATCGTTCAATGGACGACTCTTTATACGATGCAAGAATTACTTATCCTATGGTGGGAGGTTTCTGGACTCCGTTCTACCTCTGGCTTAGCTACATTAGTTTTGGGATTATAATAAGAACTTCCCTCCATTAGATTTTGGCGATTTTAAGACCCTTCCTGCCATTTAGGTGTCAATCATTTCCTGGCGAGCGATAGGGAGCCTGCGATTTAGGAGGAACTAGCCTCCGGACGGGGCATTTTTCAACCAAAAAACTGTACAAATTTATCTCGAAGGGTGGTCTTGGGGGTATTTTTTAAAACTTAATGGAGGTTTTGGGGGAAAAATAAGGAAATAATATACATAAATATATAAATTGATAGATAAAATACATAAATATATAAAATCATATATATATATATATATATATATATATATATATATATATATAGGCCTATACATATATATATATATATACATATATATATATATATATATATATATATATATATATATATATATATATACCGTATATCACTATACCGTATGACTTGCAGCTTATGACATAACTACTTTCTCGCCTCAACATCCATTATCAGGCCTAGAAGAACCATGTCATCTGTACCTGGCTTCAGCACCATCTATTTCCACCCAACCCTTTCTCCGCCTACCACTACGTTCACACCTACTGTATATCATTCTCATGTTACCCTACCTTCCACATATTTCCTTTAGACTAAGCTCAAACCCCCCCGCTCTCCCCCTCCTTCTCTCTCTGTTCATTATCATACATTTACATAATTTAAAAGTCTTTAGTAGCTACACGAATCCTCTTCACATGACCGTATGTGTAGAATGATTGTATAGCAAGAATAAACAAACAGTCATACAGTATACATAACGATACTTGACTACATACATTCCATCATAAACCTTACAAAAAGTATTATATATATATATATATATATATATATATATATATATATATATATATATATATATATATATATATATATATATATATATATATATATATATTAAATATATCCTTTCCACATAGACTGTTGCAGCCACCTCCATCTCCACCACATCTCCTGAATCCCGCCTCCCTGTCTCAACAAGGCTCATCGTGGAATCTCTTACGGGCACTTCAGCACCTAATGCAATGCGACTCACCAGGCTG
This sequence comes from Paralithodes platypus, assembly GCA_032716605.1. Lineage (NCBI taxonomy): Eukaryota > Metazoa > Arthropoda > Malacostraca > Decapoda > Lithodidae > Paralithodes > Paralithodes platypus. Next base: position 8,094,145 of record CM064556.1, read on the forward strand.
CCCCCGGACATAGCAAGGGGGAGGCTATAGTCGAGTGTCAAGGAGTGAGGTCATGTGTGACGGTATCCGATAAAGTGTGAGCTCTGATTATTCAAGTGTGAGAGCTTGGGGCGTGACTATATCCAATACAAATAAAATAAAAAAATAAAATAATAATAATAATAATAATAATAATAATAATAATAATAATAATAATAATAATAAGTCCTTGCATGACAGTGTGGTAATCCCGACACTGACTTACGGAAGCGAAGCATGGACGTTGGTTGAGAGACTCAGACCAAGAGTGAGAGCAGTGGAAATGAATTACCTAAGAAGTGCGTGGAGGGATAGACCGACTAATGAGGAAGTAAGAAGGAGGTGTGGTGTGGAGGTAGATGTGCTGGAAAGTGTGAAAAGGAACAACTTGAGATGGTTCGGCCATATGGAACGTATGGAAAGCGAGAGAATGACTAAGAGGGTGTACGAGAGCGAGGTGGAGGGACAGAGAGGGAGAGGTAGACCGAGGGAGAGGTGGAAGGATGGAGTGAGGAAGTATATGAACGAAGGCGATGCTGGTTGGGGGGAGGGGCGTCGACTGACCGGGGACAGAGGTGCATGGGGGCGGTTCGTTCGTGGCTACCCCTTCGGGGATCACGGTGTCAGGCAATAGATAGATAGATAGATGTTAATATATATATATATATATATATATATATATATATATATATATATATATATATATAATACTGTATTTAGCCTACACATCAATATTTATAAAACAATTGTTTTCAGTCGGTCTTGATTTGCTGGAAAACTACAGATGCTAAACACTATGGATTATAATAGTGTGAATGCTATGATATTTTGTGTGATAGCTTTGTAATCTTACTTTAGATAAATATTCTTGCATGTCATTGTATCAACTCGAAGGCAGATTTTCATTATAGCCAAATTGTTGATTAGATTGAATAGCAATATCCAGACATAAACATGACACAGTATTTAACACTAAGAGCAGGTGGTGTGTAGACAACACTGCACCTGTTCTCAAAATGTGCCAACAGTGTGAGCTATGACAGGAAATTGGTGGCAAAAGTTGTGTTTGTTAAGGAGCCACCTTACTATATGCCCGATCTGGGGGTCTGGTGCTCGCTTCCGCGTTCATTGTACTCTAGTTAATAATATTTCAATACATATATTTTGTATATTTCTAATCGTTGTTGAATATTCCAACAGCTCTCTGCTTTCTATGTGTTTCTGACGCATGCGACTAAGAAAGTTGCAACCCAAAATTGTACATTGATATATCAATTTGTGTATCAATGTTATTAATAAAAAAATAACCTAATATGAAAAAAAAAAATAGTTTCTTCTTCATAATTTTCACAGATAACGTAAACGACAGTAGAGCAAATAGTAGCTAGCACTGTCTAACCTTATGGAGCGTGAGTTTAATTTGAATAACATTCGGCGGTGAACAGAAAAACAGACAAGGAAGCATCAAGTTTATCCCAATTAAATGTTCCACTTAGACCAGGTTCCTATTGATAACTCAGTGAACAGAAGCATCCAACGCAGCCTGTAGTAAAGTGAACAATGCGACACACTTTAATTCTCGATAGCATTTTCCCAAACAATCCAGCACCTGCCCCCGTGATTATCTTCAGCATTACAAGCACGGGAAGCTGGGCATTAACAATAAACAGGCGCATTTGGAGAGAAGGGTAATGTAAACAAAGCCAGCTGTGTGTACTGAAGCCATCTGGACCAAAAGCAGGGTAAACAATCAGTAATAATAGGATGTTGCACTATGGATGTTGATTGAAGCCACGACAGCGCTGATCGAGTTGGAATCTAAACCAGGTGGACGATGTTTACGTGTGGGGTAAAGGATGTTGTTGTGAGAGAGGATTGTGCGACCAGCCGATAAGAACAGAGAGAGAGAGAGAGATAGAGAGAGAGAGAGAGAGAGAGAGAGAGAGAGAGGGAGAGAGAGAGAGAAAGAGAGAGAGAGAGAGAGAGATGAAGAGAGAGAGGAGAGAGGAGAGAGAGAGAGAGAGAGAGAGAGAGAGAGAAGAGAGAGAGATAGAGAGAGAGAGAGAGAGAGAGCGAGAGAGGAGAAGAAGAGAGAGAGCGAGAAAGAGATAGGAGGGGGGGATTTAAACGCTCACACATGTTGAATATGAGTGAAAGAAGCCAAGGTACGTTGATGAAAATGTCTCGACATATGGCGAGATACTGTGATTAGGTTTGTAATAAGAATAATACTAAAACAAAAAATGCATAGGCCTATATACTGTATATATACAGTATATATATATATATATATATATATATATATATATATATATAATTTTTTTTTTTTTTTTTTTTTTTTTTATATAATGTTAAGAAAGTAGTGAAAAATGTGGCACTCATGGAAAATATAACACGGAAAATTAATAGGATGGCTGGCATTGGTCTGTGCTATAAGTAGAACAAGTGGGTCAACATAATTAGGAGAGAGATAGAGAGAGAGAGGTGGGTGGTGATGTGGGCGTGGTACGTGAGTCATTCTTGGCAGGCAGTGGTGCTACTAGTGGGTGCCGGGGTGGGTAGGGGGGCATTACAGGGGCGAAGTGAAAAAAACAAAATGACGAATGGTGACTAGAAATATGTACAGATGTAAGAGAGGAAAAACGGGCGGATCAAAGAGAGAGAGAGAGGGAGAGGGGGGGGGGGGGGGGGCAGACGTGGACATAGGAACAGAGAGACGAGAGGAAAGAGGGTATAGGCTAATATATACGAGGGCATAATGAGAGAGGAGACTGAAGAGATGACATAGGAGGAGAGAGAGGGGATCGAGGAGGGTATAGGGCATATATCGAAAGGCATTTAGTCTATGCAAAAATACATTTGACAATGTGATGTGAGAGGAAAATACAAATGGCTCAACTGCAAATATTGTAGAAGAAAATATGATTATTGGAATAGGTGGGATATGGATAACATGCGCCGTTGCAAGGCTAATAAAATAATGGATATAAAGGTAAGAGACAAGAAGTGAGCGGCAGGGCAGAATTGGTTGGCTGATTCATTACCAGGGTTGGGTAGAAATAGATGGAGGGGTGAAACAAAAGATAAATGGTGGCGCAATGAGGGAGGGTAATGAAGGAAGGTGTAACAGAGGAGAAGATGGGTGATACATGGATGGGGAGGAGTGTGAGGGGATGGGCGGGGTGTGAGGGGATGTGAGGGGTGTGAGGGGATGGGCGGGGATGGGAGGGGTGTGAGGGGATGGGAGGGGTGTGAGGGGGTGGGAGGGGCAGTAATATGGGGGCCGAAGAGGGGTAATACACTGGGAGGAGGTACATTATTCAACAAGTTTTCTACAACGTCTCACCATGCAATCACTCCAAAACTCACGAGATGAGGCCATAGCACGACTTTCTTCTGATCTATCAACTATTTCTGGTTGGGGCGGAGCAAATCTTGTTACTTTCAATTCATACAAAACGCAATTTCTCCATCTGTCTACCCATCACAATCTTCCACACGACTATCCCTTACTCTTCAGCAACACACACATCAATCCTTCGTCTTTTCTCAATACATCACCAGGTGGGAGGTGGCGGTGAGATATGGAAAGGCAGGGATGTGAGGAGATGGGAGGGGGTAGCAAAATGAGGGGCGTGGAGTGGTGAAGAAATGGGAGGTGTTCAATGAGAAAAGGTTGTAAATAAAGGTGTGAGAGGAGAAGGTACGGAAGGGGGGGAGTGGGGGCTTGATATATGGTTGGTGAGGGCTGTGAGGAGATGGGAGGGGGCAGGAAAATGGGGGAGAGAAGGAGAGCGCAGCGCCAGTCGACCTGTATGGAGGACAAACTCTCTCTCTCTCTCTCTCTCTCTGTTCAACATTCACTCATAAACTTTCCGCCTAAATCTTACTTCCAATCCCGGGCGGACCACAATAGGCTTTCATTAATTTAATTGGGAGCTGTTTGGTGTTAGAAGATAAATAAATTAATTAGATTATTACATTGTCCCTTGATTCACATATTAAGCAAGAATGTGTGTTAGCCCTCCCCCATCAACAACACACACACAAACACACACACACAGTGGCAACTGTAGTCAGACAACCTCATAATGTAAGTTACATAAACACGTAAGACACCTAATACAATCTACCTTCGATAATGTCTCCCCTCCTAACGCAAAAGCCTCAACACAATAAATGATAAATATAAATAAATGAGTAAGCAATATATTAAGAGCAATAATAATCAATCTATGCATTGAGTTATACATTAATAAATAAAACTTGCTTCAGAAAACTGTCGGAAATCACGCTCGTGTAAACACCAGCTTTCTTAAATACAGTACCTCAGAAAATCTTGAAAACGATACCTCTTCAGTTTGATTTGCCCTACAAAACTATCATACTTCAAGTGAATAGTCAACATAGCACAGCAACCGACTAGAAAAACTACCTTAGATAACAGTAAAATTAGTCATACGAGATATGTCCGTCCAATCCTAGATGAACAGTAAATATAGTCAGTAAATCAACTTACAAGTATTCAGCGAACCCTTTTAAATTGTGTAATTATTATCTCAACTCGAAATTCATCTGCAAACCTAGTACATAATATTTAACTGATTAAATAGCTCTTATGCAATATCTTGCTTTGGCCCTTATTATAAGTTAATATAAGTTAGAGTTAAGATACAAACTGTTCCTCGGTACATTTTCACCCAACGGTTGCAATTACCAAGAAACCGTTTATTTGTTTTATTATTATTATTATTATTATTATTATTATTTCACACACATAACACACACCATTGCACATCATCACCACCATCTTATTTTTGACCATATTACAGTATTTGACTCACCCCAACTTCCTATAAACTCCACCCACCCACCCACCCACCCACCCACCCACCCACCCACCCACCCACCCACCCACCCACCCCACCCACCCACCCACCCACCCACCCACCCACCCACCCACCCACCCACACCCACACACACACACACACACACACTCACACACACTCACACACACACACACACACACACACACACACACACACACACACACACATATATCCCCCCCGAACAATATACACACTCAAACACATTTTATGGTAGCATGGACAGAGCACCATTCAATCCATCAATTGCCCAAACATCCAAAAACTCCTGCAAGAACATCACACTCACGTATGTAAACACTGACCATGGCAAATCTAAACACTTGCAAATTCTGCGAAAGGTGTGAGTGTGGACGAGGGGTATATGGACTTTCATTTCCTTGGGGAAGACGAATACAACCAGATATTACAGTGAGGTTAAGGGGAGGTTCTTAGTTTGGTCCCTAGATATCCTTCAAGCTTAAGATTACACCCCCTTGAGCCCCTTTCAAGATAAATTTTTACATTTTTCGGTAGAAAAATGTCCCGGCTGAAAGCCGGTTCCTCTTAAATTACAGGCTCGCTATCGCTCGCCAGGAAAAAATCGACACTTAAATGGCACGAAAAGTCTTAAAATTGACAGAAATGGGGCGAATGCTCTTAAAATCGCCAAACTAATGGGACGAACGTCTTAAAATCTCAAAAGCAATGGGACTAAACATGAGGGAGAAAGGGGTCCAGAAAAAAATCTCCCAAGTGGAAATCCCCCCCTTAACAAAATTATAAATAGACTTACTCCATGGTAATTTATAGACGACATAGCTCGAGTTACCCCGTACATGTCCTCAAAATTACACATACTGTATATGCTTAACAGAGTTCTATAATATGATACTATTACACGAGTTAGCCATTAAGGGGAGATCACTTGAGGGATTTTTTTCTTGACCCCTTTCTCCCTCATGTTTAGCCCCATTGCTTTTCATATTATAAAACGTTTGCCCCATTAGTGTAGCGATTTTAAGAACTTTCACCCCATATTAAGACCTTTCGTGCAATTCAGGTGTCGATTTTATCCTGGTGAGCATTGGCGAGCCTGTAATTTAAGAGGAACCGGCCTTCGGCCGGGACATTTTTCTACCGAAAAATGTACAAATTTTATCTTGAAAGGGACTCAAGGGGGTGTAATTTTAAGCTTGATGGAGGTCTAGGGAACAAACTAAATACCTCCCCTTAAGGGGTGTGTGTACGGGTGGGGGTGGGGTTGGGGGGTGTTCTGGACCCCTTCTTCCTCCTCATGTTTAGCGCTATTAGTTTTGATATTATAAGACATTCGCCCCATTAGTTTGACGATTTTAAGACCTACCGTGCCATATATGGGTCGGATTTTAAGACCTACCGTGCCATATATGGGTCGGATTTTAAGACCTACCGTGCCATATATGGGTCTGATTTTTAAGACCTAACCGTGCCATATATGGGTCGGATTATTAAGACCTACCGTGCCATATATGGGTCGGATTTTAAGACCTACCGTGCCATATATGGGTCGGATTTTAAGACCTACCGTGCCATATATGGGTCGGATTTTAAGACCTACCGTGCCATATATGGGTCGGATTTTAAGACCTACCGTGCCATATATGGGTCGGATTTTAAGACCTACCGTGCCATATATGGGTCGGATTTTAAGACCTACCGTGCCATATATGGGTCGGATTTTAAGACCTACCGTGCCATATATGGGTCGGATTTTAAGACCTACCGTGCCATATATGGGTCGGATTTTAAGACCTACCGTGCCATATATGGGTCGGATTTTTTTTACCGGCGAGCGATAGCAAGGTTCTATTCAGGAGGATATAGCTTTCGGCCGCGTATTTTTTCAACCGAAAAATGCATACATTTATCTCGACAGGGGGTCTTGGGGGCATTTTTGCAAAGCTTGCTGGAGGTCTAGGGAGGAAACCTAATATTTTGCATAAATAAATATATAGGCTATATATAATTACATAAATAAATATATATATATAATTACATAAATACATAAACAAATACACAAAAATCTCCCATTAATGAGTTCAAATGGAACCTGTCGTCTTCATTTAAACTAAGGAGTGATTACCAATAAGAAGGCAACAAGCAAAGAGCGTCTATCATACGAGACACCTATTTCTGGATCACCAAGTATATTCTCAGTCGATCCGATTACATAAGAAGGGGATCAATAACGGTTTTATCGGACAGGCCAAACAGGATTGCAAGTTAATCGAACTGCATAAAACCGGATATCATGCCATTTGGACAGCAACAACCCGATACCTGGGTTGTGCAAAAGGCGCTACAATTAGACATTTCAAGATAAATTAATTATCTTCAGTGTAAATCCAGATTGTAGGTATAGAGACCATATTGGAAGATTGTAACTAATAATGTAAATGCTCAATTGGAAATGGTAGTATTTTGTTAGCTAGCCAAGAGGCTTTTATAGCGTGGGACTGTGTTGGAAAGGTTTGAGGTATCTGGGTATGACAACATGATATAATATTATGGCTGAGAAAGACAAGTGAAACTGTGACAAATTAAGCTGCACGTGATCTAGATATGTAAGGTATGGGATAAGTATGGATAAGTGTAAGACCATGAATGACTAAATTGAAAACTGATACGAAGGAAGAGTTACCTGACTTAAGGAAGGTGTGGGCATACAAAAATAGAGTGGTGTGAGGCATATACAATAAGTGTGATCAGAGAAGAAGGGAATGGAGGGAAGTGAAATTATAAGTACATCTGGTGAAAGGAATGGGACACGAGCAACGTATAAGAGACAAAAGGGATGTACGCTCTCGTACTCGTTGCTATTATATATACCGGTAGTGTAGTCTTATTATAGTAGAATGCAGCAGCTGAACATAAAGAATAAGGAAGAAAAGGATAGGTAAGTTAAATAAGGTGAAAGAAGGTCATTACATTGAGCGTATTTATCAATACCAAATATCAGTGTATTTATGGAAGCAACTTTATGGCCTGAGCAAGACTCTTAGACTGACAAATAAAACCCCGCAGACGCCAACACTGGCTTGTACAGTGCTCAGTCTTGGTAGTGACATAATGAACCAAACGCGTTTACAGTACCAGCCTTTAGAAGAGGCGCCAGGGCTGGGAGGGCGTGGCACGTCTGTTTACATTCAGGTATAATCAGAGCCAAAAGTCATAAACTCCTTCACAACTCCAAACTACAATTTCATACACAAGCTATATACAAAATATTTCCTCTAAATACAAGTTACCAAATTTCCTACGAAACGAGAATGCTTTCACGAAAACTATAGATAATGCTTCTACGAAAAATATTAAAACCAAAGTAGAGCAGATTATACAGTTGATGGTTATTGACCTCGACGGTACATAGGCGCGGGTAAAGGTCGTGAGTTTATGAGGGGCGAGGCACGGTGAAGACTTGTTCAATGGAGGAATGACTGAATATATAAATGAAATTGTGGGTAGGGGACTATATAAGGAGATGAATAATAATTAAATAAATAAATAGACAAAGTGAGAGGAGGGACCTAGTGAGAGTTTGATTAATATAAAGATGTGTGTAATAATGAAATAATATGTATGCAAGAACAAAATTATAAAAACATACGCAGCCGAAAGAAATAAAATACGGTACGTGATTAGAAATAGGTGGTTATAGAAATATCTAGGAAAATATCTAACTGGCAACTTAATAAATATTTGAATAGCCGATGGAAGAAACTATTAAGTACTGGATACAATATGGAACCAATAAATAGTAATACCATATAATTAAATTATAATGAGTGGAGAGAAAATGTCATGAATAAACATGAGTAATGGAGATCAGTGGATAGCTAGATCAATAGATATTTATAGATAGATAGATAGATAGATAGATAGATATATAGATAGATAGATAGATAGATAGATAGGTATAGATAGATAGGTATAGATAGATAGATAGATAGATAGAGATAGATAGATAGATAGTCAGTCATAGTTGTATTTCATAAAAGAGATACATTGTACATATTTTACATAATACTAAAATAAAATGTATAATACATACAAATATTTGCTTAACGTAATGTGGGCTCTGTATTCTGCATATAATAAAATCTTGATTTTATTGCTTCAATATCATTAAATATTAAGTTTTGAAATCCATATTCATTCAATAGCGTCCTCTCCACATCATTCAATAGCGTCCTCTCCACATCATTCAATAGCGTCCTCTCCACATCATTCAATAGCGTCCTCTCCACATCCTTTACAATATAAAATTTCAAAAAATAATGTAAACCATGTTCAATGTATGCACAGATATATATAGATAGATAGATAGATAGACTGATAAAGAGAATGAATGATAGATGGATTGTTCATTGGCCATAGCATATTCATTATTGCTGTCCATTTAACAAGCAACCCATATGGTTTACAAGTAATGCCATCTAATACAAACTCGTCTTAGTACACCAACACTACATTATACGTAGAACTCCCAATGAAAGAACACGTTAACACTATTTGGTGCAACGTCTCGGGGGTTATTATGCTATTTTGTTTAATTATTATTGAGGTTTTTATTTGTGTTAGCCATATTCGAACAATGTGTTTTTAGTTTACCCGCTAGACTTGGAAAAACGCCTCTCCAAACCCCCTTCAAACTAAAAAAAACGTCCCCCAGACCCCCTTCAAGCTAATGTGTATATTTTTCGGTAGAAAAATTTCCCGGCCGAAGGCCGGTTTCTACCAAATTACGGGCTCGCTTTCGCTCGCCTAGGAAAAATCGACACCTTATTGAGTTGAAGCATATAATCGCCAAAGTAATGCGATGAAACGTCTTAAAAACTCCAAGCTAATGGAGTAAACTGGGAGGCTCCAAATTGGCCCGCCCTGCATCTAATAGGGTTAAGGAGGATCGAGATGGGTTGTGAAGGAACATATAAACAGGAAATGCTGCGGGCGATCTATAAATACAAATTAATGGATGCGTTACAGGAGGAGTCTGGGTCCGTCTTCATCATAAAGTAGGAAGAAGGCGCACATTTAGGACATACTTAATTATATTCATCGTAAGGAAGTTATCTCAAACTCTTGTTAGCCTAGACAACTTTATGTTGATTTGATGAATGACGAAATACACAAACGGTTACGAGAATACAACGATCCTGTATATAGTTAAACGATTTGTGACCATGAATAAAACATGAGCGTAGAATAATATTTGTCTTGATATTAGTTGATAGCGTAATGCATACATGCGCGGAATTTCGGTGTGAGTATCCTAGGTTCGAGTCCTCGGAGTGCCACATGTATTTGTTGATTTCATTAATTGAGTTTAGAAGTAAAGTTGGTTGGTGAAATACTATGAATATATGAAATGATGCGTTGCTCTTAGCATTAATCGCTATTGTGTGTGTGTGTGTGTGTGTGTGTGTGTGTGTGTGTGTGTGTGTTACAAGGAGGTACAAGGAATGGTTAGTTACTCAAAGCCCTTGCGGTCTATTCCGGGTAGATACTCGAAGTGGAAAGAGAGAGATTGTGTAGTACATTACACTCTTATTACAGAGTGTGCAGAATACTATTTACTGTACTCTCTTCTTAGACTGATCTACTGAAGAACCGTTACAACCTCTGAGGGAAGCTTGTTACAGGTAAACAGAACATATAATATGTGAAAAAGCTTCCACAAATACTAGTGCTGAATTTTGACAATTTTACCTTCCAGCCATGGTTGCGTGTTGTATTCATATTGAGTCTAAACATTTTACTATAATCCACGTTGTTAAATTTAATAAAGCATTTAAATAACTTCAATGTAAATAACTCTGTAAATAATTCAAATAACTCTCAATGAAGAGAGAGAGAGAGAGAGAGAGAGAGAGAGAGAGAGAGAGAGAGAGAGAGAGAGAGAGAGAGAGAGAGAGAGCGAGGATAGAGAGAGGAGAGAGAGAGAGAGAGAGAGGAGAGAGAGAGAGGAGAGAGAGAGAGAGAGAGAGCGAGAGAGGAGAGAGAGAGAGAGAGAGAGAGAGAGAGAGAGAGAGAGAGAGAGAGAGAGAGAGAGAGAGAGAGAGAGAGAGAGACCCATAACCAGGAAACACGCCGTACTTTTCAGATAAACGAAAGAGTGGTGGAGGAAACGTGTGTGTGTGTGTGTGTGTGTGTGTGTGTGTGTGTAATGTGTTTGTGTGTGTGTATGTAGTTTCTGTTGTGTGCGTGTTGATGTGCATCTTTAGTTTGTGAGCGTGGTATATGAGTGTGTTATTGGCTATCTGTGTGTAATTGCTTGTTATGTGTGTTATTGTTTGTGTATCGTAGGTGTGTATGATTGGCTGTGTATGTATGTGACGTTATCTAATTGTATGTGTTTGGCTGTGTGTGTGAGTGTGTGTGTGTCTGTCTTGTGTCTTTCTCTCTTCTCAGGTCTGCACTCCTATGTCTCAGGGGTACAAGGTCCTCCCCGCTACAGAGGACAAGAGTGAGAGACTTGGACTTTGAAATGGTCGTGGCGGAGGGACGAATTGGGGAACAACTAGGTTGATTGTAGGGAGGTACTGGTACAATAAGATAAACTACAATGTAACTAGAATAAGATAGATTGTACACCACTTTGTAACTGTCACCTTAATAAAAATGTGTGTGTGTCTGTCTGTGTGTGTAGAGGGGTAGGGTGAGTGTGTGTGTGTGTGTAGGGTGACAGGGCGGAGTAGAATATAGAGGGCCATATGTTCCTCATTAAGGCCTCATACAACTCACTGGTCTTGAGATGCGCTAGGGGCTTCAGGTCACTGGTAACAATCATATATTTTTTTTTTTTTTTTTTTTTTTTTTTTTTTCAAAAGGAAGATGTAGACTCAACTTAAAACCCATCCTGCGATGCACAAATAAAACATATCTCCAAAGGGATGAACGACACCGAGGACATTAATAAAGCGAGAGATGGGATGCACTCGAACGGCATAATATTATTGGTGGAACGGGAAAATATATGAGGGTAAACGGAGAGGGAAAGAGGGTTACGAGGGGACGACGGATGAGGTATGACAGTACCGGTAGGGTTAGGGAGAAGGGGAAAGAGGCTGAAATAGGAAATGAGGAAAAGGTAGAATCGGTAAGGAAAGTAGAATAGGCTTTAAGGAAAATTAAGTGAATGGTTGAGAAAAAGGTGAACAGAAGGTACCAAACATATGGACGTGTAGAAGAAGTTGAGATTATAAGGTTATAAAGGAAAATAGTGCGACGCAACGAGGTACCGTAAGCGGTTTGACATATGGGAGAGGTGAGTAGGGGGATAGAAAGAAATTGAATGGAATGGAAAGATATAATTATACTGTATATATATATATATATATATATATGAGAGAGAGAGAGAGAGAGAGAGAGAGCGAGCGATACAGAGTGAGAGAGAGTGAGAGAGAGGAAGAGAGAGAGAGGGAGAGAGAGAGAGAGAGAGAGAGAGAGGAGAGAGAAGAGAGAGAGAGAGAGAGAGAGAGAGAGAGAGAGAGAGAGAGAGAGAGAGAGAGAGAGAGAGAGAGAGAGAGAGAGATAGAGAGAGGGAGAGGCGAGAGATAGAGAGAGAGAGAGAGAGAGAGAGATAGAGAGAGAGAGGAGAGAGAGAGGAGAAGGATTGAGAGAGGAAGTCTTGGTTGAGCCCGAGAACTTTTTCATCTACTACTTTACTCCTGAGGAGGATTTATCTTCCAACTTCTACATTCCAACTTTAACCAATCATCATATTCATCATTTCAGATAGAGAGAGAGAGAGAGAGAGAGAGAGGAGGAGAGAGAGAGGAGAGAGAGAGAGAGCGAGAGGAGAATGGAGCATCTGGTTGAGCCCGAGAACTTTTTATATACTACTTTACTTCGCATTTCTCCACTTTATCTTCCTCTAGAGAGAGAAGGAGATTACGGGAAATAGGAGAGGAGGGGAGATGAGAGGCCTGCCTGGCTGTGGAAAGGCCTACACACAGCTTCGCCACATGACTGAGCTGCGATATACAGTATGTGGCTGTATTATAATACAAGAATACCATGTTGAAGGTTCTATAAAATAGATCATGTTTGGCACGCATAGTCGTAGTATATACACACACACACACACACATAAACACACACACACTTATTATACATATATATATATATATATATATATATATATATATATATATATATATATATATATATATATATATATATATATATATCTACCATACCAATAAGTAAACATAAATCACTGAATCCAAATAAATGACAGTAGTGGTATGGATAAATGACAGTAGTGGTATGGATAAATGACAGTAGTGGTATGAATAAATGACAGTAGTGGTATGGATAAATGACAGTAGTGGTATGGATAAATGACAGTAGTGGTATGGATATTTGCTTAAAATGAACAGAATTTGGATTTTTAAGGTACGGTAATGCATACGAACTTTGAATACCCGGTATGTCACTAATATGTACTACGCTACATAGAGTCTATTGCTGCAGATCTGTAAGTATTTGTGGTGTTGCAGCTAAGTTGATATAAATATGTCATATTATCGATAACGTCATAATAAGTACTGTACAATACTATTAAAGCATTAATATAGTACCGACAGGTTTACCCATTCTCTACCGGCGACATCTTTTTAATTATCTTCTAGATATATTTAAGAAGGATCTGCGGTAGTAAAAAAGGTTAAGTGAGATAGCTCGAAGCTTGCTTGCTGCTGGATGCCGTTTATAACTGAATAACATCGTTTAATAGCCAGGAAAAAGTTAAAAGGACGACACCGGCACTGAGAGGGTTAAAACGAAAGCAACCACACCGCCAAAAAAAAAAAAAGGATAACAAAAAATAAAACAATATAAACTATATATATACAGTATATATATATATATATATATATATATATATATATATATATATATATATATATATACCAGTATATATATGTGTATATAATAAAAATAATAAATAAACAACACACAGCCCTCAGCCAACCAAACGGGAAGGACTGTCTACTATAAGCTCCCCCAAATAACCATCATTAGGTCAGGTTAAGAAGGTAGGGACGAGTAAACGAGCGGCTGTTACCAATGACAAACGACCCTATTATGGAGGCATGCTCAGGAGGTCTGTCAATGAAGATGTGGAGTTGGCCTATTGGAGTCTAGGTTGTTAACTAAGAAGGCTGGGAATCAGAAGGAACAAATAGGAATCAGAAGGACTATTCGGGTTATTAATGCGTAATTACGGAGTCACTTACAAAAACATCGGAGATCAATATGTTCTTCTTTATGCATGTATAACTATCTGAGTGTTTTTTAGTTTTTATTTTTTTTTTTTTTCAAAATATAGCATAATATATATAGTTTTGTAGTTGATGCATAGGAAATTATATATAGTAATTTTATTTCAGACATATTCTTCCATAATAAAATAAATAGGTGCGGTCCACTAATGTTTATGAGTGACTGACAAATGTAGATATATAAAAGGGAAAGAGTAAATGCGATTTAAAATGACAAGTAAGAATAAAAGACGATTAGCCAGATCAATGGAGATGTGCATAGAAAATGCGTAACCATTGAGTAAGGAAGAGCATACAAATATATAATTATATATTAAATACTATATTATGCAGAAAGATGAATACAGATGTGCACTTGATATATAGGAATGTAGCTAGTATTAAGTAAGGAGCAAATACGGAAGATTACATAGGAATACTTGTTCTGGCTTGATTAAATAATGCGCGTGTAAACACCAAATGTAAATAGGTTAATGAAGAAGAGTAATAATTATAAGATAAAATAACTTCTAAGAACACAAAAATAATTATATAAAGGAGAATATATATTGGATTATTGGGATGTAGACAGGCAGATAACAGGAAACATATATACAACAGATAAATTGACTTACAGAAGGATGTAGGCAGGCAGATAACAGGAAACATATATACAACAGATAAATTGACTTACAGAAGGATGTAGACAGGCAGATAACAGGAAACATATATACAACAGATAAATTGACTTACAGACGTAGATAATGCGTAGCACCATATATTATACAGTAGGTAGCTAACTAGCAATAGCATTTAGGAAGAGTAGTCTGGAGATAGTATGATTATTAGTCAGAAAATAGTTACAATGTATCTAAGTACCGTACGATATGTAGATAGTTAAGGGGAGATTTCCACTTCAGGGATTTTTTTCTTGACCCCTTTCTCCCTCATGTTTAACCCCATTGCTTTTGACATTTTAAGACGTTCGCCCCATTAGTTTGGCGATTTTAAGAATTTTCGCCCCATTTCTGTCAATTTTAAGACCTGTGCCATTTAGGTGTCTATTTTTTCCTGGCGAGCGATAGCGAGCCTGTAATTTAAGAGCAATCGGCCTTCGGCCGGGACATTTTTCTACCGAAAAATGTACACATTTATCTTGAAAAGGGCTCAAGGGAGTGTAATTTTAAGCTTAATGGAAGTCTAGGGAAAACACTAAAAACCTCCCCTTAAATAACCATAGGTGAAGAAGCTATATTCATGGACTCAAAACAGATTATTATTACATGTTAAATCAAATTATAGTTATTTGGTATTCTTATTCATAGGCTCTTTACTTTGTTTACGAAGCTCTCTGTATTTTGTTTTTTGTTTTAGTAGGAATATATTAGTTCATAATTATATTTAGAAGAGGAAAGACCTAAAGCGGCAAACGTCCCACGGTAAAACTGATTCTTTAGAAAAACAAGTACCTACCACTAATAAGGACAAAGCTCCCAGACCTAAATTAGTGAGCTCTGCCAGTGTAGTCTCAGAGTGGACCCATTAGGGTGGCATCCTGTACACTCTCAGTTTATGCCCGATAAAAAAGAGAGAAAGGAATTTAGAACAGCGACAAAGTTGAATGGAATAATGAGGCTTTTGGATTGACCTGCATATTTTATATTAGTATTTTTTGAATATATATAAATATATATATATATATATATTTTTTTTTTATTTTATTTTTTTTTTTTAATACACTTAGCGAGGCTCGAATCACCGACAGTCAGGATGATTGTCCATGCTTTAACTAATTCGACCACAGTGTGATAAATCCTACGATGTCTGTATGAACTGAACTATATTCCACAAGTAGGATTTATCTTCTGCTTACTATAAATAGGAAAAGGTTAAGTATCCTTTATCACACCGTGGTCGAGTTGGTTAAAGCATGGACAATCGTCCTAATTGTCGGTGGTTCGAGCCCCACTGAGAGCATAGAACATTTAGTAGCTCACGTGTATTTGTGATATATACCTAATATTAATGACTCTCATGCTTGGTTGGGTTAGAATTAAATTAAATCAATTTCGGCACGAGTTGCGTGGGGGAACATGTACAAATCAATTTCGGCACGAGTTGCGTGGGGGAACATGTACAAATCCCTGTGTGGTGTCCTGGAATATACTGTAGATCCTACGACTTGTGTGTGAATTGAAATACATTCTCCAAGTAGGATTTCCCTTCTCCTTAATATAAATAGGAAACGGTTAAGTATCCTTTATCATGCCGTGGTCGAGTTGGTTAAAGCATGGACAATCATCCTGACTGTCGGTGGTTCGAGCCTCGCTGAGAGCATAAACACATTGAGGAGCTCGCGTGTATTTGTGAGATATACCGGTACTTTATATATATATATATATATATATATATATATATATATATATATATATATATATATATATATATATATATATATATATATACTGTAAATATATACATATATACTGTATACAGTATATATATATATACTGTATAATTATATATATATATATATATATATATATATATATATATATATATTGATCCCTATAAAACGATATTAAAATGTATTATCACTAAGATTTTGCAATATGTTGCAACATAAACAATATTTATGATACAAATAATTGACATGATAAAAGTTATATTTCTGTTTAACATCTAAAAGTGCTTTTTTAATAGGAATAATATTATGTCCGCATCCATACTAAAGTCGTTCTATCATGTTACCCAGCACATAAAATTACCAATCATTGTAGCCAGCATATTTGGCACTGGCGCTTACTACCTTGGAGTAGAGACCCTATTGAAAGGGAGAGTGGTCAGATTTGTCTTTGGACGCCATTTTGTTCCCGTAATGATCAAACTGCGAGGCAATTTTTATTATTATTTTTTGTTTCGATTGTGTAAAATGTACATCCATATACCAAACAGTAAATTGTGTGCCATTATTGCCGAATGTTTATTATAGGTATGAACATTATGTGAGAGTAAAGACAAGCTAATGACACCAGTGACACCAAAATGGCGGAGATTGGCCATTCTCTCTTACTATAAGGTGTTTAGCTTGCAGAATAAATCCTGCCCAACATACCGGAATATCTTATACAGCTTGTTTGACCATTCACTTAAATAAGGATTCTTGGGGAAGGGGATAGCGTGTGTTTATGTAAATTCGAGTTCGTATGAGCATATTTGGTTTCTTGGCGTTTTCTTGTAATGTAAAATGATACCCGTGTGACAGTGATGCATAGTTTCTGCAATAGAAAAAGCGAAGTCATATGTAGAACCTGTCTTGAAGCTCATCGAAAAATTAAAGGATAGTTACTACTTGGATATTAATTTTATAACTAGTTCTATAAAAGCTGCAAATTCACATCACGTGCAAAACCTGTCTCGAAATTAATATAATTACAATATATGAAGTACTAGAATATATATCTTTGTAACTATGGATCCCCACGATAGCATAACATTAATTTAAGTCATCATTATAACTATTATACATTGGTCACATCAATTATCAGTACGGTAAAGTTATAATAAAACCGTGTATTTTATTTCAACTACTATAATTATCACAATTACAATTTTCATAAAAACTGTAATATCACTGTCATTATAACACACATTATTACTTTCACGAATATGTATATCACTGTAACCATACCCTCTCACGTTCTTGACGCAATTTTGACCTATTAGGGATACTTTAAAGCCTTTGTTACCATCAGGGGTATTTAGAAACATTTAGTTTAGTTACTTCAACTTCTGCAGTTGTCTTTGAGTTAGCTGTGGGCAGAAAACTAATTTTGGAGAAGGAATTATAAGAGTGAGAGAACTCTATTTAGTATTGCTAATCTGGCAACCTCTGCGTCATATGGTCGTGAGAGGGTTAATGATACTGTTGGCCATTTACAGTATGTTATCGGTACTAGCGCCATGAACGTGTCTTTTTCTATGACTCTTAACTAATGTTTAACCTAACTAACAGTAGTAAAGCTAAATCCCATTACACCAAAATACCATAGCATATTTATCATCATCCGAGCCAGCTTCTTTATACGGTAATTATCATATTGACTATCCTAACTTAAGGGGAGATTTCCACTTGAGGGATTTTTTTCTTGACTCCTTTCTCCCTCATGTTTAGCCCCATTGTTTTTCTAATTTTAAGACGTTTGCCCCATTATTTTGACGATTTTAAGAACTTTCAACCCATTTCTGTCAATTTTAAGACCTTTCGTGCCATTTAGGTGTCGATTTTATCCTGGCAAGCGATAGCGAGCCTGTAATTTAAGAGGAACCGGCTTTCAGCCGGGACATTTTTCTACTGAAAAATGTACAAATATATCTTGAAAGGGGCTCAAGGGGGTGTAATCTTAAGCTTGAAGGATATCTAGGGACCAAACTAAATATCTCCCCTTAATATCACACAATTCTTGCATGTCGTTTACACGTACGCACATTTATGAACAATATTAATGATGTTATCTACATTATACATAAAACCATTATAAAAGGCAACATTAAACACACGGTCATAAACACTGCAGATTCATTATGTTTTCACTTTTTTTTTTTTTTTTTTTTTTTTTTTTTTTTTTTTTTTTTTTTTTTTTTTTATTTTTTTTTTTTTTTTTTTTTTTTTTTTTTTTTTTTTTTGCCAGCTTGCCAACTTGAAGTGGGTGAATGATATCTCGCTACAATAATACATTTGTAAGAATGTCCGCCTCACAAGAGTATCTGCTACAGCATCCATCAACTAGATTACATTCTTAGCAACTTCAGGCACCACATAATAATACTAAAAACAAACAAACAAACAAACACAAAAGTTAATAGAGGGAGGTGGGAGGGGTGTTGAATATAAATTATGCTAATTTTAATAATTATCATGGCCATTCGTGTTCACTCCATTACTGCACACCTAGAGATTTCAAAAGACGTATCATAAGTACGGTACACTATCAAGTAATATTACTTAATCTCATGGGTGCCAATTTAGCCATGACCCCAATATCTCCTATTACATTGGCATCATCAGAACTATCAGCACATGCTAGGCCATGATCCACAAAATATTATGCTTCATCTTGGGTAGGAGAGTAGGTAGAGGGCTGCGAAGAGCAAAATCAGGGTAGGGCGAGGTTGGTGGCCGAGAGGAAACAAGTTGAAGAGTAACAGGCTTCGAGGAAGAAATTGTAAATTGAGGAGTAAGAAACGGTAGGAAAGATAAGTTGTAGAGAATAAATTCAGAGGTGTTGGTTGAGATGAGAAAAAGCACAATTTAGTAATTGTGAGATGAGAATATTATTCTCATCTCACAATTACTAAATTCTAAGACATCCAAACTGTGTGATTTCTGTAACACGAAGATGACTAGCTATGTATTGCAAGTTCTCGAACCCATATCCAGGTCCCTGTAGATACAGGCCAAACTAGTACTTGTCATTGTTTGCATTCTGCGCTACAACGTTCATTTTTACCTGACTCTCCCGATAACAGATTCCTTTTAAGGGGAGATTTCCACTTGAGGGGTTTTTTTCTTGACCCCTTTCTCCCTCATGGTTAGCCCCATTGATTTTGATATTTTAAGGCGTTCGCCCCATTAGTTTGGCGATTTTAAGAACTTTCGCCCCATTTCTGTCAATTTTAAGACTTTTTGTGCCATTTAGGCGTCTATTTTTTCGTGGCGAGCGATAGCGAGCCTGTAATTTAAGAGGAACCGGCCTTCGGCCGGGACATTTTTCTACCGAAAAATGTACAAATTTATCTTGAAAGGGGGTCTAGGGGCTGTAATGTTAAGCTTGATGGAAGTCTAGCGAACTAACTAAAAACCTCCCCTTAAGTTATAAACAAGCAATTACTTTGATATCACTACTAGCACAATACATACACTTTGAGAATGCCCGCCTCACACGAGTACCTCCCCAGTAACACCTATCAACTGGATTACTTTCTCAACCACCTCAGCCACCATATAAAGGAAACAGTGAGGTGGGAGGAGGATCGACCCGTGTTAAGGGGAGGCAGACCGTTTTTCTGGACCCCCTTCTCCCTAATGTTTAGCCCCACTAGTTTTGAGATTATAAGAAGTTCAGTCCATTAGTTTGGCGATTTTAACACCTTTTGCGCCATTTCATTGTCAATTTTAAGACCTTTCGTGCCATTTAGGTGTCTTATTTTTTCCTGGCGAGCGATAGCGAGCCTGCAACTTTAAGAGGAATCGGCCTTCGGCCGGGACATTTTTCTACCGAAAAATTTACAAATTTATCTTGAAGGGGGGTCTAGGTTTGTTTTTCTTCTAAGCTTGATGGAGGTCTAGGGAGGAAACTTTAAAAAATCATGAATAAATGAATGAATAGGCCAAACAAACGGTCTGCCTCCCTTAAGGCTGATCACTTCTACTAGCTTTCTCTCCAGTACTTCACACTTACGAATTCAACAGACATATTACAATTACGCTTATCAATTAATATGACCGTCTTACAATAAGCAACTCCTAAATCTTTCGTATTGAATAAGAGATAAATCCGAACCAGTAGTGGAAGTTCTTTAGCACGGAGAAAACAAGCTATTGCAAGTATTCGAAGTTTTATCCACGTTCTCGCATAAACAAACGAATAAGCACTTTAGTCTCTCTTGAATTATATGCCACAATTCTCTAGTGTTTACTCTACTTACGAGGGATCAGATTCCTTGTACGCTATAAACAAACCACTCAGCTTCATAGTGCCCCGTCCACCTTGTTAACACTTATTCCCCGTACAAACAATTATTGTGTGTTTGAAATGTAGTGAAAATCTGCGAAATTAGGTGGAAAAGAAAACTTTGTCCCGGTTATTATGAACAGCGCCGCGATCGTGACAATACCTCTCTTATCAACTATGCCTTAATGTACGAAATTAACTGAAAAAAGAAACTGTGTATTCGCATTCAATGTGATTATTAATATCGCCACAATCGTGGCAATAAGTCGCCTACTAACAAAACCACGATCGTGGCTTTTTGGGGTACAAGGGCTAATGAAAAAGTATCTTGTGATAGTTAATTTCCTTAGTTCATACAGACGTTTATAATTGTGACGTTCTCTTTGTACACGTAGACTACATTGTCTACACATCTAACAGTTACATAGATATATTATTTAATGCTATTTTACCTCTGTATGTATATCTAAAACATAATAAACAACCTTAGCCTATTCTTGGATAGTCAACGTGTGTTTTTGAGCTTTCCAAATGCATGGCCATTATAGCATAATTACAAGCAGCTTTGTAAAACCTCGGAAATAAAATAAAGATAGTCATTTATAAACAAAATCGTGGACCATAACCACATCTACTTATGGAAGTATATATATCTCTGGAAACGAATCTATGTATATATTTGTCTATTTATCAACTAAAAAACTATATATATATATATATATTATTTATTGAAAAACAAGTTATATCTAATAATTAAACCTGATAGTTATATTTGCATAAAGAAAAACATAACGGTCCCCAAATGTTTATAACTGACTGTACACGTTAGCACCTTCAGTCCCATGATATCTCTCTTACTTGTTATTATGGCTAGCATTTCATAATTTAAGGGGAGGTTTTTAGTTGATTCCCTAGACTTCCATCAATCTTAAAATTATTCCCCCTAGACCCCCTTTCAAGATAAATTTGTACATTTTTCGGTAGAAAAATTTCCCGGCCGTAGGCCGGTTCCCCTTAAATTACAGGCTCGCTATCACTCGCCAGGAAAAAATCGACACCTAAATGGCGCGAATGGTCTTAAAATTGACTTAAATGGGGCGAGGGTTGTTAAAATCGTCAAACTAATGGGGCGAACGTCTTAAAATCTCCAAAGCAACGGGGCTAAACATGAGGGAGAAAGGGGTCCAGAAAAAAATCCTCCAGGTGGATATCTCCCCTTAACCTGTTTAGGAAGGAAATGCTAGTTATATTAATATATTAGTTACCCCTATGAGTTCAAGAGGTAGATCATAAGCTAAAGCAAATCGTTTAATGTTAACCAGAATAAAACGATGATTACTGAAAGGGTTAACCAACACAGACGCCTCAATTCACGTCCCATGCCCTCGTTCAGTACCGAACAGCTGGATAATGTAAGGCGGTGTGACATCTATTGTTTATGGGCAATTGTAATCTGGCAGGTTCAACATTTAAGTTCCGTTAGAATTAAACTACCTAACATAATCTACCTTCGATCTAGTTTCCGATTCCAATGTGAAAAAGCCTTAAAATAGTACGAGAACAAAACTTGCTCATCGAAAAATGGCCGGGAAATGCGTTCGTGTGACACCCCCTGAATACGGCCACAAACAGACCAACCACGGCCACACAAACGACCCACCAGCTCGCCTCAAACCCTCACCAACATTACCACCAATTCCACTGACTCTGTGGTCGTCCATGTTAGAGTAGTGTGTGTATTTTGCTTGTAGGGTTAAGGGGAGGTTTGTAGTGTGTTTCCTAAACTTCCATCAAACTTGAAATTACACCCCCTTGAGTCCCTTTCAAGATAAATTTGTACATTTTTCGGTAGAAAAATGTCCCGGCCGAAGGCCGGTTCCTCTTAAATTACAGGCTCGCTATCGCTCGCCAAGATAAAATCGACACCTGAATGGCACGAAAGGTCTTAATATGGGGTGAAAGTTCTTAAAATCGCTAAACTAATGGGGCGAACGTTTTATAATATCAAAAGCAATGGGGCTAAACATGAGGGTGAAAGGGGTCAAGAAAAAAATCCCTCAAGTGGAGATCTCCCCTTAATTTAAAGAAAAATAAGGAGGAAAAGATGAGGCTCTCCTAAATGAAATTGGCCCTCCTAGTGCCGGTATGCAATTTCTTGTAAGATGTAGTTCAGTTTATATTTTAATTCAATTGGGCCTTCCTAGAGCAAACATTCCATTATATATAAATTGGTATAGTTACGCGATGAAAAATATAGATTTATGCTGTATAATTCATACATTATATTATATTTTGATGCCATCCACTAAGCAATTTTACGGTAGCATTCAATAGATTTTTGTTGCAAATTAATAACATATTCAAACTGTCTATTACACTATCATGTATTTATTCACTATAAACCGCTACTGGTATAGGTCCCACCATAATATAGGCTACATACCAATACAACACACATATCGCACACAAAAGCCCTGGACTGGTAACCTAAAGGTCCCGAGTTCGGATCCCGATATATCAATGGGAAGAATATTTTTGAGATGGAATTTGTGTTGTACTGTACTTAGTGCATCACTACAAAGCCCACCGATACGCTATACACAATACTCCCGTTGTTTCCAATATATTAGCATAGACCAAAATATAACACACACACACACACACACACACACACACACACACACACACACACACACACACACACACACACACACACACACACACACACACACACACACACACACACACACACACACACACACACACACACACACACACACACACACACACACACACACACACACACACACACACACACACACACACACACACACACACACACACTCTCTCTCACACACACATTCGTATGCTCGTATCAGCCTTGCCTAATTTGGGGAGAGTCAGGAGGAGGCGGGTGGGGCTGAGTTGGTAGCAGCTCTGGGTTTAATCTTCTATCAATAGCACATTTCATAATTCTGACGTTGTAGATCTGGATGTACAGTATGTGTGTGTTGTGTGTGTGTGTGTGTGTAGTAGTAGTAATGTGCGAGGGTGTATAATAACTGTATATGTGTGTAATTGGTGTTCTATATCTATGCGTGTGTGCGTTTATGACAAAGGTGTAGACTGTATGTCTACATGAGCCTGTATTCCATGATACATGTCAACATTTGAGTGATCAAGGAGTGTATCATGATGTGTGTGTGTGTGTATGTGGCAAACATTTGTCCTCATTTCAGTTTATTTACGTGTCGCAAACAATATTTGTTTTTGTATAAAGGTTGGGATATTACAGCTGTCCAAAATCTAATATGATATCTATTGCAGGCAGCTTTGCCTTTTGTCTCCTTTAAAAAAAAAACATTAAATAAAGAGAGAGAGAGAGAGAGAGAGAGAGAGAGAGACCAGGTTCTGGTGTAACTCCCTCATAAACTGTAAACTCCTGGCACAGTCTTCATATACCAAGGTACTGATGACGCCTGGCAGAGAGGAGAGACCAGAGAGAGTTAGTTAGGAGAAGGTAGATACTATAAACTTAAAGTAGAGAAGGAAGGTGAAATGGATGGAAACAGGTCAACAATATACTGCAACTCTATAGATTAGAAGGTATAAGTTAATAATTATGAACCCTATATTATAAGAGCCATTACTTTTAAAAAGGATAACACTCTATCGACGCTTGTATTAGCTAAGGTAAGCAGCATCTTAAATCATATGGTATCTGAAAGCAACTGAAGGCTGTCAAGGCTACCTGTCTTCAAATTGAGGTCAAATAATTGTTCATTAAAGTTATACACGGACTTCTGAATAAGTTTGCACAGGTGATTTGTGAAGATACGTCAAGTAGCATTATTAACCCTTTCACGCATATGACGCGATGTTGAGCCTATTGGGGATACTTTAAAGCCTTTGTTACCATCAGGGGTATTTAGAAACCTTTAGTTTAGTTACTTAAACCTCTGCAGTTGTCTTTGAGTTAGCTGTGGGCAGAAAACTAATTTTGGAGAGGTAATTATAAGAGTGAGAGAACTCTGTTTCTTATTGCTAATCTGGCAACCTCTGCGTCATAAATGCGTGAAAGGGTTAACGGTATGAATGGGGACTGACTTGGACCAGATTATAAGAGAGCTTCAAGAGATTTCAGTAAAGCTTGTCTAACTAGATGATGTATTGGATGATGATTTCCAAATTTGAAAGGATATAGAGAGGTGACAACTGGTCGCTTACAACTTTTTCAGGTTAGGGCCACATTGAGTAGGTTAGAACAAAGAAACCTAAATACATCATTGAAAAAGGTGAATGATATAAATAGCAATTATAAGTAACACGATTGGACTGGTGAGCACAGTGTCTGACAGCAATATGTAAGTACTCTATAATTAAGTTGCCCAATTCACCTCACAATAGGACGCACCATGTTAGTGAAGGGTGCGAAGGCATGTGATCCTACAAATGCAAAGTGCCGCGATCCCTTATATGTAATCTAATGATCTCCCTCACATATATGTAATCTAATGATCTCCCTCACATATATATATAATATAATGATCTCCCTCACATATATGTAATCTAATGATCTCCCTCACATATATATAATATAATGATCTCCCTCACATATATGTAATCTAATGATCTCCCTCACATATATGTAATCTAATGATCTCCCTCACATATATGTAATCTAATGATCTCCCTCACATATATGTAATCTAATGATCACCCTCACATATATGTAATCTAATGATCTCCCTCACATATATGTAATCTAATGATCTCCCTCACATATATGTAATCTAATGATCTCCCTCACATATGTAATCTAATGATCTCCCTCACATATGTGTAATCTAATGATCTCCCTCACATATATGTAATCTAATGATCACCCTCACATATGTGTAATCTAATGATCTCCCTCACATATATGTAATCTAATGATCTCCCTCACATATATGTAATCTAATGATCTCCCTCACATATGTAATCTAATGATCTCCCTCACATATATGTAATCTAATGATCTCCCTCACATATATGTAATCTAATGATCTCCCTCACATATATGTAATCTAATGATCACCCTCACACATATGTAATCTAATGATCTCCCTCACATATATGTAATCTAATGATCTCCCTCACATATATGTAATCTAATGATCTCCCTCACATATATGTAATCTAATGATCTCCCTCACATATATGTAATCTAATGATCTCCCTCACATATGTAATCTAATGATCTCCCTCACATATATGTAATCTAATGATCACCCTCACATATATGTAATCTAATGATCACCCTCACATATATGTAATCTAATGATCTCCCTCACATATATGTAATCTAATGATCTCCCTCACATATATGTAATCTAATGATCTCCCTCACATATATGTAATCTAATGATCACCCTCACATATATGTAATCTAATGATCTCCCTCACATATATTACACCGAGGTTGTTAGCGGACACGGCCGATCTTTCACTATCGCATATCTCATTCTGTATGACCGTATCCAAATAAGCCAAACTGACTGATTCAGCCTCATTATGATTCACAACTTAAGCTAGTAAAAAATAGGTTCGGTTCATTTATCGTAGACTTTATCTATTTTCAAACTGGACTCACAATACATAAACTACGCCTTATATGTGTGGTGCGGTATATGTGTGTTGTAAATGTTTTTTATAAGACGCAACATAATTTATTTTGTAAATATAAAACAAACTATGTAAGTAAATTGACTGTCCATACGTCCAAAAAACTCAATCGAATTAGTAATAGCTACATAAAAAAAAACAAAAAAAAAAAAAAAAAAAAAAAAAACATACAAATATATAAATGTTATAAGCATATGTGTCTTGTTTATGATTGTTTACTGGAATCAGTTAGCTATTTGTGTATTATCGTGTTTGTTTGGAGTCACGCCACTAACGTGAAACAGGTAACCAAGAGCAGCACAGTACTTCAGCAGAGGACATCCAAAGAAAGGCGTAATCAAATTAGCCTTTCTAGTGGCTATTGTCGATTTTTTTTCGGGTAACCTCTTGGGAATCTCTTTTCTCTGGCATCGGTAATTTGACCTTCGATATATTATATTTGGCTTATGAATGCTCATATAAATTTATTTCAGGAGCAAGCGGACATGGCTTTACAGAAAAATTGTCTGAAATAAGAGCCTTGAGACTCCAAACGATTCTTCCACATGATAAATAAGAAATTAAGAATAAAATTAAATAAATTCGTTTTCAGATGGAGATGATGAAATGATTAAGACAGTGATATATAAAGGCCAACGCTCTAAATAAAGTAATTTAAGTAAAATGAATCGCTAACAATATATGACCCAAACTCATCTACGAGATGATTGCAACATTTGTTATCATCTTACAAGTGAAACCGGTTTTTGTTATGCTTTATGATGGTGAATAAAGCAACTGACGCATATATACATATTATTAACTACTTCTAGGGAAAGAATACTAATTCATTTTCTCCTCTTGATCATGAAGTGGGAACCAATTGTTTTGTACCTTGTTCAAAATATAGTGACATTATAGTATATACACCTGTTTTTGTTCTGTCCTTTTCTATCTTTCTCTGGCTTGTATCCATTTGGCCCCATTCAGCCTACTGTTTTAAGACGTTTAGCCCCATCCAGGTGTCAATATTTTACTGGTGAGCGGTAGCGAGCCAGCATATTTTTTATTCTTGTTTGACAGCAGGCTAAATTTGTACAAACTAAAAACCTTACAGTATATCACACACACTAATGCGAGATACCGCTGATTATATATCCCACCTCAAGTAAGAAATATTGTGAGTGGAGTTAATTACTGCATAACAACTAGCATTTACTGCGCTGAATATTATCATCATACCCGGGACCCCGAATATAAGCCCTTATCATATCACACACGTCAACGCAAGATGGGCTGGATTAAGGGAGGTGACCTGCTTTTGTTCTCTCCCTTTCTCTCTTTCTCTGGCTTGTATCCATTCGGCCCTATTCAGCCTACTGTTTTAAGACGTTTATCCCCATCCAGGTGTCATTTTTGTACTGGTGAGCGGTAGCAAGCCAGCATATTCTTTACATGTTTTTGACAGCAGGCTAAATTTGTACATTTTTCGATAGAAAAATGTCTCCGGCGAAGCCGGGTTTCTTCATATAATGCTGGCTTGCTATCGCTCGCCAGGAAGAAATCGACACCTAGATGGGGATAAACGTCTTAAAATAGTTTGCTGAATGGGGCCGAATGGATACAAGCCAGAGAAAGAGAGAAATACAAAACAAAAATCAGGTCACCCCCCTTAGCCTCAAGTCAGAAATATTCCAATGGTGGCGATCATTTGAGGTTTATCTGGCGATGATTTAGCGCAGTGGCACTTACCTACTGTCGCTCCCTTTGAAGGAGAGAGAGAGAGAGAGAGAGAGAGAGAGAGAGAGAGAGAGAGAGAGAGAGAGAGAGAGAGAGAGAGAGAGAGAGAGAGAGAGAGAGAGAGAGAGAGAGAGAGAGAGAGAGAATGGAGGATAAGTAGGAGTGAATGTGGATGTGGTAATCCGTTGTAATCTCAGCCGTGGATCTGAACGTAGTGGCACTAGAGAAATGTACCCACCTTGCAGTCCACGGCAACTCATTCATTCATGCCCAGGGGGGGGGGGGGGGGGTGAAAGAAGGAAAGAGAGATTGAGTGTGTTTACAGTAGGTTTGTGGATAGACAGATGAGAAAGTGTTCTCCAAAGGTAGTATTAAACAAACTATAGAAACAAATGAGGAATAACAGCTGATGGCCTGTCCGTCTATTATGCTGACGATATTCTGTTTTCTATTAATTTACATATGTGTTAATCTAATTTGTTTATCATATTGTATATATTTATATATTTGTTTGGTTTTATTATATATACCGGTATATATATATATATTTTTATTTTTATTTTTTTATTTTTTTTTTGGGGGGGGGCCTGTATAATATGTGTATGTGACTTTATGGGTGAAAATGTGTGTGAGCGAATGAGTGGAAGGAACCGAATGTATTTATTTTAGGACATGTGTAGCAGAATGAGTGAACGTGTGAGCCAGTGAATACATGTGTGCAGGAGAATGGTGGAGTGTGAATGTGTATAAAAACGTTGAATGTAGATACGAGGTGCTGTTGTAAAGGCTTATCCCTCAATACTTCATCTGATCTGATATGACCAGTTTCATGCATACAAGGTCACCCAGATGGATACACAAGTAAGATGTATGCAGGATTTATGATGACGATTAACCCTCTCAGTAGTCCAGGTCGCGTTTCTTTCTTTCATGTTGGCGTATTATTTTTCATACACAAATATAATTATACAAAACCATTTGTTTCATATATGCTAAACTATATCTTCTATCATCTTTGTCGGAAAGTGTATGCTTGGCAAATCAAGGTCTATAATCAGAACTCAACTTCAAATTAATTTACTACTTACACATTTATAAGGTAATAACAATCTTAATCTGAAGTTATCATTAGACGAATTATGTGGAAGGAATTTTGGAAGTTATCATTAGACGATTATGTGGAAGGAATTTTGGAAGTCAAAGGGTTAATAGCTTTTACCCTTTTGTTCCCTAGAGATCTTTCCTAATATGAATAAAATCGTTTAATAATAGCCAGAATACACCTTTGAAACGCGTCATAATCTTCAAGGGGTTACTCGTTGGGTATATGTTAATAGATATGTTACGTACGAAGAAGACCAGTTTATCGAGATCAATAAATTCCATAGTTTACTTTATTTGGTTCAACTTTATCTTACAGTATGCAGATTTTATTCACATTAAGGGCATTTTTCTAGGAATAATATTCATTTATGTCTCACACGAGGGTGTTTGGGGTACTTTCTTAAGGGGGGGTGACCTGTTTTTGTTCGGTCCTTTTCTATCTTTCTCTGGCTTGTATCCATTTGGCCCCATTCAGCCTACTGTTTTAAGACGTTTATCCCCATCCAGGTGTCAATTTTTTACTGGTGAGCGGTAGCGAGCCAGCATATTTTTTATTTTTGTTTGACAGCAGGCTAAATTTGTACATTTTTCGATAGAAAAATTTCTCCGGCGAAGCCGGATTTCTTCATATAATGCTGGCTCGCTATTGCTCGCCACGAAAAAATGGACACCTAGATGGGGATAAACGTCTTAAAATAGTTGGCTGAATGGGGCCGAATGGATACAAGCCAGAGAAAGAGAAAAAAGGACAGAAATAACAAAAAGCAGGTCACCCCCCTTAAGCATAATGGAGGTATAGGGAAGAAACTAAAACAAATGATACATAAATATTCAAATAAAATAATAAATTAAAATATCCCCATAAATACAGTATATATATCCTCTGATGCGATGACAATACTGTTTTCCTTTCCAACCCTAATAATGTGTGTTCTTTATCAACCCGG
>CM064556.1:8124606-8278015 GCA_032716605.1 Paralithodes platypus
CCTGTTCTGTTTCTGGCTACTATTAGACGATTTTATTCAGAATAGTAACGGTATATGGAAGTCAAAGAGTTGATTGAGATAGTATTTACCCCTTTAATAGCCACAGATACTTCCTAAGCTGCATAAAATCGTCTAATGCTAGCCAAAATAAACTGCTAAAACGCGTCAGAGCTTCAGAGGGTTAAGATATTAGGTTGGAATATATTTTATTTTGTGTTTTATTTTTATCATTATTATTTATGTTTTAAGTGTGCGCTCCCTAAACATTAATCAAACAACCCCCCCCCCCTTCCCCCCAAGACCCTCCTTCGAGATAATATTGTACATTTTTCGGTAGAAATATGTCCCAGTCGAAGACCAATTCCTCCTAAATTACAGGCTGGTAATCACTCGCCAGGAAAAAATCGACACCTAAATGGCACGAAAGGTAAAAACATTGACATATAAATGAGGCGAAAGGTCTTAACATCGTCAAACTAAAGGGGCTAAACATGAGGAAGAAGAGGGTCCAGAAAAACCAAAAAAACAAAAATTAAAGAAACGGACAAATACAGACATGATAATATGGGGTTAAATTACTTAAGTCTCCAGTTCCATTCAAGCCTGAAACCACCCCATATGACCCAAGGACAAGAACAGCCATTCCAGGCACTAGATGTGGCTCCCTGGTGCAGTCCCGCCTCATGGTAACATGAGGCTGAAATGAACCAAATAGGATGAACGGTGGCCCAGAATTACGTCATCCCCCTTTTAGTCGCCACATAGGATACGCAGTAGACGCTTGGGGCATGTTCTTATATTTCCTCTGCCACATTGGTAGGAGGCTCTCCTAACCCTCTAGGGGGGTTATGATATCGAAATATACAATATGACATATGACAAACATAGTGAGCAGAGAGTGTTTACCCCTTTAATAGCCACAGATACTTCCTAAGCTGCATAAAATCATCTCACCATGTTAAGCCGGTATCACACGAACGCTTTTTCCCTCAACATTTATCATCAACACTGGTCTGGCAGCTTATGAGGCCAACATGTAAACTATTTTGGTAGCCTAAAATCATCTACCATCGGTCTAGTTCCCGATGCCAGTGCCTAATATTTCAGAAATGTTGCCAGGAAAATGTTGATCGTGGAATGTTGACTATAGTGCTTTAGTGGTGTATGAATGAAAGTGAAGAGGGTCTCCTTGAGTATGGCAGAGCGACCACTGGGCAGAAGTAAGGAGAAAGAGGAAGTCACACTAGCCCTTCTACTAGTATCATATGTTGGCAACTCCGATCTGGCAGCTTCTGAGTTAAACTTGTATATGAATTCGGTCACCTAAAATAATCTACCTTCAGTCTAGTCATCAATATCAGCACAAAACATTATCGAAATGTTGACAGAATGAAGTTACATATCAAAAGTTTAAAAGTTATCGAGGGAGGTTTGCTAGTCCCAACCATTAATCGTTAACACTGTAACTGGTTAATTGGCTTACATTTTCCGATTAACGGTTGACATAAGGAAGGGTAAGGCAAGGGTAACTAAAGGGACCTTCACACAGTCAGGAGTGCGAGATAGTGGGAGTCTAACAGGAGTCACTAGGAGTCATCGATTTTCACCGCGAGCAAGTGGGAGTCTAACAGGAGTCACTAGAGTCACTAGGAGTCATCGATTTTCACCGCGAATAGGCCCGCGAGTCCGAATTGTCCCCTACTCCTACTGACTCTAGCTCGCACTCCTGACTGTGTGATGTACCCTTAAGAGAAGCAACAAACTCTCCACCAGTCTAGCCCTCGGTACACCAACACTCTCCGGTAGAATGCTGATTCCCCTTCTCGTGTTCCTTGCCTCCTCTAAGGATCGTGTTCTAGTTCATGGCGTTCACTTTATTTATTTGCTGTTCAACGACGACATGTACTTTTTAAGGGGAGATTTCCACTTGAGGGATTTTTTTCTTTACCCCTTTCTCTCTCATGTTTAGCCCCATTGCTATTGAGATTTTAAGATGTTCGCCCCATTTATGTAACTTTTAAGACTTTTCGTGCCATTTAGGTGTCGATTTTTTCCTGGCGAGCGATAGCGAGCCTGTAATTTAAGAAGAACCGGCCTTCGGCCGGGACATTTTTCTACCGAAAAATGTACAAATTTATCTTGAAAGGGGGTCAAGGGGGTGTAATTTTCAAGCTTGATGGAAATCTAGGAAACACACTAAAAACCTCCCCTTAAATAATACCAATTATTCATAATGCATCAATGCAACACACAGCAAGGGGCAATCGACGTAAGCGTGTTTAGAAATGCTTACCCATATAATGATTCCTGAAGAGGTAAGGGTATAAGTGCATTCGAGGAATTTGTTTGTATTAGATTCAAATTAACCCCAATATAACAGTTGTCTATGAGTGTGGCGACACAGTATGTATGGTGTAAATATAATTATCAATGTGCATGATAATTACACATCTTCGTAAGGGGAGGTATTTAGTTTGTTCCCTAGACCTCCATCAACCTTAAAATTACACCCCCTCGAGTCCCTTTCAAGATAAATTTGTACATTTTTCGGTAGAAAACTGTCCCGGCCGAAGGCCGTTTCCTCTTAAATTACAGGCTCGCTATCGCTCGCCAGGATAAAATAGACACCTGAATTGCACGAAAGGTCTTAATATGGGGTGAAAGTTCTTAAAATCGCTAAACTAATGGGGCAAACGTTTTATATCAAAAGAAATGGGGCTAAACATGAGGGAGAAAGGGGTCAAGAAAGAAATCCCTCAAGTGGAGACCTCCCCTTAAACAACAGGTGTTTTTATTTCTCAGTTATGCCCTACTACGTCCCTGCCAGCACCTCTAGGTTCACTGCAAGGTTTACGCCGAGTCTGTAATCCGTGGGCTATACCGGCTTACACCTTGGCCTAAACACTCCACACTTTATTGCGGGAACTGTCCACACAAAACTGCCAGCCTTCCGTGCTGTTATGTTCCACGGTCATATACAGTACAGTCACTGAAATGTTTGTGGACATGCAGTAATGCAAGTAATGGTCGCTCTTCTGTAAATCTAAAATGGCTTACTTAAGAAAAGGGACCTTCTATATATAAAAAAAAAAAAAAAAAAAAAAAAAAAAAAATAATAATACTAATATCCATAAGTGCATCTAATATGATCTTGTAAAGTGATCCCCGCGTCCTTTAAGTGATTGAAGATTAACTGTACACTTTAATATGGATTATTTGTTATGTGTGGTATTTGGCATAGCTTTTGAGAAGAAAAACAAACAGAATGACTTGCTGAGACGACACACATCATTTTGGGAATACAGTATGTTACAACCGTATCTGACATCACTACTTTTAACATCACACATTTAGCGTTACAAGTAAGTATTAACCCTTTCACGCATTTATGAAGCAGAGGTTGCCAGATCAGCAATAAGAAATAAGAGTTCTCTCACTCTTATAATTACCTCTCCAAAATTAGTTTTCTGCCCACAGCTAACTCAAAATCAACTGCAGAGGTTGAAGTAACTAAACTAAAGGTTTATAAATACCCCTGATGGTAACAAAGGCTTTAAAGTATCCCCAATAGGCTCAAAATCGCGTCATATGTCGGAGAGGGTTAAGGGGAGGTTTTTAGTTTGTTTTCTACTCTTCCAGCAATCTTAAAATTTCACCCCCTTGACCCTCTTTCAAGATAAATTTGTACATTTTTCGGTAGAAAAATGTCCCGGCTGAAAGCCGGTTCCTCTTATATTACAGGCTCGCTATCGCTCGCCAGGATAAAATCGACACCTAAATGGCACGAAAGGTCTTAAAATTGACAGAAATGGGTCGAAAGTTCTTAAAATCGTCAAAATAATGGGGCGAACGTCTTAAAATTAGAAAAGCAACGGGGCTAAACATGAGGGAGAAAGGAGTCAAGAAAAAAAATCCCTCAAGTGGATATCTCCCCTTAAGAGGTCGTGATAGAATAATGGGCTGTACAAAATAAGGTACCGTTAATAGGTAGGTCTTTGTAGCTCACGGTACAGTCGCGCGAATAAGTGATGTCTCGGCACCAAGTATGTTTTGATCAATAATGGGTATCAGCCATAGCTAAGCTTCATTTCTTCATATCGAGTGAAATATACAAACACATGTTCCTACACTTACCCCCACCCTATTCAACATCTGACAGACATTAATACAGCACAGAGTAAGCCAAACGTAATGACAGCTGGGCCATGACTTATTAGCGCGACTGTACACGAAGGACATATCACCCCAATTAATTAATTTGTCCTAGAATACGGGAAGAGCTTATGGTAGAACAATATTAAGTCGCAATATTAGTTAACAAAAGATGTTCTGTGTCAAGATCTCATGGAAGAAAGGGGCGTCACATGCATGATTGTATTAAGGGGAGATCTCCACTTGAGGGATTTTTTTCTTGACCCCTTTCTCCCTCATGTTTAGCCCCATTGCTTTTGATATTATAAAACGTTTGCCCCATTAGTGTAGCGATTTTAAGAACTTTCACCCCATATTAAGACCTTTCGTGCAATTCAGGTGTCGATTTTATCCTGGCGAGCGATAGCCAGCCTGTAATTTAAGAGGAACCGGCCTTCGGCCGGGACATTTTTCTACCGAAAAATTTACAAATTTATCTTGAAAGGGACTCAAGGGGGTGTAAGTTTAAGCTTGATGGAGGTCTAGGGAACAAACTAAATACCTCCCCTTAACCCCTTCTGTACCGGTGATGTACTTTTCATTATATTCTGGCCACTATTAGACGATTTTGTTCAGCTTAGGAAGAACGTATACCC
Source organism: Paralithodes platypus (assembly GCA_032716605.1). Classification (NCBI taxonomy): domain Eukaryota; kingdom Metazoa; phylum Arthropoda; class Malacostraca; order Decapoda; family Lithodidae; genus Paralithodes; species Paralithodes platypus. The sequence continues at coordinate 8,129,394 of CM064556.1, forward strand.
ATTAAAAGGCTACAGACTCTCAATTAATCCCTTTAGCTACCATATATTTGTCCTGAGCTTCACAAAATCGTCTACATATAGCCAGAATAGAACTAAAAAGACGTCGTCGGTACAGAAGGGGTTAAAGGTGAAGAATGTGTACGGTATACGGTAGTAAATAAAAAGTTATGTTGATATTTTAAGGTCAAAGAATGAGAAGAGACAAATAATATGGATGAGGTGGAGAAATAATATGGATGAGGTGGAGAAATAATGTGGATGAGGTGGAGAGATAATATGGATGAGGTGGAGATATAATATGGATGAGGTGGAGAGATAATATGGATGAGGTGGAGAGATAATATGGATGAGGTGGAGAAATAATATGGATGAGGTGGAGATATAATATGGATGAGGTGGAGAAATAATATAGATGAGGTGGAGAAATAATATGGATGAGGTGGAGAAATAATATGGATGAGGTGGAGAAATAATATGGATGAGGTGGAGAGATAATATGGATGAGGTGGAGAAATAATATGGATGAGGTGGAGAGATAATATGGATGAGGTGGAGAGATAATATGGATGAGGTGGAGATATAATATGGATGAGGTGGAGAAATAATATAGATGAGGTGGAGAAATAATATGGATGAGGTGGAGAGATAATATGGATGAGGTGGAGAAATAATATGGATGAGGTGGAGAAATAATATGGATGAGGTGGAGATAATATGGATGAGGTGGAGATATAATATGGATGAGGTGGAGAGATAATATGGATGAGGTGGAGAGATAATATGGATGAGGTGGAGATATAATATGGATGAGGTGGAGAGATAATATGGATGAGGTGGAGATATAATATGGATGAGGTGGAGAAATAATATGGATGAGGTGGAGAAATAATATGGATGAGGTGGAGAGATAATATGGATGAGGTGGAGATATAATATGGATGAGGTGGAGAAATAATATGGATGAGGTGGAGAAATAATATGGATGAGGTGGAGAAATAATATGGATGAGGTGGAGAAATAATATGGATGAGGTGGAGAAATAATATGGATGAGGTGGAGAGATAATATGGATGAGGTGGAGAGATAATATGGATGAGGTGGAGATATAATATGGATGAGGTGGAGAGATAATATGGATGAGGTGGAGAGATAATATGGATGAGGTGGAGAAATAATATGGATGAGGTGGAGATATAATATGGATGAGGTGGAGAGATAATATGGATGAGGTGGAGAAATAATATGGATGAGGTGGAGACATAATATGGATGAGGTGGAGAAATAATATGGATGAGGTGGAGAGATAATATGGATGAGGTGGAGAAATAATATGGATGAGGTGGAGAAATAATATGGATGAGGTGGAGATATAATATGGATGAGGTGGAGATATAATATGGATGAGGTGGAGAGATCATGGTGGAAGAAAGATTGTCGCACAAAATTACAAATAGAAAAGGGCTTCCCACAAATAGAAAAGGGCTTCACACAAATAGAAAAGGGCTTCACACAAATAGAAAAGGGCTTCACACAAATAGAAAAGGGCTTCACACAAATAGAAAAGGGCTTCACACAAATAGAAAAGGGCTTCACACAAATGGATCTATTAGCAGTGGGTGGTGTTGAGAATTTAAGGAGGGTGACCTGCTTTTGTTTCTCATTTTCGTTCTTTCTCTGGCTTTTATCCATTAGGCCCCATTCAGCCTACTGTTTTAAGACGTTTATCCCCATCCAGGTGTCAATTTTTTAATGGTGAGCGGTAGCGAGCCAGCATATTTTTTATTTTTGTTTGACAGCAGGCTAAATTTGTACATTTTTCGATAGAAAAATGTGTCCGGCGAAGCCGGATTTCTTCATATAATGCTGGCTCGCTATCGCTCGCCAGGAAGAAATCGACACCTAGATGGGGATAAACGTCTTAAAACAGTAGGCTGAATGGAGCCCAATGGATACAACCCAAAGAGAGAAAGAAAGGGAGAGACACAAACCAGGTCACCCCCTTTAAAGAAACACAATAACACACAAACAAGGTGAATGGGGTGGAGGGATTATGGTAGAAGAAAAGTTCGTCGCTCAGATCAATAGAAAAGGGTATCGCAGGAATGAATCTGCTATAGTCTATTCGCTGTAAGTAGGCGAGCAATCGTGACCTCTATCCTTTGTAACTAAAAACGGGCTAGAGCAAATTGGCTGTAAATCTCCACATCTATTCCTTGACCGACTCTTCCCAAATGGTAGACATATTAGCTCCATTACTCTAGTCGTGTTTGAGTTACAGAGGTTTAGAGGTCATGATCTCTCGCCTACTTACAGCGAATAGACTATAGCAGTGGATGGTACTGAAGTCTAGAGAGAACAAAAACAAAGGCCAGTGTAGTAATACGAGGCCGTTTGTTTACACCCCAGCAACTCGGGCCCCCTGCCTGCCTCGCCTTCACCACAACATAGCTTCAGTGGTCATTAAGTTTATATTCCAGTGTTGCTCTTAATTCAACATACGTATAATAAACACACACGCACACTTTGTCATCATCACAGCATCACTTCAGTGGTTATTATATATATATTTTTTAGTGTTCAGCTTAAGGGGAGATTTACACTTGAGGGATTTTTTTCTGGATCCCATTCTATCTCATGTTTAGTCCCATTGCTTTTGATATTCTAAGACGTTCGCCCCATTAGTTTGGTGATTTAAAGAACTTTTGACCCATTTCTGTCAATGTTAAGACCTTTCGTGCCATTTAGGTGTCGATTTTATCCTGGCGAGCGATAGCGAGCCTGTAATTTAAGAGGAACCGGCCTTTGGCCGGGAAATTTGTCTACCGAAAAATGTACAAACTTATCTTGAAAGGGGGTCTAGGGGGTGTTATTTTAAGCTTGATGGAATTCTAGGGAACGAATTAAAAACCTCCCCTTAATTAAACTTGTATGCAAATACATAAACACACACCTTCGTTAACTATACTCTATGTTTGTCCAGCTGATGGTATATTGAATCCTTTAGTAGCTGATTTCTAGATACTTAATAAAAATATATGAAACTACTATGGATATATGTGTCGTATTAATGCCAAGCTCTCATAGTTAACATAATATTTCGCTACAAAATCTACCTTAAAGCTGAGTAACTAAGATAGAAACATGACAATTTTCTCTCAGTCACGTTCTTCAGTGATAGTCGTTGAAATAAATGCAAAAACGAATACTTAGATATTATTGTGATATATATATGTTTTCCATACAACTATAACCAAATGTGAATGTATGTTATTATAATGTAATTTATTAGTATTGTCCACCCTATAAATGAGAATGTATGTTATTATAATGTAATGTATTAGTATTGTCCACCCTATAAATGAGAACGTATGTATGTTATTATAATGTAATGTATTAGTATTGTCCACCCTATAAATGAGAACGTATGTATGTTATTATAATGTAATTTATTAGTATTGTCCACCCTATAAATGAGAATGTATGTAATTATAATGTAATTTATTAGTTTTGTCCACCCTATAAATGAGAACGTATGTATGTTATTATAATGTAATGTATTAGTATTGTCCACCCTATAAATGTGAACGTATGTATGTTATTATAATGTAATGTATTAGTATTGTCCACCCTATAAATGTAACATTTAGGCTACAGGTGAATGCAAATACACGGTGCCTCAATCACATTTGATTTATCTCTATTATTTTAGGACATTTACTACATGCAAGTCTTGTTTTGTCATCTTATTTAAGGGGAGGTTTTTAGTGTGTTTCCTAGACTTCCATCAAGCTTGAAATTACACTCCCTTGACCCCCTTTCAAGATAAATTTGTACATTTTTCGGTAGAAAAATTTCCCGGCCGACGGCCGGTTCCTCTTAAATTACAGGCTCGCTATCGCTCGCCAGGAAAAAATCGACACTTAAATGGGACGAAAGGTCTTAAAAGTGACATAAATGGAGTGAAAGTTCTTAAAATCGCCAAACTAATGGGGCGAACGTCTTAAAATCTCAAAAGCAATAGGGCTAAACATGAGGGAGAAAGGGCTAAAGAAAAAAATCCCTCAAGTGGAAATCTCCCCTTAAATGTATAAGAGCTTGTGCAGAGGTGTATCACTAAACTAAAACAAACTTGAAATTTATCAAACAATTTACGTCTACATATCCCCTTTACGTCTACATATCCCCTTTACGTCTACATATCCCCTTTACGTCTACATATCCCCTTTACGTCTACATATCCTCTTTACGTCTACATATCCCCTTTACGTCTACATGTCCCCTTTACGTCTACATATCCCCTTTACGTCTACATATCCCCTTTACGTCTACATATCCCCTTTCAGGAGTATGTCCAAATAAGTTGCAACAATAAATAAATATATACACAGGAGCATAGAGTGCCAAACCCCGGCGCGACAGCCCGGCTCCCAAGGCACTAGACCTGGTGAATGGAAGGCTACAAGATAGAGGCCTCCTTGTTCACTACATGCTAGGCCCGGTGACAGGTCAGTTCAACCAGTGCCACTTCAACCAGTGCCACTTTAACCAATGCTAACTCAACCAGTGGCACTTCAACCAGTGCCACTTTAACCAGTGCTAACTCAACCAGTGGCCACTTCAACCAGTGACCATTTCAACCAGTGCCACTTTAACCAGTGCTAACTCAACCAGTGGCCACTTCAACCAGTGACCATTTCAACCAGTGACCATTTTAACCAGTAGGTTAGGTTAGGTTAGGTTAGGTAAGGTTAGGTTAGTTAGGTTAGGTTAGGTTACTGGTTAATATAGTCACTGGTTGAAATGGTCACTGGTTGAAGTGGCCACTGGTTGAGTTAGCACTGGTTAAAGAGGCACTGGTTGAAGTGGCACTGGTTCAACTGACATGGGCTAGGCCCTCTTGGCTAGCAGGGTACCCCTTTCAATCATATCGTCTCCGAGTCTCGCAACGGAAAATGTTCAATTATATACATGTTTACTCACTCCTATTTCAGTCACTATAATTAGGCCAGAAACCTTGACCCCTAACCCCTGTAACTCCCAAAGGGCTAGAACAAATGGGCTGTAATTGTTCACACCTATTCTCTGACACTCTCGAGTATTATAGTAATGTTTTAGTTATAGAGATTAGTAGTGAAGTGATTGTTGGTTAATTGTAATGCATAGACAATAACTGCCTACAATGGACGTCATTTGCCTCAGGAAGGATCTTACGTATCTTAGAGGACAGTTGAGATGATTTGTTTCAAGCATTTGATACCGACCATGCCGAAACTTAGTAAATTCGCATAGCAAGCCTATAAATACAATGATGCTTTAGTATTGAATCAAAAAATCTGACAGCCTTTTCCTATAATGTAAATTTGATGTCAAATACCGGTACTTACAGAAAGCAAACATATTTATTTAACGATGATAATTATAGGTAGGGAGAGGGGATGGATAAGCAGATGAGAAAAAGTGTTCTCAGAGGGTAAAGAAAAGTGTAGAAAGAATGAAAGAAGTAGATTTTGATATACCAGACCAGATGGCTGGAGTAAAGTAGGAAAGAAGAGCAATTGGACAGAGGAAGAACAAGCTGAAAAGTGGGTAGTACAGTAGAAGACTGAAAGTTCTCGGGCTCAACCAAGTTGCTTCATTGTTTGATAGCTCACTGTAGGCACCATAATATATTGGTGCACTGGGCTAAGGGGAGGTTTTTATTTTCGTCTCTAGATATCCTTCAAGCTTTAAGATTACACCTCCTTGAGCCCCTTTCAAGATAAATGTGTACATTTTTCGGTAGAAAAATGTCCCGGCTGAAAGCCGGTTCCTCTTAAATTACAGGCTCGCTATCGCTCGCCAGGATGAAATCGACACCTAAATGGCACGAAAGGTCTTAAAATTGACAGAAATGGGTTGTAAGTTCTTAAAATCGCCAAAATAATGGGGCAAACGTCTTAAAATTAGAAAAACAATGAGGCTAAACATGAGGGAGAAAGGGGTCCAGAAAAAAGTCCCTCAAGTGGATATCGCCCCTTAATGGTGGTTTACAATGAAAAGGCTATACTATAGTAGGGGTATATCGAGACTGTTGTTCAGTCTCTATATACCCCTACGCTAGTACCCCCCTTCATTACCAGCAACCGGACTCTACAAGCGTCGCCGGTACAGAAGGGGTTAAAGGGTTAAGTGAGATAGTTCGAAGCCTGATAATTGCTAAACGCCCTTTTTTAACTGAATAAAATCGTCTAATAGTAGCCAGAATAAAGTTAAAATGACGTCGCCGGTACAGAAGGGGTTAAAGCTCACGGTATTCGAGGGTCTGTTCTTCATTGGATTCAGGATTAGCTAAATGAGCGAAAGCAACGAGTAGTAATCAATTGACGCAAAGCTCAAATTGGATAAACATTACAAGCGGTGTACCACAAGGCTCAGTTCTCGGTCCAATTACACTTTATCTTTTATTCATAATAACGATATTGATAATGGACTATCATGCAGCATCTCCAAATTTGCTGACAACACAAACATTACAAACAAAGTTCATTTTCCATCGCACATACAAGAGATTCAAGAGGATCTAGATAAACTATCAAACTGGGCACAGTCATGGCAGATGAATTTCAATACAGATAAATGCAAAGTGCTTCATATCGGTAGCAACAATGAAAGACCAAACTATTCGACTCCAGGAATTCAACTCATGAGTGTAAATAAAGAAACTGATCTTGGAGTAACTAAAGCAAGTTATTTAGAACCTGCCCAACAATGCGCCGAAGTTGTTGAAAAAGCAAATATAATAATTATTGGCTTCACTGGGAGATCTTTTGAATATAAATCTGAAAATGTTTTACGCACTTTATATAATTCATTGGTTCTTCCACATTTGGAATATTGTGTTCAGTTTTGGTGCCACACTATAAACAGTACATTGGAAAGCTAGAAAGTAAGTAAAGTGATTCCCCGACTAAGAAATATACCATATGAGGAACGACTACAAGATTTAAAGCTATTTATCTTGATAACCCGCAGAATAGGAGGAGACCTAATCCAATTTTTAAAATTCATCAAAGGCCATGCCAACATGTACGCAAGTAAATACTTCCCACTAGATAACTCAAATTACACAAGGAATAATGGTTACAAAATGTCGGACAGACGTTTCATTCACATGAAGCGAAGCACTTCTATTTCAACAGAGTGGTCAATATATGAAATAAATTGCTTAGAAATGCTGTTAGAGTGCCATACATCCCAGACATTTAAATATCCAATTGATAAATATCTTGCCATAAATCCCTGACTGACTACGTGTGTGCCCGAGTAATGTGACCGTATCATTATCGTTCATAGTACAAATATTTTGCTTTCTGGACCACAGTCTTTCTGGAGCTGAAGCTCTTCAGTAAATTGGTGTGGCAATGTTTGTTTTTTTTTTTTTTAACAAGTAGCCTAGTAAGGACCACTAGGTCTGTTGTTGCTTGTCTTACTTTGTAAATGGTAACCTTCCAAAGAGTTTGTTAGCCTTCCTAGGGTTATAAGTATCTCCCAGGCAGGATTAGCAAGCACAGATGACATTTACTCTGTTATAGATCAACAGGTTTGCCTTTACGTTACCGGTATGCTTGTGCCAAACACTTGCTTCTTTTTCTGTTGAAGTTGGCGCAACCACAGTAAGCCACTCTATATTTAACTATAAAACTGTAGGTGATGCCAACCCACTAGCTGCCTGATCATAAGCTTGGGTGCTCACGGTCGATCTTAGACACTGCTACCTGACCACATCCTTAACTAGTACAACAATTCATTGTAAAACCTATTGTGACATTACTAACCTACGTAACCTACCAAATCATAACCTACCCTAAGTTAAATTTGCCCAGGTGTGGCTATTTAGTTCCTCTGATTTGCCTTCAGTTTCGCATGCAGTATGGTAAAAATGGACGAGAAGAAATAGGGGCTGTTGAGATGGCCATATCCCAGTACTACCTTCAACCGTTGTATTTTTTAAGTGTATTTGTAACTCCCGTGTGGATAATACAGCGACTAACTAACTCAATCTAAACTATCGTGACCTAATATGTTATTTGATAAGCTAAGTTAGGCGAATTAAGTTTTCTAACTACATTTCGTGTTTTTCAGGTATGGTAGGGAAGTAGTTAGGTAGCGAGACATCTTAATTCCCTCAGGGTTATTGGGCGTATGTCCACACGTTAATAGAACCGGAGGGATATCTGGAGAAATTTAGGATTTCTTAAGATATTTTTGTTGGGGGTGGATACGATTATAGCTATAGCTACTCCAACTTAATTCCCCGAAAAATTTAGCTGTTCGTTCGTTAAATAGAACCTGGGAACTATCTGGGGAGCTTTGTGATTACCGTACCCATGATATATGTGTTCTTGGTAGACATAATGTTAACTATCGTTGTCTACTGTACTGAATATTCTGTTCACATCTAAATTCCCCACTTTCAAGATATCATATCTCAATAAGGAATTTATCAATTAAACAGATGTTACTACCATTTGGGAAGGTTAAAACAGTTAACAGGTGCGGAAATGTACAGGCCGATATGTTGAGTACTCCCTGAGTTACAAAAGGCAAGGGATCGCTATTTTTGTCTATGTGGATGAAGAAGACAAGAGGCAGAACTGCCTGTAACGAGTGCCTTCCCCAGAGTTAAAAAGAGTGACAGGGCCAAAATCGAGGAATGTTCGAGCCAAAATGACTGGACACACGGAGTTTGAAGCAATTTAAATCATAGGATGAGGGGAAGATGGATTCAGGGAGAGAGTTCCAGAGCTCAGCTGTTGAATAAAAGAGATTGGGAATATCGTTTCAATCTTGGGTTGGAGAATTGCACAGAGTAGGGGTGGGATTGTGTTGCAAGACGGGTGCTACGTACTCTACGTAGAGGAGATAGTATACATTGAGAGAGCTCTGAGGAGCACTGATTATTGTAATAGCCGTAGAATAGCGAGAGAAATGCAACATTGCGGCGAAGAGAGAGAGAGAGAGATTGCAAAGAGTCAGTGGACGTGAGTCAATGAGACGAAACGGTTTCTTTTCTACTTTGTAAAGAAGTGTTGTGGGAGAGGATCCTTCCCACACATGTGAACAATACTCAATACATGGACGCACTGTGCCCCTGTACAGAGTAAAAAGCTGTGCAGGGGTAAAGAACCCCCGGAGGCGGTTATATACTGTAAATTGATTAAATATCCTGAGAAAACTAATTAAATAATAAATGTATAGTTAACGTAAGTAGGAGCTTTAGGATTGCATACGATATATATATTTGGGGTTGACATGATTTCAATTACCGGTATCTGTGCATTGGTAATTTTGTGATGACCTAAATTATTATTGACCCAACCCTAGCGTTTGCATAAACACAAGATAGTTTCTTACTCTGACAATTCTGCGAGAACAAAAAAAATAACATGGAATGCAATAAATAATTTTTCTTGCCATTAATATAAGATCACTATACGGTCATCCAATATCCGCTGTATATACATGTATGATGTATATTGATGTCTACGTAAATCTAATTATAAGAAAACCAAGGCAGGTGTAAATAACGTTCCAATATGAGGAGATATGCTGCGTATCAATAAATAAATGAAGTTTATTAAAAGAAACCAGTGCAGATATATTTAAGATCTTTAGCTAAACCATTAATAAGTACGTTGTAAAATAATGCATGCTTGCAATTAAATTAAAGAGAAGTAGCACAGGTGTAGTTAAAGGTCATTACGAATAGGTGTGGTGTATATTAATGTTTAGGTAAAGTTTAGTAAAGAAAGGCAGCACAGGTATATGTAAAGGTCTTGCACGAATAAGTGTGCTATACAGCATACTAATTATTATGTTCCTTGCAACAACCAACTATACTCCTAAAATCAATGTAGAAATGAAGTTTATTATATAAAAATCAATGTAGAAATGAAGTTTATTATATAAAAATTAGTAATGGTGTATTTTAAGATTCTAAAACAGTACGTGTGTTAGATATAATATATATATATATATATATATATATATATATATATATATATATATATATATATATATATATATATATATATATATATATATATATATATATATCAATGTATAGCTGTGAAACCAGCTTCTGTGTATTATCTCGGTAGATCTTATAACAATATTTTGGTATGTTAATGTCTACGAAAACTTCAGTAGTACCGGTAGTTTAAATGTCCTGTGCAAGTAGGTGTATTATATATTAACCCTCTGAGGATTATTACGTGATTTAGAAGTGTATTCTGGTCATCATTAGACGATTGTATACAGCTTAGGAAAACTTTGAGTGGATCAAAGGTTAGAAAACTATTTCAATTAACTCTCCAGCCCCAACAATGTCTTCCTAAGCTAAATAAAATTGTCTAATAATGGTCAGAATAAATTGTCAAAACGCGTCATAATCCTCAAAGGGTTAATGTATAAGTGAAGTTTGTTAACATGAAACCAGTGCAGGTGTGTAATTTAAAGGTCACAATCACGGGTGAGAGGAAGGTCATGGTGAATTAGTCGTGACCAGTTTTTATACCAGTCGTGCAGAAAACAACGTCGGGTACTGGGCAGGCCGGGGGTTTGTCTGCCATCCCTTGTAATAATATTGTTAGGTACTGGGCAGACCGGGGTATTGCCTTCCAACCTTTATAACAGTATCGACGGGTATTTGGTGGACTGGGGGTATTGCCTTTCATATATTTTGTAACTATCTCGACGGGTATTGGGTATTATGAAACAATTTCTGCCATCTACCTTATAGTAATAGCGTTGGGTACTGGGCAGGCTGGGGTACTAATTGTCATATAGCTTGCAATAAGGGTAGACTGGGGGTATTGTCTTCCATGCAACTTGCAATAATCTCGAAGGGTACTGGGTAGATTGGGTACTTCTTCTACTTTGTAATAACATATTTAGGGATTGGGCAGACTGGGGGTATTGCCTTCCATCCGTCATGCAAAAAAATAGTTGGATATTGGGTAAAAACAAAAAAAAAATTGCTACCCCTCTTTTAAGAATAACTACCATTAATACAATACGTCACTATCGAGAAAAACGTACGCATGGCACATCAATAGACAAAATGTTTAACCCCTTTAATTACACGATATTATTAAGATTAAGAAGGGTATAATATGGAAGTCAGAGGGTTAATTGAGATAGTTTTGTTTTCCGTATTAATTCCCACATTATCCTTCCTAGGTTGTATACAATCGTCTAATGATAGCCAGAAGAAACTGTCATAATACGGCATAACCCTCAGGGAGTTAAGGGGAGGTATTTAGTTTGTTCCATAGACCTCCATCAAGCTTAAAATTACACCCCCTGGAGTCCCTTTCAAGATAAATTTGTACATTTTTCGGTAGAAAAAATTCCCGGCCAAAGGCCGGTTCCTCTTAAATTACAGGCTCGCTATCGCTCGCCAGGATAAAATCGACACCTGAATTGCACGAAAGGTCTTAATATGTGGTGAAAGTTCTTAAAATCGCTAAACTAATGGGGCAAATGTTTTATAATATCAAAGGCAATGGGGCTAAACATGAGGGAGAAAGGGGTCAAGCAAAAAATCCCTCAAGTGGAGACCTCCCCTTAACTATCGTTGTCCAGAAAAGAGGAAAATATCAGTAATCTTTCTGTCACACGTGCTGCTAAATATCAATATGTAAACAAGATTCGGGTGTATTTTAAATTACGCATTTTCATTCACCGGAATATAGTTCTGTGCATATAGGGTACATTATACCCCTGTAGCTAGATAAATATATATGGCAAGACTCTGAAAGTTCTTTGAAGTTCTTTGAAAGTTCTTTGAAGCTCCACTATACTCTGTCTCCAGCTGATACACAATTGCTATCTCTCCATCCTGCTTACTCGGCTATTACCATGATTGTGTAGTTAAATTGTTGTTAATTATGAAAACTTGGCAATAATATGACGTACAAACATAGCAGTATCATATTTTTCCAGTAAGAATCGATAAATCAGATGTTAAAGGATTCAAATTCCCATCAGCTGGAAAAAAATAGACTATAGCAATGTTATGCCCACAACGAGTATGCACAGACAAGCAAGACAGTCGTCTCTACCTGTACTAACGTATGGTCCATGAAATAATGTTATCATGCGATTAAATGCTCAAATTAATGTAATATGTCTCATTCATTGTACTGATAACTGCATAATCCATTAAACCAATTGGGCCAGTTCCTGTTCGTTTATGTGTATGTGTATTGTATAGGCTATAAGGTGCATAAAAACATACCAAATCAAATCAATCAACTTGTCATCTTCAACTTAATTTTGTTTGCACACCGATAAGAAAATCCTTAATATAACCGAAAACATGTATGATACGAATCTTCTATCCATTCTCAATTTACTTGATAGCAAATTTGAAATTATGAAGCTAGGATTTAAGTTGAGTATGTTATATCACTGAGCGAAGAAACAAGCAACTCTCGACCAGTGTAGTGTTGGGTAATTACACTAAGTTAGCTTCAGGGGCCGAGAAGAGGAGTCCCGAGAACTACGGTACCAGTAATTCTCAGTAAGACATAATTAACCCTTTCACGCTTTTATGACGCAGAGGTTGCCAGATTAGCAATAAGAAATAGAGTTCTCTCACTCTTATAATTACCTTTCCAAATTAGTTTTCTGCCCACAGCTAACTCAAAGACAACTGCAGAGGTTGAAGTAACTAAACTACATATTTATAAATACCCCTGATGGTAACAAAGGCTTTAAAGTATCCCCAATAGACCCAAAATCGCGTCATATGCATGAAAGGGTTAAGTTGACAGAAAAATAGTAGGACTATGTTAGACTTGCGGTTGTGGTGAGGTTGTAGGTGTAATCTCAGATGGCATACGGTACTTTCGTCACAAATCGGTTCGCTTACGCTCACACTCAGTTCGGCTAATCATAGTCTAACATAATATAATCGGCAACCTACATTAATTGAATATACTTTTATCAACCTAGCTTAACTAACCTAACCTAGCATCAGCCTAGTTGAACCAAACTTGACCTACACGATATCAAATTGTAGGGCAAAATAACTCGAGCATGATTCAATTGACTTATGGGAGAAAGGACCGGCAAATTTTCAAGCGAACAAGATGAGTAGGGTTTATGAAAGATATTGGCTAGTGATATTTGTGATGGGTGCTTGATCTAGGGTAATACCCACAATATAAAGAATGTCTGTACTCTGGGAAGGTATTTGCAAATGTGATCAACAACCTCATAAAAAAAAAAAAAAAAAAAATAATAATAATATTGTCTTAGATGTATTGGTCCATAATTGTCTTAGATGTATTGGTCCATAATTGTCTTAGATGTATTGGTCCATAATTGTCTTAGATGTATTGGTCCATAATTGTCTTAGATGTATTGGTCCATAATTGTCTTAGATGTATTGGTCCATAATTGTCTTAGATGTATTGGTCCATAATTGTCTTAGATGTATTGGTCCATAATTGTCTTAGATGTATTGGTCCATATACAAGGAGGACTAGCATAGGCTAACTCAAGTTTCTGATTATCTGTTATGGTCAAGGTTTCTTAAAAGTTAAAACGAGTGTGTTGTATGATGGACGCATGGGCGTGGCTGGTTATACAGAATAAAGGTGAGGTAAGCAGAGAATCTGATGGAGAGCTAGTGCATTTCCTGTTGGAGAGCTATATATTGGTCTTACATAATGTCAGTATGTAGCGTTCGTTTTGGGGTATTATGATTTTCGCTGATGGTAAATTGTCATGTCCCCGTGTGGAAGTCGATATGTAACTGTAATACCCACGACTTACGGATTTATGATGGACGGATATTATATTGAGTGTGGTTCAATGTACAGTTGACCACATGGACTTGTATATACTCCGTGATTTTATATATTGTAGGAAACTTCGTATGATTGAATTAAAAGTGTATTTTATTTTGCAAATTATTCTTACAAGTCAAACATGCTATTTTTCCGGTCATACATAAAATCATGGAGTGGATACACATTCATGTGGCCAACTATACTAATGAGTGTACGATATACAGTCCCGGTACGTATATTAGCTTGTATTATTGATAAATATTGACATCTGCAATTAGTGATCATTACAGAATAGGCTATACAATGATACGTCTACCCAGTACACCATGAGGCATTCTTCCACTTAATTTTGGCTGTCACTAAGCGATTTTTCTTCAGCTCAAGACGGCATGGTGAGGGTCATAAGTGAAATAAGATAGAATTAACAATTTTAATTTCAATTGAATAATTTTGAGCTACATAACATCGCCTACTGATAGCCAGCATAAACTGAAAAGGCGTTATCAGTGGAGTTACAATAATAATAAGTGACTAGGTGGTGCCACAAAACTACTAGGTGGTGCCACAAAACTACTAGGTGGTGCCACAAAACTAGGTGGTGCCACAAAACTACTAGGTGGTGCCACAAAACTACTAGGTGGTGCCACAAAACTACTAGGTGGTGCCACAAAGGAGAGCGAGAGGGCGAGTATTTTTATTATAGTCTGTTTTCTTTCAATTCCTTAGCAGCTGATTTGTCAATACTTACTGAATAATATGAATCTACATAGGCCTTTACTTCATATTAATGAATTTTTTTCATAATATTAACAACATGATTCGCTACAAAATCGTCGTAATAGCTGAGGAGTCAAGATGGGAACATTTAAGGGGAGATTTCCACTTGAGGGATTTTTTTCTTGACCCCTTTCTTCCTCATGGTTAGCCCCATTGATTTTGATATTTTAAGACGTTCGCCCCATTAGTTTGGCGATTTTAAGAACTTTCGCCTCATTTCTGTCAAGACTTTTCGTGCCATTTAGGCGTCGTTTTTTCCTGGCGAGCGATAGCAAGCCTGCAATTTAAGAGGACCCGGCCTTCGGCCGAGAAATTTTTCTACCGAAAAATATACAAATTTATCTTGAAAGGGGGTCTAGGGGCTGTAATGTTAAGCTTGATGGAAGTCTAGCGAACTAACTAAAAACCTCCCCTTAAATTTACCGTCAGCTGGAAAAACAGACTGTAATTATCAATGTTTACATTTTGAACTTCCTAGTAGCCCAAAAGTCGCCAGTGATCAATATTACTAAAGAAGTAATAGAGCCATAAAGCTAAGTGGAACTATAAACATAATTCTTGACTGCAGTATACCATGATTCGTTTATTCATTAGAATCTGGCTTCCATGAGGCGATATTGTTGACATTAGGACAGGCGTGTGAGAGTCTGAGGGTTAATTGAATTAGGTAAGGTGTGTTAGAGACTGAGGGTTCATTGAGATCTACAGATATTGCCCCTTCGATACCTAGAGGGCCTTCCCAAGTGAATTAAATTTGCGTTATGTTAGCTTTAATCTAATTAATAGGAGCGTCATAATACTGAACGGGTTAACCCCTTCAGAATACGAGGACCAGATTTTAAAGTCTATTCTAGCTACCATTAGACGATTGAATTCAGTGGTGGAATTATAAGGCCAATAAATAAAGTTTGGTACCGGTAATTCCTTTAGTCTTAGAGGTCCTTCCTAAACTAAATAAAATAATCTATTATTAGCCGGAAAATAGTGAAAACGAGCGTCATAATACCGAAAGGGTAAACTTTGGAGACGCCAGAAACCAACACACGACAACATAAGAGGGTAGGCCAGAGACGAGGGTGACGCCTGGCTCCAATAATGGCAAGTTACATGAAGGCTATTCCCAACAACGTTATATCAACTTCTACGTTCTAATAACTTTGTCTGGACTTTTTGGCAGTGTTATCGGGAATTAGACTGCAGGTAGACGACTACAGACATCTTAAATAAAATAACACATAATCTGAGAAGGTGCCAGAGTATGAATGACCTACGAAAAGCGATGTCTGGCTTCAATAAGGATATGCCAGGGCTATATGTGTGTGTGTATATGTGTGTGTATATGTGTGTTGGGGGTGGGGAGGTGGGGGATCACAGTGTACAGAGAGCTCTTTCATTGCGGCGTCAAAAGCCACACCAACACCAACACCAGCCACCCCAGTCATACCAGAGCAAGATTACACTCTTATAAAAGCCACACCAACACCAACACCAGCCACCCCAGTCATACCAGAGCAAGATTACACTCTTATAAAAGCCACACCAACACCAACACCAGCCACCCCAGTCATACCAGAGCAAGATTACACTCTTATAAAAGCAAGGGTATGAATAAAGTTATATATAAGCATTTTTAACACCTTTCGCCCCATTTCGTTGTCAATTTCAAGACTTTTCGTGCCATTTAGGTGTCGATTATTTCCTGGCGAGCGAAAGCGAGCCTGCAATTTTAAGAGGAACCGGCCTTCGGCCGGGCATTTTTTCTATCGAAAAATGTACAAATTTATCTTGAAGGGGAGTCTAGGGGGTGTTTTTCTATGCTTGATGGAGGTCTAGGGAGGAAACTAAACAAATATATGAATAAATGAATTAATAGACCAAGCAAACGGTCATTCTCCCCTTAAGGATCCCGGCAAGGTATTTTGCAGTTTTGGTCAGGTAAACTCTGTATTAACATTTTATAAGAATTCGTCCTGTGAAAACAATCACCTTCAGTATACTTGCCGATATTAATACAAGAGCTTCAGAACATTAACAGGATTCTTTCAACGAACACATTATTTTTATAAAGTGTTCATGCTACACATGCTTGGCTTTTATTATGATGACGCTATTCTTAATTTAATTCAGGGTATCATTATATGAGATTATTCAACTTAAGAAGAATCTGTGGTAGTTCAATTTTAATCATTTGTATGTTTTGTATTGCCGGAGGACCATCTAAACTGGATTGAATCGCCTCGTGTTAACCAGAATATTATAAACATGATACCATCGTACTAAAGGTGTTAAAGGTCTCGTGTGGCGTCATCCTCCTGTGGCCTAGGGAGGGAGGGAGAGGTTCCTTCGCCCACACACATCCTCTCTGGCGTGCCATACTCGGATATGTAATATAGCTCTTTGACATTTGCCGTCACTCAATACTGACCCATTCATTACTATATGTTTCGTTCTTGTTTTATATTCAAGAGGTCATGAACTTTAGTATGAAGCTAGTAGTTATATGTCTGGGTGGTTTATATTCAAGAGGTCATGAACTTGAGTATGAAGCTAGTAGTTATATGTCTGGGTGGTTTATATTCAAGAGGTCATGAACTTTAGTATGAAGCTAGTAGTTATATGTCTGGGTGGTTTATATTCAAGAGGTCATGAACTTTAGTATGAAGCTAGTAGTTATATGTCTGGGTGGTTTATATTCAAGAGGTTATGAACTTTAGTATGAAGCTAGTAGTTATATGTCTGGGTGGTTTATATTCAAGAGGTCATGAACTTTAGTATGAAGCTAGTAGTTATATGTCTGGGTGGTTTATATTCAAGAGGTCATGAACTTTAGTATGAAGCTAGTAGTTATATGTCTGGGTGGTTTATATTCAAGAGGTCATGAACTTTAGTATGAAGCTAGTAGTTATATGTCTGGGTGGTTTATATTCAAGAGGTTATGAACTTTAGTATGAAGCTAGTAGTTATATGTCTGGGTGGTTTATATTCAAGAGGTCATGAACTTTAGTATGAAGCTAGTAGTTATATGTCTGGGTGGTTTATATTCAAGAGGTCATGAACTTTAGTATGAAGCTAGTAGTTATATGTCTGGGTGGTTTATATTCAAGAGGTCATGAACTTTAGTATGAAGCTAGTAGTTATATGTCTGGGTGGTTTATATTCAAGAGGTCATGAACTTTAGTATGAAGCTAGTAGTTATATGTCTGGGTGGTTTATATTCAAGAGGTCATGAACTTTAGTATGAAGCTAGTAGTTATATGTCTGGGTGGTTTATATTCAAGAGGTTATGAACTTTAGTATGAAGTAGTTATATGTCTGGGTGGTTTATATTCAAGAGGTCATGAACTTTAGTATGAAGCTAGTAGTTATATGTCTGGGTGGTTTATATTCAAGAGGTTATGAACTTTAGTATGAAGCTAGTAGTTATATGTCTGGGTGGTTTACTATGGTGAAGTAGCTACTAATACAATAATATTTGTTTTATGTGAAAGACTATCAATATTCGGATAATATTGTATACGGTATATTTTCTTAGCACTGGGTTACCAGTCATTATATATATATATATATATATATATATATATATATATATATATATATATATCAGTCTTCTACTGTACTTCTCACTTCTCAGCTTGTTCTTCCTCTGTCCAATTACTCTTCTTTCCTATTTTACTCCAGCCATCTGGGCTGGTATATACAGTATAATATATATATATATATATATATATATATATATATATATATATATATATATATATATATATAAAATGAAAACAGTATAAGTAGATATATACTACTGGAAATTGTTCTTATTCTTATTAGTATTATCTATGTATCCATTTTAAGGAAAGGTGTATGTGTTGTTTATTTTGAGAATATTTGTAGTGAGCAAGAGGGAGGGATGCAGTCACGGTCCAGCGTTCTTTAATTAAGAGGATGATCAACGTTCTGTTTTGAAAGCAAATATTAATCAACGCAGCCATAAATGCTTGTGTGCTTTATTGATACATGAGATCCATGCCTATCAACCTACCTCGACGATATGGATCGTAATATATCTTATCCTACACTAAATACGTTCAACGCTTTCAGTGTAAATGACGTTTGTTTAATTATATTTGACCCTTGTTTGTAGATATGTTGCAGTATTGGAGGGTTCTGTGGGTGACATACAGGATGGCGCACCATTCGGTTACCTATCTGGCACAAACAAGAAGATATGAATCATCGTTACGTCATCTTCATATATAAACTAAGGTATCCAAGTGGGAGAAGGGTAAATATACTGTGCCCGTCAGTTTGGTAGTATTTTTGGTATATTGTTTAATTATTTCTTTGCTTCATATTCCTGGTAGCTGGATAATTAAATTAATGATAATTCAAACAGTCTAAGTATGATGACTATTGTTTAACCCATTAAGGGGAGGTATTTAGTGTGTTCCCTATACCTCCATCAAGCTTAAAATTACACCCCCTTGAGTCTCTTTCAAGATAAATTTGTACATTTTTCGGTAGAAAAAGGTCCCGGCCAAAGGCCGGTTCCTCTTAAATTACAGGCTCGCTATCGCTCGCCAGGATAAAATCGACACCTGAATTGCACGAAAGGTCTTAATATGGGGTGAAAGTTCTTAAAGTCGCTAAACTAATGGGGCAAATGTTTTATAATATCAAAAGCAATGGGGCTAAACATGAGGGAGAAAAGGGTCAAGCAAAAAATCCCTCAAGGGGAGACCTCCCCTTAAGTGTTTGTATTTAGAGACCTAACATAAGCCAAAAATTACATATATAATTTCATCATCTTGTAAATCATTTTATATTATAGTACCTCTGCAGTATATTGGTTAAAACAATTCTGTTTATTTCAGTTTAAAAAAGATCTCTCATAGTCAAAGGTAGGATCAAGTTTTGAGGGTAGCTTACTTCAGACGTTGTAAGGACTAGGTTTTAAGAGCAATATCACTTATCGGTACCATCTCATACTTCAGGTAACAGGGAGGCATTAGCTCGAGTACGTGCATTATTGGAAAATTATTGGGTGATGCTAAACAACTTGAAATATAATCTGTAAAATATCGTATTAAAGAATAGCAATCTACCTGATGCTCAATAATCCATCCTGCAATATACTGTACAATGGACGTTCTTCCACATCTAATATAAATAAAAACATTTGCAAGATTATTGTTATGCTATGTTTGTTCAAGAAGCACCAAATATCTTAACATGAGTTGAAACCCACACGCGATTGAACGTCGTGAAATTTGAAATGTATTAGGCCTACCCACTTATGATATACAAAATACTTCTCAACAAACCTAAATACAAACTTTTATGTAGTTATTGTCATTAGTTCATTAGCTTCATGGGCATTTTTTCAGCGTCGAAGGCGAAGGCCTATAAATGATCTACTTTGTTGTTTCTGTTTATTTTCATCTAACGATAAATGAAACTGTGGAGGTTGGACTCGGCTTCTGACCATGACAGTGCATCGTTTTGCTTAACAGTTTATCGAAACAAAATACCACCAATAAACGGGTTAAGACGCAGACGCAGCATAGTCAAATGAGAACAATGATATTATATGGTCCTCTGTGAAACTAAGCAGCCTAATTCACACCAAAATCACTAATTACAGTGCCATAATATCATAAGCTTGGTTCACGTCTATGTTATGCCAAACCTTATAGGCTATTCTGAATCGTGCACTAGTTTTACAAGCTTATCGATGATTAGTTCGAATGGGAAGGGGAGGGAAGGAGGAAGTGGGTGAGTAATAATATATGAATAGCATTGGAATTTGATTTTCGTATTCCTCTTTTTGATAGTTTTAAAAAGTATGTTGGAATTATAATGTATCATAAAAATCTCTGATACTTCATATTGCATTGCAAGAGGGCATAAGCTAGCTAATATCAAGAGCTATGTTGCAGAGCTCTTGACATAAGCAAACTTATTACATTCTTAGTTCCGGTACCGGTAATTGCTCGATTACTCGGTACGTACTATGCTGACCACTGCGATACAGGGCATCTACTTAAGTCTTTAGATATACTCAGTACAGAACTAAAGTCCATTCAAAATAATTAGGCCAGCAAATCTTGATCCCACATATAACTAACTAAAAAAAGAGCTGGAGCAAATGGGTTATGGTTTTCCACACCTATTCACTGGCTGACTCTTCCCAAATGGTAGAAATATTATTAGTTCGGGTATTCTTCTCCTTTTAAGTTAATCTAAACATTTGTAGTCAAGATTGTTTGCCCAATTATAATGAACAGACTACACTGAAAAATTGCCGTAAATATTTATTCTATCTAGTTTATAATGATTCAACATATTTTGAAATAGCATTTGTGTTATAAATACCGGTACCTCGTATTCTACTGGGGCAATATCTCTTCTCTTCTGGATATCGTTAACCTAATTTATCCAGCTTAGAAACAAGCTCTGCATACCAAAAGGTTAATTGTGATACTCTACACACTATTCATTTCTAGAGGTCATTCGTAAGCTGAATAATATCGTCTGGTGTAAACCAGAACATGACGCCATCATACTGAACGAGTTAATTGTGAAAATAAGGCAAAGCTGCCTGTAGCCAATGTCTCCCCTAAAGTTGAAAGAGTGACTGAGAGCCAAATTCAAGGTAAGTTAGCGTCGAAATGCCTGGACGCACAGAGTCTGAAGCAGTTTAAGTCATAAGATGAGGGAAAGACAGATTGAGGGAGAGAGTTCCAAAGTTTACTTGTTGAGTAGAAGACTGGGAAAATCGGTTCACACTTGGGTTAGAGATTTGGACAGCATAGGGGTGGGAGTGTGTTGGGAGGTGGGTGCCCCCCACTCTCCGTAAGGGAGAAAGTATACACTGAGAAAGCTCTGAAGAACACCGATTATTGTAATAGCGGTAGAAGAATGAGAGAAATGCAACTTTACGGTGTGTAGAGGGAGATTGTAGGGAATTAGTAAGAGGACGTGAATTGATGAAACGAAATTCTGTTGGCTGTACCCTTTCGAGAAATACGGTATGGGGGTAACCTCCCCACACATGCCAATAATATTCAATACATGAGCGCACTGTGCCCCTCCCTATACAGAGCAAGAAGCTGTGCAGGGGAGAAGAATCCACAAAGACGGATGAGCTCATCTAACTTCTGGGAAGCTGTATTAGCAAGAGTGGATTTATGATATTTCTAAGCAAGGTTAGGCTAAAAAGAAACACCAATAATACTGAGAGAAGATGAAATTTTGATGTGTGTGTTGTTGAAGAATAAGGGAAAGTTGTGTGGAAGATGGTGACAGGTAGATAGGATAAGTTGAGTTTTGGAAGCATTGAAATTAACAAAACAAATATCTGCCCCGATCGGAGATAGTTGATACATCAGAAGATATGTGTGCTATGACCTCATCACATGAGTTTGGAGTTATTGCATGCTAGGTCATTGTGGAAAACTAGTTGAATAGTGTAAGGTAGAGTCATTGGCAAAGAAGTGGATATGACTAGAAGTCTATCTATATCTATATGCTCAGGCCCAATCCCCACTGTTCCTATTTGTTTATTTTACAGTTAAAGGTACAGTTAAGAAGTTTATTAATGAATATTCGATGTCCGTCCACAACCACAGCAGTGGAACAGTCAGACAGGATATTAAAGATAAAGGTACAGATGGTGGGATAGAAATTGAAGGAGGGTCATTTGGAAATTAGATATTTGTGTCAGGCTCTATCGAAGGCTTTCGATATAGCTAGCGCAATAGAGAAGGTCTCACCGAAGTCCCGAAAGGAGGATGACCAAGAGTTTGTAAGATAAGAACAAAAAATCACCGGTAGGGGGGGGGGGGGGGGCCTTAAGGAAACTATACTGGCGATCTGAAAGTAGATTATGGAAAGACAAATTCTAAAGAAATTCTGAATTAACAACAGTTTCAAAAACTTTAGAGATGCAAGAAATGAGAGCAATTGAGTGATAGTTGGAGGGTTGAGAACGGTCACCCTTCTGTGAGCCAGGTTGAATGAGAGAAAATTGCCAGCAAGAAGGAGAGACGTTAGAGGAAAGACAGAACCGAAAAAGATTGCCTAGGCAGGGAGTCAGCACGGAAGAACACCTTGTGAGTACAGCAGGAGGAAACCTATCTTAGTATTAAGCCCAGAGAGGGCAAAAAGTACATCCTTAGCGGAGATTATGATAATGGGCATAAGTAAGAGAGAGGGAATGGAGGAGGAGGAACACAAACTATGTTAAACGATAAAGATAAATATGCTTATTATAATAAGCACAATTTCATTAAAACTATGAGTGTCTCTATATAAATTATTAATGTGACCTATAAGGAATACATCAAATATTACATAATATTTACAACACGCCTATGTTTTTCACGTTTATTCCTTAAGGGGAGATGGGTCTCTTTCCTGGTCCCCCTTCTACCTCATGTTTAGTCCCATTAGTTTTCAGATTTTATGACGTTCAGCCCATTAGTTAGGCGATTTTAAGACTTTTCACCCAATTTCTTTGTTAATATCAAGATTTTTCGTGTCATTTACGTGTCGATTTTTCCTGGCGAGCGATAGCAAGTCTTTAATTTAGGAGACATTTTTATATCGGAAAAATTTACAAATTTAACTAGAAGGAAGGTCTAGGGTTGCTTTTTTTTTTTTTTTTTTTTAAAGTTTTATGAAGGCTTAGGGAGGAAACAAAATAAATGATAAAAAAAATACATAAATGAGGAAATAATTACGACCATCCCCCCTTAACCATTGGTTTCACAATCACTGTGCATGTGAAATATATGAAACTATCCCTAAAATTAACTATGTAGTCTAACAGAGGTCGTATGTCAACTAGGTACGTTATTTGTGTTATAATATCTGCAGATTGGTATCAAGTTAGGGTTAATTTACGTGGCTTTCCCATTAGTTTCAATAAAACCCAACACAATCATATCAGTGACTTGCTGCTAATGTTGGCTTGCTCAGACGCCAGGCCCTGTCTTCATCGAATTAGTAGAGGTTACCTTGAGTTCCTTTCCTTCACTTGTTGTCAACCTTCTTTGGCTCGACTCGTGTTTTTGTCAACCTTCTTTGGCTCGACTCGTGTTTTTGTCAACCTTCTTTGGCTCGACTCGTGTTTTTGTCAACCTTCTTTGGCTCGACTCGTGTTTTTTGTCAACCTTCTTTGGCTCGACTCGTGTTTTTGTCAACCTTCTTTGGCTCGACTCGTGTTTTTGTCAACCTTCTTTGGCTCGACTCGTGTTTTTGTCAACCTTCTTTGGCTCGACTCGTGTTTTTGTCAACCTTCTTTGGCTCGACTCGTGTTTTTGTCAACCTTCTTTGGCTCGACTCGTGTTTTTGTCAACCTTCTTTGGCTCGACTCGTGTTTTTGTCAACCTTCTTTGGCTCGACTCGTGTTTTTGTCAACCTTCTTTGGCTCGACTCGTGTGTTTGTCAACCTTCATTGGCTCGACTCGTGTTTTCCCCTCTCGATATAACCAACCTTTATGTTTAGGCTCGTGATTCTCTCCTAGTGTTGTCTGGGATTTACAACATTAGAAAGTGTTGCAAAGAATGGACCTGATATTGTAATTTTGCAAGCAGTTCATTTAACCCAATTAGTTCGGGTCACATCGTTTAAAGTACCGTATATTCTAACTATATTTAAGGGGAGGTTTTTAGTTTGGTCTCTAGATATCCATCAAGCTTAAGATTACACCCCCTTGAGCTCCTTTCAAGATAAATTTTTACATTTTTCGGTAGAAAAATGTCCCGGCTGAAAGCCGGTTCCTCTTAAATTACAGGCTCGCTATCGCTCGCCAGGATAAAGTCGACACCTAAATGGCACGAAAGGTCTTAAAATTGACGGAAATGGGGCGAAAGTTCTTAAAATCGCCAAACTAATGGGGCGACTGTCTCAAAATCTCAAAAGCAATGGGGCTAAACATGAGGGAGAAAGGGGTCCAGAAAAAAATCCCTCAAGTCGATATCTCCCCTTAACCTCTCTCCTATTTAACTCAAAATGAGCTAGAGCAAATGGGCTGTATATTTACCCACCTTATTACCTGACTGGCTCTTCCCAAATGGTGGATTTATTAGCTCGATTTCCCTAGTCATTTTTGAGTTATAAGAAGTTGGAGTCGGAATTTCTGGTCTTGCTATAATGGGCAGGGTAATTAATAAAGCCATGACACCTATACGATTGTCCTAAGCTGACTAAAATTATCTGCAGGTAGCTATACTGAAACACAACATGGAGTCATCTGATTGAAAGAGTTACGTGTCTTTTAACTACCTCAAAGTTTCGGGGAGAGAGAGAGAGAGAGAGAGAGAGAGAGAGAGAGAGAGAGAGAGAGAGAGAGAGAGAGAGAGAGAGAGAGAGAGAGAGAGAGAGAGAGAGAGAGAGAGAGAGAGAGAGAGAGAGAGAGAGAGAGAAGGGAGCACTTGTTACAGGCAGCTTTGCCTTTTGCCTCCGTCATACACATAGAAACCAAATTTATGTTCGTGACACGTTAATTTGACTGTAAACTCGATACAACGGGTGATATAATGAGTGTTCCTAATATTGTACATAAACCCTATCAGTGCTGGAGACGCCCTTTTCATCTTAAACTGGTTACTATTAGACGATTAAATTCAGCTTAGACCTCTAGCAATTAAATGGCTACAGACTCTCAATTAACCCTTTTAACTACCACAAATCCTTCCAAATCTGAATAGAATAGTTTAAATATTACTAGAATATATTGTAGGGTGAAGTAAGGATGTGTGTGTGTGTGTGTGTGTGTGTGTGTGTGTGTGTGTGTGTGTGTGTGTGTGTGTGTGTGTACGGTTTTACGAACATCAATGGATACTACGTTCGCGGTACCTGAACTTGTTGCTCGACAGGAACCGGCCGAGATAAAATATGGTGCGCTTATATATTTTTCCCGACAACTGGGTCAGCCTTGCAATATATGAGGGTTGTGCTTGAATTAGTATATGGCTGTGCTTCCGTGTTGAGGAGGTGCCAAGATAGGTGTCGCCGCAAGCAAACATACACACAATAAACACACACACACACACACACACTAAACATCATTAACACACACGCACACGCTAAAACACTCACATTATACAACCCCCCCCCCCCCACCTCCCACCCCACACACACAGACTTGACTTAATAACCTGTATTTACCAAGTTCTAATAAATTTATCTGAAAGAACTGGTGCTTTTTAGAAATAAGAACCAAATTATTATGAGAGAGAGAGAGAGAGAGAGAGAGAGAGAGAGAGAGAGAGAGAGAGAGAGAGAGAGAGAGAGAGAGAGAGAGAGAGAGAGAGAGAGAGAGAGAGAGAGAGAGAGAGAGAGAGAGAGAGAGAGAGAGAGAGCTTTGGAGAGCTAGAGCCATCCTGTTTACTCAGCTTCAGAAATCTTAGAACACTCATCATTATAATAGTATACATTGCTAAGAGTGCTGACTTTCTAAGGCTTGGATAACCTAAATTCACTTAGCTTTAACACACACACACACACACACACACACACACACACACACACACACACACACACACACACACACACACACACACACACACACACACACACACACACACACAGGTCCTCACGCACAAGCTCACATATACAACTAGTAGCAATATATATGCAAAAATAAATTTGAAAGTGCATAGACAAAAAATGAGAGCAAGGCAACCATATAAACACCATCACTACTACTAATAACAGTTTTGTCTAAGGTGAAAAATATTGAATAGAAAACGAAACACAAACAGGAAAGCTACCTATAATACTATATAACCCTTCCTATATTATGTGGGAGTTTATATATATATATATATATATATATATATATATATATATATATATATATATATATATATATATATATATATTATATATATATTCTTTATATTCTCCCTAGACTTCCATATACTTTAACAAATTACTCCTAAGACCCCCCTTCGAGATAAATTTGTGTATTTTTTGGTTGAAAAAAGCCCAGGCTGAAGGTCAATTCCTCCTAAATTGTAGACTGGCTATTGCTCCCCCCCCCCCCCCCACCACCACCACCCCCAACAAAAAATACTCAACACTTAAATGGCACGAAAGATCTTCAACTCACCAAGCTAATAGGATGAATGTCTTAAAATCTCCTAACTAATGAGGCTAAACCTAAGGGAGAAGGGGATCCAGAAAACGCTCCCTTAACATTAGCTTTCCTGCAGACCAAAACAAATCATATGATAACGTCCTTGGACAAATGTTTCGACCAGATGTGTTTGGTCATATTGATTAGAATTAGGACATACATGACATCCTTTGATATTTCGAAATAGTTATTAGACATACTATTAATAAGCAGATGAAAGAAGTAATGTTCATCTTCGGGCAGCGTGTTAGCAGAGCAGTAAACAGTCAGGAGTAGTGAAGCAAAACTCCTCGAGGATTATGACCGCTTTAACAGCTTATTCTGGTTATCAATTGACGAATTTGTAAAGGTCAGAAAGGATCTTTGGCACGAAAAGGGGAAAAATTATCACTTTCCCCTTTTACTGCTACAGATCATTACTAAACTTAATACTACCGTCTAATTATAGCCAGAATAAAATGAAAGAGCGCGGCATAGTATACTGCAAGCATTAATGAAGCAAGATATGGCTGGCACTCCGTCAGCCTACCTGAAGAAGAGCGATGACAATTCTTGTTTTGCCGGACTGTACAGCGATGGTGCTGATAGTGGTGGTGGAAGCCCCTGTTGCCAGGGACGTCCTGCTGGTTCCTGACGCCCGTGACACCGCCGAGGCTGAGGTGTTACGGCCGCCTCCACCCACGCCCTCGCTGTCCGACATCGCGGCCGTGGGCGTGGTGGCCGAGCCTGCTCCTGTGTCTGACATGTTGTTGTTGCGTAGGTCCACGGGCTGTACACACCCTACAACACCTCCTGGTTCACCCTTGGCTTCACTAGTGCCGCGCCAGGCACCACTCCATGGCTATTAGAGCAACACTAGTTAAGACACCACACGGATTCACAACTGCCTTCCTGCCTCTCCTTCCTTTCCTCACGGCTTCTGTCTCACCACTAAATATACCCTGCGAGGGGTGCCTGCGCCCGGTGCCCGTGCCACCAGCCAGCTGCCTCGCTCACCACCGAGGGGCGGTGCCACACTGACGACACACCCAGATATAGCTCACACCCGCCTACTCAAAATATTTCCTGTCACTAATATAATTTCCTAATGTGAAAATATGGCACACAGTCACGTGACTAGCATTGAAAGTACGAAACCATTTAAACAAGCACCATCAGTCATAGTAATCCTGCGCAGGGATCTCGTTAGGAGTCCTGCGAGGCAGCAGCGTGATAGCAGGACGGGATGAGAGTCACCCACGTCCGCACCTGCCGCCGAGAGGTGGCCAACTGAGCTCAGTGAGCTGCGAGTTGAGCACTGTGCAGGGAGCCCAGCAATGTTCCCGAGAGGCTGCGTGAAGCGGGACCTCTTAGTAGTTTCTCTCTCTCTCTCTCTCCCCCCCTCCCCCGGCGTGTCCTCATTAAGCTGTACACCACAAGCTGCTCCTCTATCCCAACACCTGTGTATGTAATAACTCCTGGGATTTTTAAAATCTCCAATACTAAGCTTGATACCCTTGAAACAAAGCATAGACAATTACCAATATTAACCAAAACTTCGGGAAAGTTTGTATATATTTCACTTGTTGGCAACATCCTCGATCTTTCGCTGCCCGGTGTCAAGCTCACCATCACTATTATAAAAGACTGAATACTATTTAACAATATTTCACGATAATCTGTACAATGTAATCAAAGGCAGAGCTTACCAAAACAATCAAAAGGTATAGCATTCTTCCCTCATCACGTAGCTTCCAACAACAATAAACATAAACCGATAACTCGAGCCCATCGCGCCGCTGGGCAGGATGCACGCCTGAAGGCTACACAATCCGAACACACACATAGTCAACACTCAACAATTCGTATACACATGCATACACATATAATTATACAGCTTCACATCATCTCCCTTTTTTCTGTCTCTCTCTCTCTCTCTCTCTCTCTCTCTGTCTGTCTGTCTGTCTGTCTGTCTGTCTGTCTGTCTGTCTGTCTGTCTGTCTGTCTGTCTGTCTGTCTGTCTGTCTGTCTGTCTGTCTGTCTGTCTGTCTGTCTGTCTCTCTCTCTCTCTCTCTCTCTCTACACACACACACACACACACACACACACACACACACACACACACACACACACACACACACACACACACACTGCCAGAGAGCGAGAGAGAATGGGCCTCCATAACACGATGACCCACGTCTCTTTAGGGTCGAACAATTTGGATGATCAAAACTCGTATTTTTGTTGTTGCTCCCGGCGTCTCCAATTACACTCTACTGCTGCGGGTACTGATGGGTCAAATGGTAGACCCTCGGCGGCAGTACTGCCTCGGTAATGACCATGTGTTGGCCATGAACCCTTTCATGCTGGAGCCACGACAGGGAAAGTAAAAGTGAAGGGGGTGGTAGTGGTGGTGGTGCGAGATGAGATGATGTGCCCGGACAACTCCGCCAGTACACCATTTCAAACAGTATTAACTCAACCAGGGCCAATTAAAACAGGACCAAAATTTTGCATGTAATCTAGCATAATCAGGTTTTGAAACATTAGTAGAGCTGGTACTGGTTGGAATCTACTAATTGAATGGTCTACTGGAGCCTGGTGAAACTCATAATTGCAACCAATGCTAATACAACCAGGGGCGACAATCCAGACCATCTTTTAGTCATTACCTAGCTTAGAGCATTAGTTGAGCTGACACTGGTTGAAATTTAATCTACGGTAAAAAAGGCCTACGAGTGGCGCTCAACCAGTACACCATTTCAACTAGTGCTAAGTCGACCTCGAAAATAGAGCTATTTAATAGTCCTAACTTAACTTGACTTAACCTTAAAGTATTGGATAAACTGGTACTGTCTGATATCCACTGATTGTAATGGTGTATTTATCCGAACACCACTAGATAAGCACCTAGCAAGGCTCCGCGACGCCTGCCCAATCGTAATGATGCCTTACGGTTGACATGCCATGGCCTTGGCCCCTTAGACACCTCACCATTAATCAAATTGACTATAATCATTAAGTGTGTGCCATATGAGTAATTGAGGCACTTTATAAATTATGTTTTTAGAATATGAAATATTTTTTTGGGTAACTAAGTGTACTGAATCTCCTATTCGTTCTACATCTATCATTACAATAATCAAATTGACTGCACAGTATAATCATCAAGTGAGTATACCATATGGGCCTTTGAAATTTTTTTTGTTTATATATAATCATGATCCTTTTTGGTGATTGTGTTTACTCTTAACTTTTCACATTCAAAATTACAATAATCAAATCGACTACAAATTTCTTAACTGATTCCCATGTGGAGATTTTACTGTAGAAGAGATCATCATGTATATTTAAGAACATGAATAAATTGTTGGTGGTTTGATGTAATTGGTCTCTTTGTTTGCCACACCCACCACTTCACTGAAGGAATCGACTACATAATTATAAACTACTAGCAGGGGTATCCGGCGTTGCCCGGGTACTACCAACACTACTACTACCATAATCACCATCATCAATCACTACTACCACAATCATCACAATACTACTACTACCATAATCACCGGCCTCGACCTCCCTGTGCCTCATTAAACGGCGACCTCGATTTCGGCCGCTAAATGACCTCCGATTTTGGATCTGACATCATCCGTACCCCCATGTTGGGAGGCAGCGAACAACTTTCGTTCTATACACCTTTTCGATCGGAGGCCTCCTTCTGCCCCAAACGGCCATTTTTCCGATTCCGCGCCCATTTTCTCCGTCCCTTTCACCCTGGGGAACTCTATTTTGTTTCACTAAAACCTTCCTAGGGATCCCCTTACTATGCATACCAAGTATGAACGCTCTAGCTTAAAAACTGCGGCCGCCTATTAAGAACACAGACAATCGAAAATATTATATAGAAGTGTCAAATGGGCAGTCATACCAATTCCTCATGTTCTACGAATACGAAAATCTTTGTAACGCGGTGTGATTTACCTATACCTATTCAGGCTATTTACTTTAATCTAGCATAAGTATCAACTGTTTATAGTATGGGAAATTATTACAGTTCATCATGCGATTTTGGTGGCAAGGTTTGATTAGTTTACCTTTGTCAAGCTCACAACAAAAATAATAAAGTACTTTTTCGTAAATATTCTTGGAATGGAGTCTCAATATATAATATATATTTTTCTTTACCTTTGGCTAAGGTGTATAAACCCGATGTAAATGGTCAGCTGTGATTAATCGTTGTGTGTTGTTTTGATTTTCATCATCGCCCTAGTTGGCTGAAGACAAAGATGACGGGATGTCATTTAAGTAACTGAGCAACTGATATATTATAGGTTTGATCCCCGAAGGGATGAGAGAAAACCTAATATTTACAAGTGACCCCTCCATCAATGACGTACTGCCAATAATCATACTTGGCGCCCTGGCAGGCATACCAGCCCTATACAGTATAGGGACCTCCGTTCACTATAACTATCCAAATATTAAACATCATACTTGGCATGATTAATTACCTATGAGACATCAATTGAATCAGATGCCACTTGAAAAAGGTAAAATACAAATAAATAAAGAATAATATTAAGCTCTGTTATATGCTTACCATCCCTTACAAGCTCGACCTCGTAACCAGAATCCCTTGATTATTTTGGCCTTATGATATTTCACGACTCTAGAAACAGAGGTATGGTAAAGGAGAGAGGGTAATTGTGTCATTGAATCTGGGGTCACTTATACATATTAGGTTTTCTCTCATCACTTCGGGGATCAAACCTATAATTTAAATAGTGACCCCTCCATCAATGACGTACTGCTCAAATTTAAGTCTGGAGGTGGGACATTCCTATGGTAAAATAACCCATGCAATCAATCATAGGAATATATATATATACCAGTATTCGAGAATGGATAATAAGTCGTAGGCGTGTGCATAAACCTTTAACCGTCCTGGTGGTGTAATGGTTAAGGTGGCAAAAATATGTGTGTGATAACCCGGGTTCGAATCCCGGTGGATCATATATACTTTAATTAATTTCATTGGGGGTGTGGTGGTGAGATTAATAAAAATAATATATATATATATATATATATATATATATGTATGAGATGCGACGGGAAGAAATTATTCCAAGCATTCCCCTCCACCACCTAACGACAACCAGCGCCACCTCAGCGACACCACTACGCATTGCTTCCATACAATCAAAATGCAACGTGGAGCAGCGCCCCCCATCATACCCTCATCATCAAGAAACCCATGCTCAAATAAAGACGGGTAACTATGCTAAAACCCCAGTGATCATAGAAAACTGCAAAACCCAAGTGATCATAGAAAACAACAGCTTAGGAAGGAACTGTCCTAGCCGCCCTAATTCACACGTGCATCACAACGAGTCTATGGAAATTATGTACCAACCCCTTCGGTGTGCCTCTGTGCGTTATGATGATTCAAGCAAAGATAACGTAAAGAAGCATATTAACCATTCCTTCCAAATAAACCACCCCAGTAACCCTAGTAAAAATAAACATAAACAAAGTAAGGTCATCATAGACTCTTATCACCCATCAGGCCTAACTTTCCTCCCAAGTCACCAACAACCCCAAAATCACACTCAAATGCTTCCGACCTCACCCACCTGCAATATAAAAATAAAAGACAAACTAATGCAACCAGTTCTAAGAAAACAAAGAAAATCAGGAGCTCCCCCATGTCCCTTTTGCCCTACGCGATTGCGTATATAATAAAGTAAGTTGACACTAAGTTTCCCAATTTATATACGCGATCTGCGATCTGCGTGTAAATCGGTGTTTGGTCCAAACCACTTATATAAGAGATTGCGTGCAAACTGTCTGAAGGGGTTAAGTTAAATAACTTTGGATCGGGTTATCAAATGAGGATTCTGGGCCGGATTCATAACACGCCCCCCACTCCCCCCCTCCCCTTCCCCCCCCCACCCCATCCTTATGTTTGGCAGATATTCTGAAATTTGTTAGCTAATTTGAATACCTGTTCTGACGGACTAGCACATAGAATTCTTCCTCGTTTAAAGCGGCAAGAGTTGCGGGTATACCACCGACTCTGACTGTGGTGACTTTAGGCTGACCGAAACCCGGAACTTCGAGTTGGCGGTGTATCTGTTCTGTATCTGTTCATATAGTCTGTGGGGGATTGAACTGTGCCCGAACAAAAGTTGGAATGTGAGGAAGCTTCCAAAACGTACCATTGAAAGAAGAATGGTTAATAGACATCCGACCAATGTTAGTGGAATGAATCAGTCCTACTACCGCACAATCTGTGCTGGTATAACTGGTGACTGCGGAACCTAGGTTTCAGTAAACTCCCCTAGAGTACCGTGGGTAGTACTGCTACCATGGATAGAGAATCGGGCATCAGATCAGTATGAGTCCGATGGGCAGACTGGCAGAAGTAGAAGCTCGTTCTCTAGCGTTGTAAGAAAAAGGACTCCGTCTTTAATGACATCAGAAAAAGCATCTTAGGAAACCATTGCAAAGACAGGAACAGCTATACTAACACTGCCCTCATTGCATATCATCTTTCTATGTGATGTAAGGCCAAGCCTGGGAATACAACCAAAAGAACCCGGTATGTTCAAGAGAGAATATTGGTGTGAAACCAATCTGAGAGCAGGCGTCTATGAGGTGGATCTGACGAACTGGTCCCCATGAAGGAAAGGCCCGTTTTTTGCTGTAACAGAAAAAATTCAAGAAGAAATAGTGCAAAAAGACAGAGGTAGGCCCTAGACCAAATGATTCTCTCATCCTGGGATCGAGAAACCCGACAGTAATCAGAACTCTGTGAAATCAATCGAGAACCTATATTCCAACCTACAGCATGTATACATTAGATATCGGGTATAGGGACCCTGGGGAAAACCCTCGTCTGTGATTCAATTAATCCATGATGGGTATTGTGGTACCAAGAAATCACAGACTGCTGGTGCCCCTATAGCTGTAGTGTATGTCATGACATTCATATAAGGCTCCGACAACCCGATCTTGGGAGTTTTACGTACGGTCATCATGAAAATGAAATGTCAGAACTTCCAACAATATCGAAGGAGCACAAAGGCAGAGTGTCGTCCTTATTATCGGCCTCTCTGGTCTATAGCCACAACATTGCGTAAGGATATTGTGGAATTGTGTATGGTTCTGAAAACTATCCGATCCAGTATCGGGATGCTCAAAGAGATCGACAAGTTCACATAGTTCGTCAGATGAACTGATAGTCAGATATACCGACAGCAAGGAGATAGGGTTGGGATCGAATAACTATGTGTTAATTCGAGTACTCAATTTGTTAGTAAATATAAATGACACTGATGATAGTGATGCCCACTCCACCGGTTAAAACTGACTCGTAATAAGATCGAGACATTGATAATGATACTACGAAGTATGGAAAGCACAAGACCCTGGTTCGAATTACAACCGTGGGAAAAGTGAAGGAGAATCCAAGACGCAGTGCCTCACTGAGTGGATCGAGAACCGAAGTAACCAGATACTTTGTGCATAGCAAACCAAGGTGAATGTGTGCAGATGGTCGGAAAGAAATCAAACCCTAGGTCTGATTGACTTCACAAAGAGAACCAATTTATGCAGTTAATTAAACGGTCAGACATACTTATACCACACCCTGTACGCAGCACAAGGTTGGGAGAAAGTGATAAAGCCGAATAACTCAAAGACGAGGCAAAATTGTGGATGTCGTGATGAACACAACCATCTCCGGGAACCATATGTAAGGCATTACCATCAGGAGATCTGGAATGAATCATCATGAGCAAGGCTGAGAAAACAGCGATATCTGTCTGCATTACTGTCGGAAAATAGAGGACGTATGTTGCGTCCTTAGGACTTGCCAATCTCACCGTAAGTTCATAAGAATTAGACTGTCCAGGGGGTCGGCAATATTGACCACGATGCTTCTAAAAGACTACCTTATCCACAGCGGAACCAGGAATGCTTGGAATACCTTCGGATTAAAAGTTGATAGTATACTATATATATATATATATATATATATATATATATGTGGTGGGAGGGCTTGTGGCTTTGGCTCCGCTGCATGTCTGCCTGCCGAGATCGGAACCTCTCCGGGTGGTCAGGGGCCGGGGGAGTGCTGGAGCGACCTTGGTAACCCTGGTCTCTGGGTCTTCTCCTGGGTGACCTGGATGTGTGTGAGTTTGTGTTTTTTATCTGTGTTTATTTTTTGTTTTATGTTGTTTTTGTGTTTTCCCTGTTCTTGCTCTGTCTTGAGTCGGCTACCCCCAAAATGGGGATTGGGCCTGAGCATATAGATAGATAGAAAGATAGATATATATATATATATACCGGTATTTTTTTTTTATTTTTTTTTTTTTTTTTAATGGCTCAACCGCGGGACTGTAGGGTGTTCAGTGGCCTGTAATTATTGATTGGAGATTATCGATTACAGCATCGAGATGATGGGTGTTTCTTTTCTGAAACACAAGCTGTCAACATCTTACTTATACACGTCACTTGATTTGGAGACAGTAGCTGTATGATCCTTCACAGCGTCGTCGAATATGATCTGGCATCTTCCATGCTATGAATTGGTGATGATATAGGGGGTATTTTCTTGAGGTGTCAGTGTAGCCAGGATGTTTGTAGAACAACAGGAACGATCAGATCACCTCAGAAAAAACCCTGACTTTTGATGTGGATTCGATCTGAGGTTCATTTGGTCTGCAGTCCACGACGCTATCCACTGTGCTATTGCCTCCCCTTGCTGAGCGTACCGGGTTGAAATAGAAGAAGAGGTATCGGATTAAGATGGAGCTGTCTTAGACCCAATCACCCACTCTGCTAGTTAAAGATCTTGAAAAGCAGAAAGAGTTATACTACTTGGAATAATGTACAAAAAGTACCCTAGTATTTAGTCCATAGCAAAAATATGATATCTCTTGAATACTTTCGGATTAAAAGTGATAGCATTCACAGTGTTGTGGAGAACTATTGGGTAGAAAGATAAGAAGAGGTAACGGACTAAGATGGAGCTTTCTTAGACCCGGTCACCCTATCCGCTAGTCTGAAATATTGAAAGGCAGATAGAGTGATACTACCTTGAATAGTACATTGGATACTATAGGTGAGAACTACTGGTAATAACCAGATACCTCGATAATTGGACGCTGGGTTTTTAGACCTCAACCAATCTCATCAGGAGTTCATAAGAGAGACAGTCCAATGTGACGGGCACTATCAACCAAGCTCAGGAAACTGCCCTCCTGACTAAGTGATAGTGGAACCAAATCCTTGGAAGACCATTGGATAAACAAAGATTGATGACAACCCCAATGCTGAGGAAGACCATCAGGTGATGACAACCCCAGTGCTGAGGAAGACCATCAGGTGATGACAAACTCAGTGCTGAGAAAGACCATCGGGAAGAAAAATAGAAGAAGAGGTATCAGACTAAATTGGAGCTGTCATTAGACCCGACCACTCAATCTGCAATTTTAAGGCCTTGAAGAGCAGAAAGAGTGATACTACCTTGAGTAGCATGTATGAATCGTAAGGTTTGAACAACTGTCAATATCCTGATACCCCGATGATCGTTCTGTCTCCCACTCATTCTGACAAAGAGTCAGCCCATCACAACTATCACAGTATGAAAAACTGCCCTCGTATTTAATCTGTAGTGAAACCATAAGTATTTGGAATTTCCTCGGATTTTAAAGTGATAGCAACCACAGTGCTATGGAGGATTATCAGGCTGAAAAGGAAGAAGGTATATGATGCGTTTTTTACCACCATGCACTCCCTGCTCAAGAGCTGGGCTAGGGTGGGTGCCCTGATGATCAAAGACATCAGTGAATAGTTGCCATAGATTGCTAAACCGCACCGTCCACCAACAGCACTGGCATCTGCCAATAACACACTGGCTGGCCCGAGACTCGAACCGTCGACCTCACGGTTTGCAGAATAGGGATCTACCAACCGCGCTACGGCCAGTAGCGGTATAGGATAAAGATCTTGCAAACAACTTTCGGAAGAAAGAAGGGATGGGCGTTGATATCTTAGACCTTAACCAATCTTATTGGGAGTTCATAAGAAGCGACAGTCCAAGTCTCAACCAAGCGCTCAGGAGACTGCCCTCCTGATTAATCCAGAACGGAACCAAATCTTTGGAATACTATTGGATTAATAAACAGTGATGACAACGCCAGTGCTGAGGAAGACCATTGGGTGATGACAACCCCAGTGCTGAGGAATTCCATCAGGATAGAAGTAGAAATAGAGTTATTGGACTAAGATTACTTTTATTACACCTGATTACTTGATCTCATTTTTCAAAGGCCTTGAAAAACAGAATGAGCGAAACTACCTTGATAAATATATATAAATCGTTAGGTTTGAACAACTGCCAAAATCCCAATACACCGATGAACACAATTGGACCAGAGAGAAAGTATCCAATTATGAAAGCACTAGGCCACGGTATAAAGGCTAACCATGGACCAGTCTGACTTAGAACATAGTGCTTCCAAAGAGTATCAAAACCCTAGAGGCTAGGCCAAATGGTAATACTGACTTGTTAAATGCATAAATACCAGGTATATCAAGAACACATAAATATATCACCGAGGTTAAGGGGAAGATAGGGGACGTATGTCAAATTGTTTTTGCTGGCAGACCTCATTGTAAGATCGGAAGAATTAGACTGTCCAGGGGGTCGGGCAGTATCATTCATGATGCTTTGGAAAAACTTACCTAAATGTAATCCATAGTGGAACCAGTAATCGTGGAATACTAAAGAATTAAAAAGGGGGTGATAGTACACTATAGTGCTGTGGAGTACTATCGGATTGAAAGGGAAGAACGGGACGGAAACATCAAGAGAAGGGGGGGGGGGGGGGGGGGGGGGGCGATAGAACTGAGCATCTGTCGGACTACCTGGCCCTTTCTTATGAACAACTGTCGAAAGAAAGAGTGAAAGGGTGTTGGGATCTTAGACCTCGCCCGATCTTTTCGGGAGTTCATAAGAAGTGACAATCCAAGGTGTCGGGTAGTCTCAACCAAATGCTCAGGAGACTGCCCTCCCAATAAACCCATAACAGAACCAAATCTATTGAATACTATCAAATCAACAAGGATTGGTGACAGCTTCAGTACTGAGGAAGACCATCGGATGATGACAACTCCAGTGCTGAGGAAGTACATCGGAATAAAAGAAGAAGAAGAGGTAGCAGACTAAGATTAGACCTGATCATTCGATCTGTCAGTCAGAGGCCTTGGATAACAGGATGAGCGATACTACCTTGAAGAATATACAGTATATGAATCCTTAGGGTTGAACACCTGTCTAATCCCAATACCCTGATGATCACATCTGGATCAGAACGGAAGTATCGGATCTTGAAAGCACGAGGCCCAGATACAAAGAATAAACATGGACCAGCCTGACTTTTGAACTTAGTGCTTCCAAACTATATTGATACCCTGATAGGTTGTATCTCAGGAGTATATCATAATGAAACAATTCCGACTCCAACCGACTCCGAGTACCCATTTGAGGTTTTACTATTGGGAGATCGGGATTGAAACATCATGAGGGTGGGCCGATAGTGCCAATCAGCTGTTGGACTATCGGGCCTTATTTACCAAACAACTGTAGGAGAAATTTTGGACTGGCGTTGGGATCTTAGAGCTCGACCAATCTTATCGGGAGTTCATAAGAAGCGACAGTCCAAAGTGTCAGACAGTCTCAACCGAGTGCTCAGAAGATTGCCCGTCTGATTAAACCAAAGCTAGACGAAATCGCTGGAATAGTAGCGGATTAATTGGGAATGATGATAACCCCAGTGCTGAGGAAGACTATCGGGTGACGACAGCCTCAGTTCTGAGGAAGATCATCATGGAGGTAGGTTAAGGGGAAAAAATACTCATAACCTGATGCAGCAGAAGCCCTCACACTTTCCCACTGGCTGAAGTGTGAAATTCTTAAAATTTCAGAATCTGAAAAGCTGAGCTAAACACAGGCCTCCAAATCAGCAAACCAAGCTTAGAAATAATAAAAAAATACAAATAAAAGACAATACTTATTTTTCACCTAATGGGACCTGATTTTGGCCACCCTCAATTGGTGGCATACACGGAATAATACAAGCTGTGGTGGTTAACTAGCTGAAGTACATGTCTATCAAGCCTAATCAGTGAAAATTATGTGGGCAAAAAGATAGGCTGGCGGACGACAGACGGAGCCATCACTAACGCACGACAACACTTCGTTTACGCTCACCAGCTAAGGCCGAAATAATCAAGGGATTCTGGCTACGAAGTCGAGCTTGCAATGGATGGTAAGTAAAATAAAACAATTAACGAAGACCCCCACAACTAACATAAGGAAAACCCCCGAGGAACAAGGAACGAAACAAATAGGAAAACGTCCCAGGAATAAGGAGGAAGGAAGAACTAAAGTAAAGCCAACAACTACAAAAACAGAAATAACAAGAAAGGAAATAATCACGATGTCCCACATTCCAGCCCCCCACATCATCACCGAGAGTACCAGGAACAAGAAGAACAAAGCCAACTCACCCACAAAGAAGATAAAGAAAGCAGTAGCAGCAGAAGACGTAATAATAGTGAAACCACGAGGAAATAATAACAAACAAGATGCCCGCCCCGATCATCAGAGAAAACGTACCCCGGAAGAAGACGAAGGAGAAACTAAAAGAAAATCAACACCAAAGACTGGAATAACCAGGAATAAGATAAACACGATGCCCCGTATACCGAAATTACCCCATATCACCCACAAGAAGAACGAGAGCAAGAATATTCAACTCGGGACAGAAGACAAGAAAATAAGGACATCAACAACAACAAAAGACTCACGCATAGCGAAGCCACGTGTACGGAAGCACCATCAGCATACTACAAATAATACTCGCATTTATACATCAGCTACGACTTCTTCCACGCCCTCTACGAACAACAAATGAGACGCCAGAATTGCCACCATTACACCAGAACTTCCATCAACACCAGGAAAAATATCTCCATAATACCAACACAACGTGAGGCTCCCAAGAAAAGAATAATATTCAGCCAGGGACAGAAGGACCAGCACCACTATCAGAAGAGAAACCACTTCCACCCTACTTCCACCCAAAGGCCAAATCACCTGCCTGCAAACTTCTAAGGGGCCCTCCTAATCCCCTTAGATCCGCCCATACTGGACATATGACCTTTTGACCCCCGCACACCTACCCCAGGACATGTCAGCCAAAGTCGTCACTACTCCGACGAAACCTGAACAAGGCAAGCAATTCTAGGGCTTTCATAACATTGGCATACTAGTGGTGATAGTCCTAAAATTACCCTCCCATTCAACTAAGGATTAAAGGCATCCCGAATATCCTGAAAGGTCTGAAGGGGTAAAATTTCCCATTGGGGCATTTCTGTTAGACGTACCATGGTATCATACTAACATTAAGGTCCACAATAGGCTGCACCTTTAATACTAAAAGTATACATGTCCTGAATTTACTTTTATTATTAAATACACACCTCCACAAACTATCGAAGGATGCTTGAGATGTCAAGGTCATTTGAATAGTCCAGGGCTTTGCGAGACACTGTAACTGGCACTCTGCATATAGAAGTCCTTAGTGCATCTGTCCAACATGTTAGCGGACACTTGCAATTAAAAGGTTTAAACACCGAGGTTTGTGAACCTCTTATAAAGGTCAGTTGGCAGATCAAAGAACATAGTAATGGTCATGACCTTATTATATCCTCGCGTTAGCCCGATATGTTGTCAATGTGCCATGACATTTGAGATATCATATTAACACCTAACGAGCGGCCTAGGCGGTAATTTATATGTACCGCCCAGCGGGGTGTTTTTACCCTAAATAGGGTTGTTTACGTGATCATTTTCATGCCTAAATAAGACCCAGAGCGTAAAACAAGTATCTATCCCTGAAAGGGCATAAACAGAGCTTTCCAATGACACCCCAACCATCCTTGTACGACCGCTAGTTTTCTTGCAACGATCGTGCAACACGAGTGCAAAAACCATGTAATTACAGTAGGTAGTTTCCCTACATAATTCCCTGTGTAGCGAGTGCGTGAGGGTGGGGGAGGGTGGGATTCATGTCAGTAGGTCCGCCGCGGTGGTCTGGAGCAGTCATACGCTTGATACTCTCCTCCCACCACTTATCTCTCTCTCTCCGCAACATTACGTGCTGAAAATGGCACACGACATAAGTTGTGAACCGCCACTTAGTCCAAATTTCTTTCACACGACATAAGTTGCGCGCCGATAGACAAGGGTTAAAGACCCCACACCAAGAGTACCTGAACAGAACTTCACCGCCGATTAGTATAATGGTCAGGATAGTCGAGTAACTCTAGCTATACGCTAAACATACTCGCGTTAGTCCGATGAAGTACCCAGTGTCATGACAATTAAGGAGCTTCATTTAAGACTCGATACCAACTAATCCAACTGTAACTTAAACAAATGATCCACACGACAGGCCAACCTGGAAGGCCCAACAGAGACTCAGACGACCCCAAGCTGTTACCTCAACTCATCACTCCTCCAGCTCCAAGTGTTAGCTCAGTACATATTGAAAACTAGAAACAAGTCGATACCAGTGACGAGGTATATAAAGTAAGAGTCTACCAATAGTGACTCTGCCTAATTCTCACCAGTGCATTACCCAGTAGAGTTCCTCAATATGGACTCTGCATAAATTCCCACTAGTGCGCAAGTGAAGGAATAAGTTAGAGTCCACACATTTTGACTCTGCCTATCTAAATTCCCAATAGTGTTAAAAGTGTGGAAATAAAGCTAGAGTCCACACATATTGACTCTGCCTAATTCTCCCCAGTGCTCA
Source organism: Paralithodes platypus (assembly GCA_032716605.1). Classification (NCBI taxonomy): domain Eukaryota; kingdom Metazoa; phylum Arthropoda; class Malacostraca; order Decapoda; family Lithodidae; genus Paralithodes; species Paralithodes platypus. Next base: position 8,171,019 of record CM064556.1, read on the forward strand.
GGTGCATCTATAAAGTTAGAGTCCATAATCATCGACTCCTATTAGATCCCTCGTCAATTGTATAAGTGTCTAGAGCAGTGAGGTTTTTGGACGAGGGAACAACGGGTTTTTTTCGATATTAGAATCTTCAACCCAAGAGCACAAACATATCTGAGCGAGGACACAAGGCGGCATACTTGAGAAACGAAAGTGAGAAAAAACGCGCTTATGAAGAAAGAATTTTGAACAGGGATCAAGGATGCTTTACTCCTCTGGTCTTCTCATCGTCGGGAGGAATGGTACCTTCTGGAAGTGTCTTCTATGCCAGATTAGCTGAACAAATATCGGAGAAAAAGCACCAGCATAGAAGCCAAGTCATAACTTGGATGAGATGCCGGCTCTCTTTCTCTCTTCTCAGGTCTTCACTCCTATGTCTCAGGGGTACAAGGACCTCCCAACTACAGAGGACAAGAGTGAGAGATTTGGACTTTGAAATGGTCATGGCGGAGGGCCGAATTGGGGAACAACTAGGTTGATTGTAGGGAGGTACTGGTACAATAAGAAAAACTATAATGTAACTAGAATAAGATAGATTGTACACCACATTGTAACTGTCACCTTAATAAAAAAAGTCTAGACTCACTAGAGTGTTGTTATAAAATATTTAACTAGCACTATTATTGTCTATCTATCTATCTATTGCCTGACGCCGTGATCCCCGAAGGGGTGGCCACGAACGAACTGCCCCCATGCACCTCTGTCCCCAGTCAGTCGATGCCCCTCCCCCCAACCAGCACCGCCCTCGTTCATGTACTTCCTCACTCCATCCTTCCACCTCATATTCGGTCTACCTCTCCCTCTCTGTCCCTCCACCTCGCTCTCGTACACCCTCTTAGTCATTCTCTCGCTTTCCATACGTTCCATATGGCCGAACCATCACAAGTTGTTCTTTTTCACACTTTCCAGCACATCTACCTCCACACCACACCTCCTTCTTACTTCCTCATTAGTCTGTCTATCCCTCCACGCACTTCTTATGTAATTCATTTCCACTGCTCTCACTCTTGCTGAGTCTCTCAACCAACGTCCATGCTTCGCTTCCGTAAGTCAGTGTCGGGATTACCACACTGTCATGCAAGGACTTCTTCACTTCCATACTGACCACCCTATTTCTTGTTACTGCTTTTAGCGTTCCTACAACCCTCTTCCCCTGTTGTACCCTCTCCCGCACTTCTTCATCCATAGTCCCATCTTTACTCAACACACTGCCCAGATACTTAAAAGAGTTGACGATCTCCATAGCCTGACCGTTCAGCTTCACCTCACACTCTGTGACTTCACCCCTTTCGAAGACTATAACCTTGCTCTTCCCCGTATTTACCTTCAAATTCCGTTTTTCGCACACTGTTCCAAACTCATTTACCAGACCCTGCAACTCCCATTCATTATCACTCATCAGAACTGTATCATCCGCAAACAGCAGTATAGGTAGCTTCCACTCAATTCCCTCCCTTTTCAGCGATACACCAACATCCACTGCTCTTGATAGTATTTCTTTCATGACTCCATCCATATATACAGTAAACAACCACGGGGACATCACACACCCCTGTTTCAAACCAACATTCAGGTCAAAGAACTCGCTCTGCTCACTCTCCACACGTACTATTGTACGACTTATAAAAGTGTTTAGGTAATAGTTCATTGAGTTTATTAAGAGGCGAGCTAAACATATTGTATATCCATCTAGATCCTTGAACGTGCTAGGACAGTTTATGTTTTATATAATTATTATTAATCCATATGTGCCTATCTATGTCTATTTACGTAAGAGTTAGATAAATAAAACAACTGTTCATGAATTTACTCAGTGTTATATGTACCCTCTATTTGTCTTCTATGCATGTGTTGTATGATCTTTGACTTCTCCAGTTAAGTAGAACCTACCAAATCCAATCTCAAAACCTTGAAAAAACCCTGGTATAACAGTAAGCATAAAACAGAGCTTAATATTGTTTATAATTTATTTATATTTTATATTTTCCAATGACATCCGATTCAATTGACGTCCTATTGGTAATTAATCATGCCACCTATGATGCTTAGTATTTAAATAACTGGTGAACGAACGTCCCTCTAGAGGGCTGGCATGCCTGCCACAGTGCCAAGTATGATTATTGGAGAGGTCACTGTGTGTATATATGTATATATATATATATATATATATATATTCACTAAGGTGTTTGAACTTCATTTAAATGGCCACGTGTAATGTATCTCTCTTTCAATGTCTTGCTTGTAATATAATTATCGACCTAGTTGGGTGAAGAAATCAATGACTGTACTGTATATCCTTTAGCTGATATTTTGTTTGCACATTGAGCAAGGTAATTGAACAGTATTTATTTATTTTTTATATTATTAATGACCTAGTTGACTATAATAATGGATGACTATATGTCCTTCAGGTGACTCATAACATCTGTCAGTCAACACGTGTTATTATACCACACAACTAATTTACTATAAAAAATAATTACGTCACGATGCCTCAAATAAAGAGGGCTTTTAATATGGTCCCTAGACCTTTATCAACCTTTAAAAAATAACACACACACCCAAGACCCCCTGAAAAATAAATGTGTACATTGTTTGGTAGAAATATGTCCTGGCCGAGAGCCGATTCCTACTAAATTGCAGGCTCACTATCGCTCGCTAGAAAAAATTAACACCTAAGTGGCACGAAAGATCTTAAAATCGCCAAACTAATGGGGTGGATGTCTGAAAATCTCAGAAATAATGGGGTTAAGCATGAGGGAGAAAGGGGTCCAGAAAAGACAAAAATCTCCCTTCAATGATAAGAATATAATGAGACCATCAACAAATATTTATATTCTTAACCCTTTCAAGCTCCAATACGCATTTCTGTTCTGTTTTCTGGCTATTATTAAACGATTTTATTCAGATTAGAAACGGTATATGGAAGTCAGAGGGTTGATTGAGGTAGTATTTACCCTTTTAATACCCACAGATCCTTCCTAAGCTGCATAAAATCGTCTAATGATAGCCAAAATAAACTATTAAAACGCGTCAGAGCTTCAAGGTGTTAAGGGGAGGTTTTTAGTGTGTTTCCTAGACTTCCATCAAGCTTGAAATTACACTCCCTTGACCCCCTTTCAAGATAAATTTGTACATTTTTCGCTAGAAAAATGTCCCGGCCGAAGGCCGATTCCTCTTAAATTGCAGGCTCGCTATCGCTCGCCAGGAAAAAATCGACACCTAAATGGGACGAAAGGTCTTAAAAGTGACATAAATTGGGTGAAAGTTCTTAAAACCGCCAAAGTAATGGGCCGAACGTCTTAAAATCTCAAAAGCAATGGGGCTAAACATGAGGGAGAAGGGGGTCCAGAAAAAAATCCCTGAAGTGGACATCTCCCCATAACACGGCAAAATGTTTCTCTCCTACTCTAGTGAAGTATGTAAATCAGCCACTCATGAACGATTGGTGAATAATCATCAGAGAGACACACAAACTAATTAGTCATATATTAGCATATCCAGAGCATGATATCTCTCGTTCATTAATTAATATATTTAGGTTCATTGCCTTGTTTGGCGATTATATCTATTTCAAAACTATTATTATCAGCTCTTCATTCGTAAATTAATAGTCTTAAGGGGAGGTTTTTAGTTTGGTCTCTGGATATCCATCAAGCTAAAGATTACACCCCCTTGAGCCCCTTTCAAGATAAATTTTTACATTTTTCGGTAGAAAAATGTCCCGGCTGAAAGCCGGTTCCTCTTATATTACAGGCTCGCTATCGCTCGCCAGGATAAAATCGACACCTAAATGGAACGAAAGGTCTTAAAATTGACAGAAATGGGGCGAAGGTTCTTAAAATCGTCAAAATAATGGGGAAAACGTCTTAAAATAAGAAAAGCAATGGGGCTAAACATGAGGGAGAAAGGAGTCAAGACAAAAATCCCTCAAGTGGATATCTCCCCTTAACAACATAATAGTTCGCAAAGAAGTAGCGGTGAATAGAACAGCTTTACTCAATGAACATTAATTTTGTGGAACGAGTGGAGTGACCCAACTACTTACATAAGGCTCAAGTTTCTTGTTGCCTTTGCACTTGCGCTACTTATCGTTCTTAGACCCACCGTCTTAAATGTATCCCATTCATCTTAAAAGAAGCTAATATAATTTAACATACACCATACCCAAGCTAAGCCTAACCCAAGCAAAATAAGCCTAGTTAACCTATCATATTTTTGCCTTACATTTAAATCATCATTATCTTTTATCGTATCTAAACTAACATTTAACTGATTCTAAACACAATTTATGGTTAGCTAAATTTTACCTTTGGGTAGGTTTGGTTGGAAACTTGTAACTTTTATGGATTCGATCACCCTGGAACACCTTAATGCAAAGTCGTACAGAAACTTGTTAAACCTGAGAACCGGCCCCCGCACCCACACACTCCACCAACAAACCAGAACCCTCCTCCCACCTCACTGCCTAGCTTACCCTTTCAGTACCATGGCGTCAATTTAATTTACCTTACATTAATGATATTTTGTCTTCCATTCTAAACACTTCTATGTAATATAAACCACCCTTTCATTAACCCAATTTAAGGTTCGGTAAGTTTACATTAGGTTGTATAGTAAACCAAACAAAAACAGAACGCTCGATCAAACAGGAATACCTAACAGTTAAGGGGAGGTTTTTAGTTGATTCCCTAGACTTCCATCAAGCTTAAAATTACTCCCCCTAGACCCCCTTTCAAGATAAATTTGTACATTTTTCGGTAGAAAAATGTCCCGGCCGAAGGCCGCGTCTTCTTAAAATTACAGGCTCGCTATCGCTCGCCAGGAAAAAATCGACACCTAAATGGCACGAAGTCTTAAAATTGACATAAATTGGTCGAACATTCTTAAAATCGCCAAACTAATGGGGCGACTGTCTTAAATTCTCAATGTTCTCCCTCATGTTTAGCCCCAGGGCTAAACATGAGGGAGAAAGGGGTCCAGACAAAAATCCCTCAAGTCGATATCTCCCCTTAACCCTTAGTACAGTGGTGGAGTTATTGTTCCTTTCCCTGTTGACGCTCCATTAGTTAGGCTATTTCAAGACGTTTTTTTTCTCTTAAATTACGGGGATCTTTTTAAGTCGCTTCATCTCATTCGGGTGTCGTATTTTTCTTGGCGAGCGATAACGAGCCTGCAATTAAGGATAAACCAGACCGGAAAAAAATGTTCTACCGAAAAATGCAAAAATTTAGCTTGAAAGGTCTGGAGAGTGTATAATTTATCATTAATTGGTATGGGGTCAAGGGGGCGTTTATAACTTGAGGGAATGTCTGGAGCAAATGTATTTCTATTTCGAAGTGAATCTAGGGGGTCTTTTTATTTGTTATTTGTCCAAGCCAGAAATATCCCAACCCTCACCCTTCTGAATGATCTCATACAGGGGGGGGGGGGGGGGACTTCTCTCTCATGCTTAGCCTCATTAGTTATTGATCATATGACATTATCTCCATTACTTTGGCGACGTTAAGACTTTTCGTGCCATTTAGGTGTCGATTTATTTCTGGCCAACGATAGCGAACCTACAATTTAGGCCGGGCCATTTTTCTACCGAAAATGTACAAACTTATCTAGAACAGGGGTCATGGGGGTATTTTTAGTTTTAAAGTTTCATATAGGTCTATGGAAGAAACTAAACAGACTAAATTAATAATAAATACATAAATATATAAGAAAATTAAATCAAATCTCCCCTTCAGTGTTTCAGTACGGTGGAAGTATACTAATTATATTTTATCCTGGCTAATACGAGACGACATTGGAAGCAAAAGGAGGGCCTCTTCATTCACATTTAGATTTCTACAGAGCCTTCTTAACCCCTTGAAGATTATGACGCATTTTGACAGTATATTCTGGCTATCATTAGACCAATTTTCTCAGCCGAGGAAAGATCTATGGGAATTAAATGGGTAAAGACTATCTCAATTAGCCCTCTGACTTCCATCTACCCGTTCTAATCTGAATAATGTCGCTTAATATTTGCCAGGAGGAGGAAAAGGAATGCGTCATTGTCTCCTGAGAAGGTTAATATGAATACCATTTTGGAAGAGTCAACAAGGGAATATGAGTGGAAATATACAACCCTTTTACTCTAGCCCTTTTTAGGTTCCAGGAGTTTGGAGTCACAATTTCTACCTACTTATAATGAATGAACTATAGAATGAAGGATAATTAATTATTATAAATTAAAAACAAATTGATAAAACACATATTTGGAATATGCCAGATCTAAGTTACTGAAAAGAAACCCCGTTTAGGGAAAGGAGCAACTTTGTAAATCCGTCTTTGAAATTTGCATAGCCAGTACGGAATTTAAGAGGACTTTCCGCTTTTCTTTTCTATTTCCCTTTTAAAGTCCTTGGCTGTTTAGGTCTTCTAGAATTTACATAGCCATTACCGAGTTTGTGAAAGTGTGTGTATGTTTGTAAGCGTGTGGATGCGTGTGTGTGTGTGTATGTTTGTAAGCGTATGGATGCGTGTGTGTGTGTGTCAAATTTAAATTGTGTGATTTAGTACCGCTAGTTTTTGTACCAATGGATTCTTATAACATCTGAATATGTTTCATAATGTCATCAACCGGTATGCGTTTACAATCAATTAGTGTGGTGCCTTGATTGCCTGATTGAATAATTTATATGATGCAGGAATCTCAACAAGAGATATTGATAATGTCATTTACAATGATTTGGTGGACAACATACCATGTTGAGCAAAACTGAATTGTATTGTTCTTGGTTTAAAACATATAACAAATAACTCTACTCTTCGCACAAATACTATGCCCTCCTATGGAGGATTCAAACAAATATATTTGCCATGCATTGTTTTATCTTATTTTGTTGGCAACATTTAAGAGTCTCTTTCCAAATGGTGTGGAGGGCTACCATAGGCTATTCACAAAATTTAGACCAAAAATCTTGACATCTATCCTCTTATAACTCAAACGGACTACAACAATCACACTGACATTAACATAATTCGGGAAGAGTCAAGCAGGAAAAAGGTTTATAAATGTACAGCCCACTTGTTCTGGTCAGTATTTTAACTACAAGGGGATAGTGCTCAAGATGTCTGGTCTAGTTAAAGTGAATAGACTATAGACTCCAGTAGTGACATATCAAGTGGTTAATTGTTCACAGCACATTATTTAGAAGCCCTCAGATCATAGTTTCAGAAAACGATTGTAGTTGTTGTTGTTGTTGTTGTTGTTGTTCCCTAAGCTGCCTGGCCGAACAGCCCCGAGTCCCTGAGGAAGGTCATGGCCACGATCGGGCTTTCCCACAGAGTTCCCACACGATTGTAGTAAAATGTTATCGTGTGAGTATACCTTTACCCTGGTGGAGTAGGCTAAAAAAATCACCAATAGTAAATGAATGATGGAGCATGTGGTAAATGATAAATAAAGCTGAATTGCTTCTAAAATTAAGTTATAATAGTTAGAATTTGCATAATGAGGCTAGACTTTAAGATGAGAAGGGGTCAAATCCTACCCTTAGTTCTAGTAACGTAAGAGCAGTGCACATTTGAAGCGCAAGACTGCGATGCCCCCTTCACTCACTTAGATTATAACTAGTGTGAACAATGAGAGAGAGAGAGAGAGAGAGAGAGAGAGAGAGAGAGAGAGAGAGAATGAGAGTGAGTGACTTAAGTGTGTGTGTGGGTGTGTGTTGGGGAATGGGGGGGATGTGTAGGGGGTGATAGAATGACAGGTGTGGGGTAGTATGGTCATGAGTGTGCCAAAGGTATGCATGGTTGGGTGCCCATGGATGCCAGGCAGATGGTGTTGATCCATTAGGTGGATGTTAAGCTCACAGCGGCTGTTACAACTTTCACGAGGCCCTAACTACCTCATCCAAGCCAAGCATATTTTTGTTATGTGTATGAAGGAGACAAAAGACAGGTTGCCTGTAACGAGTGACTCCCCCAAAGATAAAAGAGTGACAGAACCATATTTAAGGGACGTTGGAGTAAAAATGCTTTGACACACAAAGTTTAAAGCAGTTTAAGCCATAGGATGAAGGAAAGATTGATTGAGGGAGAGAGTTCCAGAGTTCACTTGTTGAGTACAAGAAAGATAGAAAATTTGCCAATTCTTGGGTTGGAGAGCTGGACAGAATAGGAGTGGGACTGTGTTGAAAGGTGGGTGCCTTGCACTCGCCGCAAGGCAAGAGAGAGAGCTCTGAAGATCACTGATTGTTGTATTAGCGATAGATGAGAGAAAGAGATGCAATATTCCGGTGTGTAGAAAGAGATTCTAGGGAACTAGTAAGATGAAGTGAGTTGATGAGGCGAAATGCTTTTGATTCTATTCTTCGAGAAGTGCGGTATGGGTGGAGCCTGCCCACACATGCAAACAATACTCAATAAAGGGGTGCACTGTGCCCCGATACAGAGCAAGAAGCTGTGCAGGGGTGAGGAACCCACAGAGACGGTTGAGGACACTTAACTTTTGGGAAGCTGTTTTGCAAGAATGGTAATATGATTTTTCCATAAAAGGTAGGATGAAAAAGATACACCTAGATCATTGAGAGAAGATGAAGGCTTGAGTTGTGTATTGTTGAAGAATAGTTGATGGTCTTGTGGAAGATTGTGATGGAAAGATAGAGGGAAAAACTGGGTCTTGGAGGAGTTGAAAGTAACAAGATTTTCTCTGCCCCAATACAAAATGATTGATAGATCAGAAGATACACATTTGGTTTGGGGTATTTGCATGCTGGGTTGATGTGAAAAACTAATTGAATAGTGTAAAGAAGAGTCATCAACAGATGAGGGGATAGGACTAGAGGTACAGTTGAGTAGATCATTAATGAATATTAGAAAGATAATTGGTGACAGGACAAAACCCATAGGAACACCAGAGTTGATAGGTTGAGGAAGTGAGCAATGGCTGTCTACAACTGCAGCTATGGAGCAGTCTGAAAGGAAATTGGAGACAAACGCACAGATAGAGAGATATAAACCGAAGGAGAGTTGTTTGGAAATTAGAGATTTGTGCTAGACTCTATCGAAGGTTTTTGATATGTTTAGCGCAATAGAAAAAGTCTCACCGAAGTCCCGAAAGGAGGATGACCAAGAGTTAGTAAGATAATCAAAAATATCACCAGTAGAGCGGCCCTTAAGGAAACCGTAATGGCGGTCTGAAAGTAGATAATGGGAAGAGAAATGCTTGAACAAATTTGAGTTAAGAATAGTTTCATAAATTTAGAAGTGCAAGAAATAAGAGCAATTGGACGATAAGTGGTGGGTTGGGAACGATCACCCTTCTTTTGAATAATAGTAAAATTCCAGCAAGAAGGGAAGACGTTAGAGGAAAGACAGAGACCAAAGAGTTTGCCTAGGCAGGGAGGAGTCAGCACGGAAGATTTTCTTTTTAGTACAACAGGAGGAACACCATCCGGTCCGAACGCCTTCTTATTATTAAGCCCAGAGAGGGCAGAAAGTACAGTACATCCTTAGTAGAGATTATGATCTTTGGCATAAGTAAGTGAGAGGGTGGTGGAGAGGGAGGAATAGTGCCGGAACCAAGGTGGAATCTTTTGCGAAAGTTTGAGCGAAGAGTTCAGCTTTGTCAGAGGAAGAAGTGACAGTGGTACCGTCAGAGTGGAAAAGAGGAGGGAAAGACAAGGAAGTAATATTGTCGGAGAGATTTTTCGCTAGAGGCCAAAAAGCTTGTAAAGAGCTGGAGTTGGAAAGTTCAGAGCATTTGTGTTTGATGAAAGTGGTTTTGGCGAGTCAAAGGACAGATTTGGCTTGATTCCAGGCAGAGGCATATAAAAGTACAGAATTCTTGAGTTTGAAGGTGACGGGACCATTTGAATGCTTCCTCCATATTGCGGACAGCAGTAGAACAAGCGTGAGTAAACCAAGATTTTTGTTAATTAGTTTGAGAGAAAGAAAATGGGATGTATGCTTCCATGCCCGAAAGGATTACCTCAGTAATGCGCTCGGCACTCTCTGAGGGTCGCTGGCCACGGAAGCAAAAATAATTTCATGGGAAACCAAAGAAGTACTGCCGAAGAGCCTCCCAGTCGGCAGTGCCAAAATGCCACAAGCGCAGCCGGCTGGAGGGGTCAGAAGGCCGTACTGGAGAGACAGGACATGTAACAGAGATAAGGTTATGATCGGAGGAGCCCATTGGAGGGAAAAGAGTTACAGTGTAAGCAGAAGGATTAGTGGTTAGAAATAAGTCGAGAATGTTGGGCCGATTTCCAGGGCGGTCCGGGATACGGGTGGGGTGCTGAGCTAACTACTCTAGGTCATATAGGATAGAAAATATGTAGGATTGTTCACCAGGTTGGTCAGTGAAATGAGAGGAGAGCCTATGGTGGTGGTGAACTTTGAAATCTCCTAAAATGGAGATTTCAGAGAAAGGAGAGATGGATAGAATGTGTTCCACTTTAGAAGTAAGATAGTTAAAGAATTTTGGATAGCCAGTAGAAATAGAATCTATATTAGAATAATCGTCAAATCGCCTATGCTATGTATTTGTATGCTATATTTTGTTACATTCCTCCTCTCTACTCTTTACTTCCGTTCATAATGATGTCCCATTGATAAAATACTTGTAGACGAACCTCTGATTTCTACTTTTCTTGTCAACATTGAAGCATTATCGAAATCGTCCAAAGTGTTCATCACTGCTAATGAAGACTCAGCATCAGGAAATTCAGTTTTCAAATACACTTTCTCATGTTCCGCACATGTAACCCCTTTCAGCACAAATAATATTAGTTAAGTAACTCTTCCAACTGGTTAGATTTCTTAGGTTTCTTTATCTCTCTTCAAACACAAACCGTCGTAAGTACCCAATCATCATATTATCACAAACTCACTCTTTCTTTACCTTCAATATACTATATTTGGACATTGAAGCACATTTTAATCATTCACCATTAAGGTGAGATGGGTCTTTTTCTGGTCAACCTTCTTCTTCATGTTTAGCCCCATTAGTTTTCATATTTTAAGACGTTCGGCCCATTAGTTTGGCGATTTTAAGACCTTTCGCCACATTGCTTTGTCAATATTACGAGTTTTCGTGTATTTAGGTGACGATTTCTTCCTAACGAGCCTGTAATTTGAGAGAAACCGGCTTTCGGTCGGGACATTTTTCTATCAAATAATGTACACATTTATCTTGAAGGAAGGTCTGGGGGGGGGGGGGGAGTTAGGCTTGATTGAGGTCTGGTGAGGAAACTAGAAGAAGAATTAAAAGATCCATAAATGAGCAAATAAAAGAATTAAAAGATCCATAAATGAGCAAATAAAAGAATTAAAAGATCCATAAATGAGCAAATATAAGAATTAAAAGATCCATAAGTGAGCAAATATAATAATAGATCCATAAGTGAGCAAATATAATAATAGATCCATAAGTGAGCAAATATAATAATAAGATCCATAAGTGAGCAAATAAAAGAATTAAAAGATCCATAAATGAGCAAATAAAAACGCCCAACTCCCCTTAACAGAAACTCACTCACACTTTGCCACAGTAGCTAGCAAGTGTCACATTTACCTCGCAAATATGTATTCACTATATTTACCTTCACACTCGCTGCGACAAGGTACGATATGTACGCGTCCACCTGAGTCGAATCATGACTCTTGATCCTAAGCTAGTGTCTCTAAGAACTGAAGACAATTAAGTAACTATAGTAAAGTGATTAAAGCGATAGTATAGCGATTCAATAAACCATAAGATATAATCGCGTCTTTATAAATTCACGAAGCAGAATGGTTTAATCTGTATGTACAGAAGAAGCTTAGTTGACGTTACACCTGCTGCAGAATCTCTATCGCGGAAGAATTTGTACCTGTGTGAATATTGCTAATATATAAATAAATCACGAAAACAACATGTACGTCAACCATTCACCACGAGAGGTGCTCCCAAGGTGAATGATATGATGTTTGCAACAAAATATAGAAATATGTTTTTTTACCGGAGTCCATCTAGAACAATTCTAGGTTAAGACAACGATAGTCTAATGTTATTACATTTACTTAATGATGCACGATGAAAGTAATTATTTTACCGACAGTAATTAGTGCTATAGAAATTAGTATGAAAACAATCATTACTACTACTACTAATAATGTCACAACGGATTTTACAAATTGGGAATTCTATACAGATTACACAATCAAGAAATAGAAAGAAGGGCATCTGTGTATAGCAAAAGGAAGTAAATGGGGGCTGGATGGTGGAGATAGTAAAACTAAGTGGATGGGGTAAGGAAGAGAGGCCTGGCTCGGGATCCTGAACACGTGGAAGGAAACAGAAGCAGAACCACAGTGTATGAAGGAATGCAAACTAAATTTGACTAGTTGAAGGGGTATGAGGTGAATACAACATTACAGAATATAATGCAGTCAATGGAGAAGCATAAACACCGTTAGTGGAACGAAAAGAAGTAGGAGTGAGTGAGTTGCAGAGTACTGTAGTATAATAGTGTGAGATAATCCATGGGTGCTGGAGGGAGTGATTGTGGAAGGTAATATATCGAAAAAAGTAATGAACAAAATGCACTACATAATATTATACTGTAGGCCTATGCAGATGTTGGACCAGAAAAACGAGTGAGTGAGTTGCAGAGTAGTAACATTATAGGATATGCTTCGTAGGTGCTGGAAGGAGTGATTGTGGGTGAAAGTGGTGGTGTGTGTGGGCGAGCAGAGAAGATAAGTGGCTGGGTTGTAGTACGTGGCAATAGAGAAAGAGGCGAATGAGAAATTGATAAATAGATACATAGATAGACAAAGAACAAGCTAGACAGACAAGTAGAAAGTCAGAGAGATGATTGATAGATAGATAGATATATATATAGATAGATAGATAGATAGATACATACTGTAGATAGACAGCTATATAGACAGACAGAAACACAGACAGACTGACTGACATACACAAGGAAACAGGTGCATTTCAAAATACTGAAGAAGGTATATGAGTGAATGAAAAGTGATCATATAAAGATGAACAACTTATGACTCAAATAATGAATAGAATTACAACAAATAACTAAGTCAAGATAATTAGCAAAGAGAAGAGCATTTGAAATATACAATATAGTCGAGGTATAACAGAGGGAGGGGGCAAATGGAAGAAGAAAATAAAACTTCGATGTGTTTTAAGAACTTGAAAATACTTAAGAGCTGCAAAATGGACAACAAAGTGTGAAATATGCTACAAGGGTGGAGGCATTTCATGTTTCATATCAATTTGCTGAATTTATGGGTGGGTGAGTGTTAGAGAGAGAGAGAGAGAGAGATTCTAACCCATCTTCGCCATACTTGTTTAGAGCCTATTCATATTGTTTATCTAAATGTTGCTACCCATTGCCTCTTGAGAGGGGGTATTGGACTAAACGGGCTGTATATATCCACACCTATTTGCTGTCTGACTCTTCTCAAATGGTAGACATAGCAGCTCGATTACTCTTTTATAGGTTATGTGATGCTGGGCGTCAGGATTTCTAGATTTATCATTACAAATCAGCTGTAATTTTCAGTAATTATTGCAAGAGTCAAAATAGTAAATTATTAAGTATACCCGATGTTAATGCTCACTGCTATTTTGACATTTCAAACTTGTGACTTATAGAACAGACAGTTACACCTTGCCCAAAGCGATTCGAGGTGCATAATAAATTTAGTGAGAACAGTTATTCCCCTTCACTTCGTCTGTTCCACGTCGCTGTTGCAACCTTGAGAAGGGCAGCCAAATGATGTAGACTTGTGCCAGATAAAATGGTGAAGTGTTGGCAAATATAATTATTTGGCGGTTGTTGTAATTAGCTACCGTCAATTGTCGTCTTGATACCTTGTGATTGTCGGCGTTTGTGTTTGTTAGTTTATGAGGCTTGTTTGTAGGATTTCTAAATAAATTAATAGATTTAGTCGAAACTTGGTCAGTAGCTTCATTTGATATCCAAATATAATATTCCCCTTCTCCTCCTCTAAATGAAATCCTCCATATGAACCCCTGCAAAACTAAAGGCTTTACATACTATTTGATGATTATTTGAAATCAATGATAGGTTTGGGCCCTACAATTAAAATTTAACAAAGTTAACAAACCGATTACATTAAATCACAGTGAATTTAGGACCTACATATAGTGTTAGTCTTTACATTTTCATACCTTTTGATGGGACGAGTGACAGGCTTGACGCCCAAATTTATTGATTCGTACATTTCAAACTATGTTTGACAGATTCAAGTTAAATGTAATAAGTACCTTAAGTTGGTACCTATACGGAAAATTATTAACTTTTGTTTATGACTTGATGACCAATCCCCTCCCAAAACCCCACCCCATCAATCCTAATCCCTTCAAATTGAATGTATGCTCAATTTTCCCATTACCAACTGTGCTATCTACGAATTAAAGTTTTCACAGATCTTACATTGTATTTAAGTGGCTAATTAACTTATTAACTACACAATAGTGTATGAGTTATTTCTCAGGAATGTTCCTTCCTTTGTCTTTTCTTACTAACTGCATTTACAGATATGGTTTTGATGGCTATGGTAGATAGGTGGAGGACGAAATCAATATTGGTGATGACTACTTGCAACACGGCTTCTAAGGACTTCAGGCATGATCAAAAAATCTCTGTCCATATTGACAAGTATTATTACTCCCTGGAATGACACATATTCTCTATGATATTTTAATATTTTGAATACAGCGACGATAAAGACAAATCAAACTAAGATATATATAACTAATATATATAAACAATAAAACTTGTTAGCATTGTTTGCAATCCGCTGAACATATTTTTGCATGCACCATTCTGTAAACACACTAACTGTTGTGTTACTGTAACTTAATACTGCACAACACGGGAACATAATAGTTCTGATATTCATCGTACGCTCAGTCATGCTTGTCAGTGTGACAGGCTGATTCATAGCTTTTGTCGAAAGTCACACACACACACGAACGCGCGCGCATTGTACTGTACGTACTGTAGGTTAAGAAAGAACAATTATGTAGATTTTCAGCCTTACTGCTGCAAGTGAATACAAATCAACAATTATGAATCACACACACACACACACACACACACACACACACACACACACACACACACACACACACACACTGGATCCTGATGTGTGCATAGTTATATTCAGTAGTTTGAAGGCAAGTTATGAGAAAAACACATTATTTAAAAAATAATTTGACCAAAACTATATGTGTGATTAGCACCTATTAGAAGCTAAGAAAATAAAGCTTTTCACAGTGAAGCTACTGTACACAGTATCTCATTTACATTAGGTTATCAGCGAAATTTTGAATCCGGCAACACGCCCAAATATTTAATATATATTCCCTCCATCAAATTGCAACATAAAATCATAATAGTATTCTTCCTTGGTATGTCTTGTAACATTTAATGTAAAAATATATACAATACCAGCTGCACTATTCATGATAATGATACGGTTGAATAATTTAGAATAGGCAACATTATATTTTGTATATATATATATTTAGTAGTGGCCCATCCATCATTGACGAAATGCCTTACTAAAGTTATGGCTCTCTTTGAACTCATGGCTCGCCATTCAAATGACCCGCCCACCTAGGAGCAGAAAATCCATAACATCGTGAGCGAACGCTCAAAATACTCATGGACTCGTCCATGTATGATGGGGATGCCACTAATAACAACAAAAAATAGTAAAAAATAAATTAAAATAATAGTAAAAAATCATAAACCAGATCTAACCAGTACTGCGCTTCCGTCAGTCTGATGTTCGTAGCGGCGCTCCGAAGCCATTCTGCCTCTCCACTCCTACTCTTCATCCTTCTCCTAACGTTCGGACTAGTGAGTCTTTTGCTCATTTGTACTTGTCTGTGATGAGCTAGGGTAGTTTTTCAGGCTAGAGAGGTCATGTTTCACTGTGTCCTTCGGGGCGCCCTAGAAGTTTTCCTTGGGTGTTTGTTTTCAACACGTGCTTGGTGGACCTTCGCTGTGTATAAGGCAAGGCTACCAATTGTTGCTGTTTTTATTTTTATTTCCCTTTATCTTTATGTCTATTAGCTAGTAATGGCATGAGGCTTCTTTATAAGTTTTATTTGTGGGGCCCGCTTTTCAGCCACCCAATTGGGTGGGTCTAGCGGTTTCTTCTCTTCGTGGAGGACCTTGTGTATTTCAAATTGTCTTGCGTAGTAAGAAATTTGGCTCTTGGTCATTACGCTTTTCGCTTACATTTCTGTTCTTCAGGATGCTGAGAAGGAGTACCTAGTCTAACTAGGCAGGTAGGTGTGCTTCGTCGATTCGTCTGTTGATGCCACCTGCCCCTGTTAGTTCAGTTGGCCTCCTTGTAGGGGATATTTTATGGCTAGGATGCTTATTATTATTATTATCATCGGTATTGGTGGCAATGTTTTAAGGATCTTTGAAGATTTTTTGGCGAAAAGATCTCAGACTGTGGTCATTGATAGGTGTCATTCCCCTTCTGTTCCTGTTGTTTCTGGCATTCCACAAGGCAGTGTCCTTGGGCCTTTGCTTTTTATTATTTTTACTGCTAACCTGTGTTCCGAGCTTGAAAATAAACGAATCTCCTATGCCGATGATACAACTTTATATTGCTTCAATTCCATCACCAATTGAACGACACAAAATTGCTACTGCTCTGAATAGGGACTTAGCCAAAATTACATCATGGTGTGAACTTTGGGATATGAAACTTAATGCTAGTAAAACACACTCCATTATCATCAGCAGTTCTCGTACCTTGGATCCTCCCCATCCTTATCTACAAGTTTCTGGCGAGCAAATTGAGAATGTGGATACTCTGCGTTTGTTAGGAGTTACTCTGGATCCCAAATTTACTTTTGAAAAGCATTTTCGTTCTTTCTCCTCTTCCATTTCCCAAAAATGTTGTCTGCTTCGCAAGTGTTATAAAACGTTTGCTTGTGACGCCACAGTTATCAAGTCTTTTTATGCTTTTATTTTGCCACAATTCGAGTACTGCTCACCTGTCTGGTTGTCAGCAGCTGACTGCCATCTCAAGTTGCTTGACAGGTCACTAAATTCTATCAGTTTTATTCTACCTCATTTGTGTCTTGATCTGTGTCATCAACGTAAAGTTGGTGCCCTTAGTCTTTTATTTAAAGTTTTTAACAACCCTCACCATCCCTTACATGGGGTTCTGCCTGGGCCCTATGTCCGGGCTCGTGCAACTAGATTCACAAGCAATCTTCCCGGGCGTTTCTGTCGCCCTCCTCGGCTCCCCGCCAGGGAGTGGCTTCGGTCACCCAGGCTTTATTGTGGTCGGCAGGGAGGGTTCTGTGGGGGCGCTCGGTTATGGCCTTGGCCTTACTCGGGGCCTTGGGGCTGTTCGGCCAGGCAGCTTGGGGAAAAAAACAACAACAACAACAACAACAACAACAAGCAATCTTAATGATCTTGCCATGAGCCTTGTTAATTTTTCTACTACACAGTTTTCACGGTGTTTTGTGCCGGGCATGGTTGACTTGTGGAATAAGTTGCCATATGAGCTAGTCAATTCAGCTCATATCGCCATTTTTAAGTCTAGAGTTAATGCATTTTTTGCAGCATTAATTATAATTTTTCAACTTATTTTATTCTATTTTATTGTATTATATTTATACTTGATATCCTCCACTGCATAATATTGTATTATTCATTTCATCTGTGTTTAATATATGTATACAGTATATACAGTATATATTATGTTTTGTTTTGTTTTGTTCCAAAGTTGCCATAGTCTCTCTCCAGTGCCTCCTGGTGTTTTGTGTGGATTCATCTTGCTGGTGTTTCTGCACCCTGGTTGGAGACTTCAGCATCTCATATAATAATAATAATAATAATAATAATAATAATAATAATAATAATGATAATAAAAATAATAATAATAATAATTATTATTATTATTAAGTTTTATGTGCCACAATTTTGCATGTTGGGGTTACACTTAGTGCTAAGGTCTGGGTCCTTCTGGGCATAGTGTGTTATCAGTCTGGATCTGATTCAACATGCCTCTGGGTCTTAACAATTGCCCCCTATGTGATAGTTACATTATGGTGCTTTAGTTGAGGTCCTGGAGTTGTGTATAATTCGTCTTATATATACATATATCTTTAGTCTGAGACAAGATTGGTCTGAATTTGTGTTTATTGGATCGAAGAGCTGGTCTTTTCTGGGCGGCTGGTAAATTTTGATCTACGAGCCTTTTTCAAAACAGGACAACTCCAGTAATCCGGCAGGTCCGCGGTTACAGGAGTGCCTCCGTCAAAATCCAAAAACCTGTTCGACGTCCGGTGCAGAGAACGAACACCCGGCGGAGAAAGGAGGCTCTTTCCGCCGGGTCTCGGCTATGCCGTAGACTCACCTGGCCTATCTTCCTCAAATTAGTCTGGAACTGAATCACTCTATGCCCGGCGTTGGTCGCCTTGCCACCTGGAATTGGTTTCTCAGGTTGGATTTAAGGCTGAGGTTGGTGCGGGTCACTTTGGCAAGAAGTCACAACCCTGACCATCTGGTGTGGTAGAAACGTTGGTCTGTTTCAGTAACGTAACGGGACTTTAGATGATACTTGGGTGTGGGTACATTTTTTTGTCCTCGTATGTTATATGCACTGGTCTGTCGAAGTGAGTGAGGCTAAGAAATTGAGGGCCAAGAACCAAGCCAGTGACATACTAGATGTGATTATAAAGGCTATTGCTGATTTGTATAATCCTGATTACTTCGTTTACACTCAGTCCCTGGTCCTCCCACTCGCCTTTTCTTTGAAGCTTTTTTCAGATTGGTCCAAGTCAGACGGGCTTAATAACATTAATTTGCTTAAGGGTTTGACGCCCGAACTCCAATCGTTTCCCTGCCGGGACAATTCTGGATTGCCCGTACTTCACATTCAAGGGGTGAATGCCAGGCCTTGGATTGAGTGGGAACAAGAGGCCTAGCTGTTTGCCATGGTACTAATAAGAGCAGCCATCAGCTACCGCCGGAAGACCATAATTGGTTTTCCATGCCAGCAGCACAAGCGGAAGGGGTATCTATTTCCATTTTTGTATTTCTATGTGCTCCCAAATTATCCCTATGTCAATTATCTGAACCCTTTTGTACCCCTACTCAATTACAGGTAGACAAGGACTATAAAATGAGGCAAAGGGCCTTGCGATTTCTATCTCGATTCCTGATTAGTCGACAAATAGCTGAGTCCCTCCTCCGGACGACTGATTTGGTTTCAGATAGCAATACACATAAGGCATTATCTCTCACCCGGCGAGTTATGCTCCAAAATTCAGTCCAGACACATGATGACGTTCGCAAGGCCTTGTTTGAAGCTGTGCGAGTGCGCCAGGATCTGCAAGTGTATTTGGTTAAGAAACTACCGGAAGAGATAGGTAGAAGGTTAATAATGTTGCCTGTGTTATCACCTACTCTTGCCTCCCAGATGCTTGGCGCACAGTTAATGTTGGACTCTTCGCGCCCCACTGCTTACAGACCGAAGAGTGAGTTAACTCCTAAAGCTACACCTAGTAAGAGTCACCCACGTGGGTTTTTTCAGTCATCACAGTCAGCAACTAAGTCTCAACCCCGACCTGGAAGCAGTGGCTCAGCTAGAGGCCATGGTCAGGCTAGGGGCAAGGGCATGTGGTTTAGAGGTCAATCTAGAGGTAAACCAGGCAATGATGGCAGAGCTTTTCGTCCCCCAATCCAATCTTCTGAGTCAACACCTTCCCAAACAAATAACTGATTACCTATGATGCTCTCTCACTCCCAGGTCTCACCAAGGGTGAGTCGGATCCGAGAGTAGCTATGCCGGACGAGTAACTCTGCCGGACACCAGTATCGTAACTGGAGAATTCTGGGTGTGTTACCGGGCATGGCCCCGCTATACATGGGCAAGGACAGTGATACGCAAGGGCCTCTCTTGGCGGTGAATCCGGCGCCCTCGTTTACGTCGACCAATAGAATTCAATCGTGTTTCTTTAGAGGTAGGGAAACTGATCCAAGAGATGGTGTCGAAGCGTATCATTGTCCCGGTCACATCAGACTCCCAGTATATACATCCTGGTTATTCCTAGTGCCAAAGCGGGACAGCGATTAGATGAGGCCGGTCATAGACCTGTCTTTCTCTGAATCGCCACATTCACAATCAGTCCTTCAGAATACTGACTGTGAATCAGATCAGTCTGATACTGCCGCCGCAAGGTTGGATGCGTTCTTTAGATCTAACAGAAGCCTATTGGCATGTCCCCATAAACAAGCGTTTTCAAAAGTACCTTGCCTTGAGGCAAGGGAATCAAACGCTATGTTCCAAAGGATGCCCTTTGGACTAAACCTGGCACCTTGAGTTATAACAAAATTAGTCCGACAGGCTCTGCTACCATTGCTACTAAAAGGAATCACGATTTTATAGTATCTCGACGATTGGTTAGTGGTAGCAGATTTCGAGAATTTATGCCTCAAACATGTAAATCTAGTGATAAGTCATGTACAGACCCTGGGTTTAAAGGTGAACTTGGCAAAGTCTCAACTTGTTCCCGTGCGAGAATAAGTCCATCCAATGGGTGGGTCTGCTTTGGGACACCGTATAGCTGTTCATAAGCCAGAATGCGGACAACCGGAAAATATTTCGGAGAAAGCTTTTCCGATTTCTGTACAGTCATTTCTGTACAGTCTGACTACCACAAGGAAGTTGTGGGAGTCCCTGGTAGGCTCACTCAATTGGATCCATCTGATGATATCATTGGGCCGTCTGAAGGTACTTGGAGGGAAATAATCATTTTCCGCTTTTGCTGGCGGAAAAGCTATGGCTGATCCCGAAGTTAATCCACAACCTACTGGCAGCCTGGGCAAAGCCGGAAGTGTTGCACTTAATTTTAACTACTTGTCTCAGGTTTTCGAGGCACAATATGAGTGTCCATATTGCACCAACGCCCAATTTTATTGCCAAAAACAAGCAAGCTGATCATGTTTTCACTGAATTTGAAGCCCTGAAATGCGGCGATAACCATCACTTCTTGTGTCCAGTTAAGTCGCTTATACTCTTTATACGGCCTTCCCAGCCGGCACAAGCCAGATCGCTCTGGGTTTCACGGACAGGTACTCACCTTAGAAAGCGTCAGTTAGCAGCTTTACTGTTAGATGTCATTAGAGAGAGTAATTCTGGTGCTGTTGGGTGAGCACACGATTTACGCAAGTGGGCAGCTTCGCTCCGTTTCCTAAAGAATTACTCGATGGATGATATCAAGCAGACCAATTTATGGTCCTCTAATCACATCTTTCTGACGCGCTACCTGTCGGTGAATTAGACTAAACCACATGTACAATGTATAGCTTTAAGGCAGCAAGTCTAAGTTTAAGCATTGGTGCTATTTTGGGAGAAAAAGGAGGCGGTGATAGTCAGGTTGATACCTCCTTCCTGCCTTAAGTATGTGGTAAGATAAAACATTGTTGTGATAGGATAATGATTATCCATAGTTCCTAAGACTACAAGTCCAGTCATCTATTCTATCTATATGCTCAGCCCCTATCCCCATTTTGGGGGTAGCCGCCTCAAGACAGAGCAAGAACAGGGAAAACACAAAAACAACATAAAACAACGAATAAACACAGATAAAAAACACAAATTCACACACATCTAAGTCACCCAGGAGAAGACCCAGAGACCAGGGTCACCAAGGTCGCTCCAGCACTCCCCCGGCCCCCGACCACCCGGAGAGGTTCCAGTCATAAGGATGCATTTTATTTTTAGTACTCTTTATTTTTGTAATACAGTGTACAGAATGTTTATTTTGATACATATCCTACATGTGCAGTATAAGTGAATGTGTTAAGACCACTACATCTATAAAGGTTTAGGTCTAACATACAACGTGTGTAATTTTAAGAACGCCATCTGTGAATTGTTTTTTATTAAACCATGATCTTTTTTATGTAGCGTGTTTCACTCAACCTTTGAGTAATTTGTTAGTGGTTGCTTTGATATTCCTGATGAATGCCGCCCTCCAAACTTGAGATATCAGGCATTTCGGAAATGATAGGTTTGAGTACCGAAGGGATGAATGAAAACCTAATATTTAGTACAGGCCCCGGAATCATTGACGATTCCGGCCCTCCTTTCCATCTCCTTCCCATTCATCTGATGTCCTAGAGTCTTGGTATATCGGTAAAGGCAGAATGTCGTCGGAGCTAGCTTGGGAACGCCGCTACGAACATCAGACTGATGTGAAGAGCAGTACTGGTTAGATCTGGTTTATGATTTTTACTATTATTTTAATTTATTTTATACTAGTTTTTTTTTTTATTAGTGGCATCCGCATCACACATGGACGAGTCCATGAGTATTTTGAGCGTTCGTTCACGATGATATAGATTTTCTGCTCCTAGGCGGGCGGGTCATTTGAATGGCGAGCCATGAGTTCAAAGAGAGCCATAACTATAGTAAGGTATTTCGTCAATGATGGAGGGGCCACTACTAAATATTAGGCTTGCATTCTACCCTTTGGGACTCAAACCTATAATATATATCTTGTACTCGCTAAGAAAATGAAACACAGAGCTGCAAGCTTTCGTCTGTAATTGAACACTTAGACAACACCAGCTACATTGTTCATATATTATGTTGATCCGGTTCCATCCAAAATTCTCGCAAAATAGGAGCATAATTATATTCCTGCTTATCAACCCTCAAAATATGTAATGCAATATATGTTATTGTGTGTTGATCTATCTATATATTGCCGAACGCTGTGATCCCCGAAGGGGCCGGTCACGAACGAAACGCCGCCATGCACCTCTGTCCCCAGTCAGTTGACACCCCTCCTCCCAAGCAGCACCGCCTTCGCTCATATACTTTTTAACTCCATCCTTCCACCTCTCATTCGGTCTACCTCTCCCTCTCTGTCCTTCCACGTCACTCTTGTACACTCTCTAATGGTCGTTGCACACTGACACGACAGCCCCTTCAAGACTGGCACGAACACCCACGACACATACAAATCCTGTGTCTTGCCGAATTTACTAGAGATCACGGCGAAAGTGGCTGGCATCGTTAGAGTCGTATCTCTACCGTATCTCTTCCGCACGACTTGATAAGACTCTAGCGATGCCGATACGGTGGAGAAATGAATGCTACGAAGAAGATAGGAAAAGTCGTGCGAAGGGTACACGACTAGTCCACGGAAAAGATACCACCCAAAAGACTGCGATACAACTCAGAAGAATCGTATCGACACCGTATCGACACCGTGAGACGTGTAACCGGATTGAGGCTAGACGCGCGTTTTTTTCATTTTTTTGCCAACTCGACCGTTGCCAATTTTCCGCACGGAAGAGATACGGTCCGCACGGCAGGCTTACGCACCAGACGATGTTGATACGGGCCATACGGCTTTGATACGGACCATACGTCTTTGCTACGGACCACACAATTGTGATACGGCGAGTACGTGATGAAGACCAGACTCAGACGATTTTTTACAGTAACCGGGGGATTCCCACGAACGTAAGTTCCCGTAAGTCAATGTCGGGATTACCACAGTCTTATGCAAGGACTTCTTTACTTCCATGCTGATCACCCTATTTTTTGTTACTGCTTTCAGCATTCCTACAACCCTCTTCCCCTGTTGCACCCTCTCCTGCACTTCTTCATCCATACTCCCATCTTTACTCAACCCACTGCCCAAATACTTAAATGAGCTGACATTCAGATCAAAGAATTTGCTCTGCTCATTCTCCACAAGTACTGACGCCTTTGCACCCTCATACATGCTCTTCACTGCTTTCAGCAACATTCTGTCTACTACATAATATATTCTCAGTACTTTCCACATACATTCTCCTGTGTGTTGATCTGGTTCAATAATTTAGGATAGGCATTGATATATTCTAATTGTATGTACACGCAATTATTAAAACTTTCCATCCACCGAAATTATCGCAACATAAAATCATAATATTATGCTTGTTTGCTAAGCCTCAGAATATTTAATGTGACACTTACATAGAACAGCTAAAATGTATAAATGGGTTGATCCGGTTGAATAAACTAGGATAGATGATGATGGAATCTGACTGCATTTACATACAATTATTATGTATGTCTCTTTACTAAAATTCTTGTACCATAAAATCACAATGATCTTCCTGTTAACTAAGTCTCGGAATATTTAATGCAACACCTACACAGAACAACACCTGACTTCTCCTCACCCACTGAGAGGGCCTACAAAAATAATCCTTCTATTTCTACACACAGTAAATAAACGAGCCGTTCCTTCCTGAGGTGGGAGAGCTGTGACATACTTTGCTAAATGTTCTCTCTCTCTCTCTCTCTCTCCCTCTCCCTCTCTCTCTCTCTCTCTCTCTCTCTCTCTCTCTCATATATATATATATATATATATATATATATATATATATATATATATATATATATATATATATATAATATTTATATATATATATATATATATATATATATATATATATATATATATATATATATATATATATATATATATATATATATATATATATATATATATAGATATATATATATATATATATATATATATATATATATATATATATATATATATATATATATATATATATATATATATATATATATATATATATATATACTGTATATACATATATATATATATATATATATATATATATATATATATATATATATATGGCAGCTGGCTGCCAGTCAAAGGGTAGAGACCTTAACCTATTGCACAGTGAGTGCGATTATTAAATTATTTCCACATAATCCTATCTTTTTAGCATTCTTTATCAGCAGAAGAAGAACTTAAGAATATTTTTGTTTCATAACAAAGGGGTCTATTGATAAATATAATAAGAGCCAGTAATACAATAAGGAACAATACGAAGCGGGGAATGTGATTTTTCCTGTCTTTATATCAGCACACTTAACTGTCTACACTCTTTTGTAAAATTATGCATTTTTTGTCTTTAGCCAATGAATATATATGACAACATTATCATTATAAACTCTCGGAAATGTTTGTTTCCTAACAAATTATCCTATTCGTATATACAAGCCAGTAAAAAATAACTGTATAATAAGCAGTAGCATGGTAATGAGTCTGAGATCCGACAAATCCGAAGACAAAATGGAC
The DNA here is from genome assembly GCA_032716605.1 of Paralithodes platypus. NCBI lineage: Eukaryota > Metazoa > Arthropoda > Malacostraca > Decapoda > Lithodidae > Paralithodes > Paralithodes platypus. The sequence goes on from CM064556.1 coordinate 8,196,238, forward strand.
AAACAAAATGAAACCGAGGTTGTCCGTTGGTTAAAGATGATTTTCAGACTTGGAGTAAACAAAAATCCAAATAGAAAAACAACATGTAGAAACAATTACTGCAATAAATCTTTTGCAAGCAGAAATAAAGTACCAGCAAGAACAACACCAAAAGGAGATTTTAACTGCATTCAAATTAAGAAATTAAACTCAGAACCCCCAAATTAATTCTCAGACCAACCCGGAAATTACCCTATCAATTGATAAAGAAGCAAAACTTATACAATGGACACAACTTCTCCACACACGAAAACACGCACATCCCTCTAAGATCAACAGGAATTAGCGCCATCTATGAGGAATTTCTATCTTCACCAGAACCAACAATCCCCCCTACATTTAAAGAAAAGCAAACCACTGGACAAACAGAGACAATTCCAAACGGCTAAAAGAATTAGAAATCACACAAGTTAGGATCGAAATTGAAAGGCTGAACAAACAAGCAGAGAAGCAACAACAAATCATGAACTTATATATATATATATATACTGTATATATATCACCTTTTTATAAATATGTTACGGCAGCATGGCAGTATATCAATCAACATAAGTAAATCTGGCGTGTACAAACAACCTGTTGCCATCTACTGGCGCCACAAACCAGTCTAAAAGGAGATTCTCACTAGCGCGTTACTCGGTGGCATTCGATTGCCGTCTTAACTTTTACCAGCAATTACGGGGCTGTATTTATTTGTAATCGGCTAATTTAATGACGTTAGCTTGTTATTATCGGCGTTTCTACTTTGGCAGATGTTTTGAGGCTCTATTCCATAACTACTGGGTACTTCCTAGGCAATAGATCATTTTACTTGTCTGATATCTTATGAAACTCGAATCCAAACGCCTTCAGACCAGAGATGTGGAGAAAAGATGCCGAAAAAGACGCTATTGTAACCAGGACTGATTTCCATATGAGGCTTCTTAATCGCAAACCTTGAAGCAGAGATGCTAATGTCTTTGTTCACAATATAGAACAAAAAGTAAATCCTTGTAACTAATATAAGTGCTCTCTCTCTCACTCTAACTTACTCACTCACTCTCACACACACACACTCTCTCTCTCTCTCTCTCTCACTTCCATAATGGTGAAGCGCGTTAGCTCACCGTTAAGGGGAGGTTTTTAGTTTGGTCCCTAGATATCCTTCAAGCTTAAGATTACACCCCCTTGAGCCCTTTTCAAGATAAATTTGTACATTTTTCGGTAGAACAATTTCCCGGCTGAAAGCCGGTTCCTCTTAAATTACAGGCTCGCTATCGCTCGCCAGGATAAAATCGACACCTAAATGGCACGAAAGATCTTAAAATTGACATAAATGGATTGAAAGTTCTTAAAATCGTCAAAATAATGAGGCAAACGTCTTAAAATTAGAAAAACAATGGGGCTAAACATGAGGGAGAAAGGAGTCAAGAAAAAAATCCCTCAAGTGGAAATCTCCCCTTAAGTTAACCTATTAACATAGATAAGCCCACACAGACCTCAACGAATTACTTGATACCCCTGCACTTATGGTCTGCTTAAGGGGAGGTATTTAGTTTGGTCCCTAGACCTCCATCAACCTTAAAATTACACCCCCTCGAGTCCCTTTCAAGATAAATTTATACATTTTTCGGTAGAAAAATGTCCCGGCCGAAGGCCGATTCCTCTTAAATTACAGGCTCGCTATCGCTCGCCAGGATAAAATAGACACCTGAATTGCACGAAAGGTCTTAATATGGGGTGAAAGTTCTTAAAATCGCTAAACTAATGGGGCAAACGTTTTATAATATCAAAAGCAATGGGGCTAAACATGAGGGAGAAAGGGGTTAAGAAAAAAATCCCTCGAGTGGAGATCTCCCCGTAAGTGGTGAGTTGTAAATTGAAGAGCGAGTAAGTGTGTTATCATCAGTTGTTGTTGTTGTTGTTGTTGTTCATAGATGTGGTATTATGTAAAAGGGGATGGTAGATCTTCTTAATACATTTCACCCTTATTTGTCCTACTATTTAACCCATTCAGGGGTTATCCTCGCACTTTTTCAAATCTCTCTCTCTCTCTATGTCTTTATTATGGTAAAGACATTTTGCATCCAAGGAATTTTGTATCGAAACGTTTTGTGGAAAAAGGAGTTTGGTGTTTGTTGTAGGCATGAATGGGGGAAGGGAGAGAGGGAGAGAGGATATAAACAAATCATACTGAATGAGGGTGTGGGGAGCGTATCAAAACATATTGTACCCAAGCATATAATATTTCGAACCAAACGTTGTACCTGTGTTTGTTTTCTAAAACAAAAATCGTAAACAACAAGTATTCAAAATTACATGTGCCAATTTTTCGCAGATATATTTTGTAGGTTACTCAAAACCGCTGCATCCTAAATAGAACCCAAACTTGAATTTGTTTATATCCAGGATGTTATTTTTTACCCTAATTTACCTAAAATATAAAGTTTACAAGACTTCACACATCCATGATTGATTTTATCTTATTTGTTTTGTATGTAATACGTTTTGTATGTAAGGCATTTCGTATGCAAAACATATTTTTCCAAATGAAATAGCAAAACATAAATGTTCATGTGAAATAAACTGTATACCCCATTACAGGTTAATACAGCTCAGAATATTTTCTAAACATACTTTGTTCTCAAAAATATTCCCTACTCAAAATATTTTGTTATCAAAGCATTATAATTGTAACTCAAGACATTTTGAAACAAAAACTTTGTTATTCTTAACCTCTGAAGCGCGCATGGGGGGTATGAGACACCACTGCCTGTGCGCACGTATTTGAGCTGTTCCCATCACTAAAATATTTATATTACCACAAATAGCATTAATGCTTATCCATATGCGCCTATTATAGGTTGATTATAAAGGTATTAACCTGTTACAACAATAAAACAAGTGGAAACAGCGTTTGGATGGTCAAAATCGGCGATACAGGCCGGGAGTTACACAATGTATGGCTGAGGCAACCTCCCAGCCCACCACTTTCCTCCACCTCTGGAGAGAGACTGTCGATCGATACTCTCTCTCTCTCTCTTGCACTCGCTTGCTAACAGTGATGATAACGCCCTGCTACCAACTCGCTAATGTTAGCACGAAAATAGACCACAGGAAAAGGGAATAACAGGGAAAATAGGTGATAACTGAAGGAGGGGAGGAAACTGGGGAAGGAGGGGAGGTGGAGGAGTGATATTTGGCATGGCCCAGGGGCAAAAAAAAAAAAAAAATTTTGGTGTTTTAAATTGATTTTTTTTTTCTCTGACTCTTAAAAGTCTTCCCGCAGTCCGCCGGGGGAACTCTTAAGAGTCTTCCGGCAGTTCCCGGGTGATGATGATTTCGTACTCAAAGATATCCATATCCAAAACAAGTTGTACCCAAGATACATCAATCATTACCAAAAGCAGATCGGATCCATTTTGATGTTCATGCCCAAGAATTTTCCAAGATATTTTACACTCGCGATCTTCCATATCAGTATACCCATAACATTTTATACACAAAATGTTTCTAATTAAGATGTTTTATAATCAAGATAAATTATGCCCACAGTTTCACAATCAGCTCATATTTATATATGTGCCTTGAAATATTAGCACGCGTGTGCGTGTGGGTGTGTGTGTTCCATAGGTAACTTTGCTGTTGTGCCCAGCCAATTTATGTGTGTAGCGAGTTTAAAACACTCACAAAAATAACAAAGTAAAGGTACATTTTCACACTTCAGTTGTAGGTTAAGTGAACAAATAAAGTACAGTGCCGAACGATCACATATTTGTTGTTTCCGTCACTAATCTTGTTGTGATGTCCTTCCTAGACACATGGTGTAAACAACCCACCTGGAGATGTGTCGACTCCTGGCCAAATATCACCAGTTGTAGCTATCGTAATCACAATATAAAAAATCACACTATAATACTGATTATTTGTTCAACAAAAAATAATAAAGCATTCCCTCCCTTTTCATACCACATGCCATTTTATATGTTAAGCTGGATGAAATGTTCTTGAGCCTTTTAGCATTATCATCTACCATAAATACTTAGTTGTCAGCTCTCCGCAAATTGGATGCAAATATCAATTCGGCATACTCAGTTTGCTTCACATGCATTTTATATATTTTATGTTGTTTTTCCTTACCACCAGAAAGGATGCCATGCCAATAGACAACATGCTAAAGAGATACAAAGTTATGCTGTGGTCAGAAGTAGGCCAGAGGTGCTTATATGTCAAAATGCGTGCTGTCAAAATGTGTGCAAAAGTCAGGTGTGGAAAAGAGGACAGAACCAAATTCTAAGGTCTCAAGAAATTCACATTGTGGTAAGATATTGTATTGAAAGAAAGACGTCACTGTGGACTGAACAGAACCATTCCAGCACTTCATAAGTTCATCAGTTGTATTACTTACTATCTTACTAAATCTCACACCACATCTAAAGATTCAAATACTTGGAATAATAGTGTACATATTTTAAATTTGGTCGAGTTTACTAATACTGCTTCATTAGTATATATTCTACATCAATTATCTATAGTTACTACAACATGATTCATGTCTATGGATAAACTTATATTGTCTAGTGTTTAACCTTTGAAACCCGATTAATTTGTTCTTGGTAAGTGTGAGATCAGTTCACTCACTGACTCCAAGAGGAAGGAACTCTCTCTCCCTGCTCTTTCTTGAGTGATCCCCTGCAGCTACAGACTCCTACCCCTGCCCTTCTCCTTCAGGATTCCCACCTTCAGACCACTAAAAGAAATATATATACCAAAGGGCACCTCCAGAAACCTACCTGCAAGAAGAACGATTTCAGGAGCAAGGAATTCTAGACAATCTACACCTAGTTTCAAGCATCAACCATCCAATCATTGGACTGACCCTCTGTGCTGAGGTGGAAGAAACCTTACATTAGCCTCTACAAGGATCATCAAATCGTTCACCCATACAATTGCTAACCAAAACCCCCTGTATGGAAACCAATCAGAGTAGAAGACAGCCCTTGCAGCCTCTACAATCTCAGGAGACCATCCTTTTTGCTCTTTCCTTGAGGAATACCCAACTACCAGGCCTGTGCCTGTTTAGGAAAAGGACAAATTTAGACACTGGTGACTGTGCTGTGATATTTGGGTCTTCCCCACGACTTGTGTGGAGAGTAGGCAGTAGCTATCAGGTTGAGGAGGACCCAGGTATCCCAAAGTGATTGCACTTGTTTTCATCACCTCCCTTTTCTCTCACTAACTACTTTTTTGTCTTTTCGCACCGGGGGAGAGGAAAACCGTGACTCTCTGCCCGTAACGGCATACCTCTTCACCACCGGGGGTCCTGGAAACACGGCTAGAGCGATCAGAAATGATACAATCACCGGGAAATGCAACCCCTTGCTCTGCCAACGACTCACTTAACTGATAAGGGCACTTCTCACTCATAAATAGGATCCCTTAAATAGGGCGTAGGGAAAATAGGACCGGATGTAGCACCTGGTATAGTAGGACAAGCATATATATTTTCCACACATGACACTGCAGCTAGGCACTTTTATCATCGAGTGTAACACACGAAGACCAACGAGATGGCCAAGAATCCAGCTACTGTAGAGAGAGGAGAGACCAACGACTCGCAATGAAGCACAGCATCTTGGGATGCAGAAGATACCCCCTTTCAGATGTTGCATCATAAGAAAATAGACAAGAACGCAAGAAATAAGCTAAGAAACAATGATAATAAGCTTGGAAACCCCCCCCCCCCCAACGAGGGGGTTCAAAACCAAGGAAGAGCCCGTAAGTTCAGGGTCTATCAAAGTGATGATTTCCCTACAGCAACACATGTAATTTAAGAACTGCAACATCGACACAGCACACTGAATATAACAGTCAAACCCCATGACGAAAAAGAGATGACAATCACCACAAAGGACAAAGTCAAGAGTCTTGGGGCAAAACTGTGAATATCAGTTAACTACTGCCTGAAAACAAACTCTGGAAGGAAGCAGTTATCAAGTTTCCTCTTGCTATCAAAACTGACATGCTACTACAACACCCACAGATAACCAAAGCAAAATCACAGACAAGATGAGAATGGCGGAAAAACCAAGGTAGAAACCTGGCAATTGGTTGTCACTCTTAATCCGTTGGGCTGATTAAAAAAGTAACTTAATGTAACACCCAGTCCCAGGCATTATTCATATATGTTCTATTATTTTTTTATATATATTGAACAAAATGGGGTGGCCCAAGTTGGTCTCACTGGGCTGCCAACTTTGCCCTACATCCTAAGCTATCATGTGTACACATTTGAGACCCCTGCGAACCTTTTAGGAGGCCTAAAATTATTTTAATAAGGCAAAAATAGCCAACGTCCAATGGACTTACATAAGTAGGCGTCTGCCAATGGGCGTCGCTGGGGCTGGATAGGTTAAAGGTCCGCTAAGCCACAACCACATTTATCTAGATTGGTTTGGAAAATTCAACGTGAGGCCCTATGCCCCAGAACCACAATGCTGCTTTCACTGCCAAAAATATTGGCATCATATAATCTCCTGCCACAGGCCCTTCATCTGTAGTGTGAGTGTTGGGCCAAACTCCACAGAAATAGTTCTTGAAAAATACAAGGACAAACAAGAGACGATTGGCAAATGCCCAAACTGCCTGGAGCCTCATCATGCATGGAGTCGCATGTGTAAGGTCAGAAAACAGAGTGTAAAACATGCTCTCAAACAACAGGAACTTCACAGGGAAAAATATTCATGCTTGCACCATCAAGAAAAGCCTGGGGGAACAAGGAAGCGCCCAATGTGGCCGCGCCCATACCAACACTGAAAAACATCCCTGAACTAAGCAGATCCCAACCTGAACACCGAAGAGCTGGCCAAGCCACGAGCTATCACGATGCCAACAGGAATACTTAAGGACCTCTTGCTTGGGCTGGCAAGCATTCTAAACAAAGATTCTGACAAGAGGACCCTAGAAAAGCACGTTAACCAGCTTATCCAAACAGTAGTACCAAAGAAAGGGTCCACCAGTACCCCAACTCTCCCAACTCCTGATCAGACAAGAACAAAGCAAAAATCACCCAAAACCAAGCACCAGTACAAACACCGAACATGCCCCAGAAAGCAAATAACAATAGACAAGGAAGCACCGTCACAACACCAGCTCATACAAGAAGCGTGACAAAAACACTGTGCCTAGCACCCGAAGAAGAAACTGATAAGACCCTTCTCAAACGATCCGACACCAGGAGGGACTACCAGTAATCCTCACCAACATGGATTTTGACAACTCCCTAAAACTCCTTTAATGGAATGTGAGATGGATCAGATCCCAATCACACAACCGAAGGAGTGGCAGCAGGGGTTGAGCACATTGACATATTTTTATTACAGGAAACATTGCTCCCTGACACACAAAGTATCAACATTCCAGGCCACAACATAAACACATTGCCCAAAGATGACAGTCACAGAGGCCTTGCAACACTCGTCTCCTCCAAGATTCCCTCAAGAATAATCCATAACCCAGTTTTTTGCTGAGACCAGGTTGAGACTTTGGGGATCATTGTTGAAATGGTAATGTCGAATTAACCGTGTATATCATCTACAGACAGCAAGATGGAGAGCTCAACATAGGCGAACTTTTCAACCTTACCGCCCCATACCATTAAACACATCATAGAGGACTGCATTTCACACAACCACTTACGCCAACAACACAATCTACACTCAATGAGACTGAGAGGCGGGGCTGTTCGGCCAGGCAGCTTAGGGAACAACAACAACACTCAATGAGAGCTCTGTGGGAGAGCCCGATCATGGCCATGGCCTTTCTCAGGGACTCGGGGCTGTTCGGCCAGGCAGCTTAGGGAACAACAACAACAACCTTACCGCCTATGAGCAGGTTGTAATTGGAGGAGACTTCAATGCCCACCACCAGTTCCTCATCCCACAACAACAAAGAAGGGACATACACGGAACCCGAAGCATAGATACCCTCAACCTGAACCCAGAAATAGCAATACTAAACACACCAGAACCCATGCACGTACAGGGCGGTGTCCGAGACCTTACCTTTATAGCGACAGACCTCCTACCAGACACACACTGGGAAATACACCTCACTCTCACAAGTGATCATTTTGCCATGCTCACAATGATCAACAGATTACTCCCACCACAGCCACTGCCCCCTCCACCCACATGGAATACCAAAAAGAGCGATTGGGAGTTTTTCCAAAATGAAATGGAGGACTGGAACAACATTCTACAACCCACCACCCAATACCAGTCTCGAGGTCCTGGAGCATGACCTAGTCTCCACGCTACACAGAGGGGCGGACATTGCATGCCCAAAAATTAGACACGGAAACAGGACTTACAAGGACCATTGGTACTATGATGAGGATGTTTGGGAGTTGTACTTGAGTATCAATGCCACAAGCAAGCTTTTTAGAACAAACCGCGTCAATGACAACAGAGAACTCCTCCAAGCAGTTATCAACATAACGAACGAACAGCTTCACGCAATTATGAGGAGGAAGTGGCTTGAATGGTGTTCGGCTATAAATGCACACACCAACCTTGCTGACCTCTGGGGCCAAATACGCATTGCCTCAGGAAAAAATTCAAGGAAGGAGCTGACCCACAACAAGAGGCAGAGAGACTGGCGGGCATATTCACAGGACTGGCAACCACAGTCCAACTCTCAATAGCTATCCAGCAGCAGCAACAGACCCTCCTACTCCAACGGCAAGCAGTCATTGAAGTGGCCGGCCATGCCGACTCAGAATATGACCCCCACCCCCAATTTCACCATTGAAGAATTGACCTCCATCTGCAAATCAGGGAGGGTCACAGCTCCAGAGTCGGATAGCATCACGTACACGATGATCACCAACAGCGAGATAGGAGGACAGAGAATGCTGCGACAACTAATATACAAGTCATGGTAGCAGGGCCAGCTGCCCACGACCTGGAAAGAGGCAGACATACAGACTATACCCAAAGCAAATGATCCAGGCTCTCTACACCCAATCACACTACTAAGTTGCCTGAATAAAACGGCCAAAAAAATTGTCAAAAGAAGGCTGCAACACTGAGTAGGGCCGCTGCAGAACCACCTTTTTGCATATACGGAGGGGGTTGACACAGCAGACAGCCTTGCAGCCATCCTTGGGACCATCGATGGACAGTCCCCTTCGAACTCGCCAGCCCTGCGGCCATCCTGCAGATAATGGTTCACAAAGGTGTTCGAGGACAGCTTCTATAATTGATCAAGAACTAATTCAGTGTTCGCAATGTCAGGGTCAAGTTCCAGGGCCCCATGCTCTTTAATCTGCTCATGGAGAACTTAGTCAATCTGGGTTTTGGCCATGGCACACATCTCTTCTCTTACGCTGATGACCTGCTCATCGCACATGGACCTAACAAAATGCAGAATGCACAGAGGGCACTGCGCATAATAGAGGATACCTGTGTGTCCCTTGGGCTGAAGATATATGGGCTGAAGATATATGGGCCGAAGATGAAGGACATGGCCATCAAACACAGACAACCAGACTGAAGGCTCCAAGTGCAGGGGGCAGACGTAGAAAGGGTGAGGGAGTACAAAGGAAAACAAGCAACAACAGATCTTGCGACCCCTCGAGGTTACTTGCTCTCCAAAATACTGCTGTTTTAGTGTCCAATGGTATTTCAGACAGATAAAGATGTGAAAAGGAAATACCTCCCTGGGGATTAACATGGCAGGGAGGGGGGACAATATTCATGAAATAGCACAATTAAGGAAATATTTTATTCATTTACAAATGCAGTCAACCTTGGATTTAGAGCAAGGTGCTTGTCAAGGCGAACTTTGAAGAAATCAACGGTGTTGCAGTCTATAACATCTCGGGGAATTCCATTCCACAAGTTGACGACTCAATTGAAGAAGAAATTCTTGGAATCGTGCGAGTTGAATGATTTACCAATGATTTTGCAACCATTTCCCCGTGTGTAGTTTGATCGGTCAATCGTAAAGTATTTACTACAGTTCATGTTGTCGATGCCTCTGATTATCTTAAAGACTTGAATTATGTCGCCTCTTAATCTACGCTTTGTTAGGGGAAACAGATGTATATAATTCTTCAAGATAGTCCTCATATGGTTTGTTCTTTAGACTGGGTATAATTTTAGTGACTCTGCATTGAACACGTTCCAGTTTGTCTATATTCTTTTGATAGTAAGGGCACCAGGACTGAATGCAATATTCCAGGAATGGGCGAACTAAGGAATTATAAAGAGTGAGGATTACATCTTTGGATCTATGCTCAAAGGACCTGGCTATGAAACCAATAATCTAGTTTGTTTTCTTAACAACCTCCTTGCATTGTTGACAGTGTCTTGTTTGATACGAGCCTAACATTCAACAGGCGGGTGGACTATCTCTGAATCAGAAACATGTGCAGAGTGGGGGTCATGAGGTCACTTATGGGCCTCCACGCTCAAGCTGACCAGGAGGTTCTAAGACTTTACTACACCCACGCTGGACGATCTCTAGTTGACTATGCCTCGCCAGCCCTGGTAGCACTCAATAAGAAACAGGTACAAAAACTACAAGTCCCTCAGAAGCAAGCAATAAGGCTCATGTTAGGTGCTACCGTTTGGCTATGCATTGTCAATATGCAGATGGAAGCTGATATTGTACCCGTCCAGACGCGTATCCGCAAGAATGTTGTGTGCTTGGTGGCAAGGACCTACATACTTGGTGGCAAGGACCTACATGAAACCCAGAGACAGTGTCATCAAGGACAAGATTATGACAGCCATGAGGTATAGGCCAGATCTCTTCCATGGTGGAAGGTGGAGCAGCAGGGTAGCCGAGATAGTAAGAATGTTCGAGATGCAGCATGTCACACAACTTGATAAGGACCAACCCCACCCTGACTACAACCCACCATGGCAATGGACAAGAAAACACACCTCATACACACTTCCCAAAGTCACTGCGAGGAAATATGAGGAACCGCTAGTTACAGGGATTGAGGCGAAGTTAAGTATTGCGAGAGTACATGGAGAGAGAGCAGCTGTCTACTGCACAGATAGATCTGTCAACCGGGAAACTGGACGATGTGGGGCTGCCTTCCACCATGAAGGACAATCCTTCTGCTGGAGGAAAACAGATGGATGCTCCACCCTCCAAACAGAGCTCGTCGCTATCCTTCAAGCCTGTAAGCATGCGATCCACACCCTAGTAGATCGAGTGGTCATACACACTGACTCAAGTTCTATTATGGAAAACCCCCAAAACAGCAAGCTTAAAGACAGCGTCTGCCTAACAACCTCAATATTAGTGATCCTCAACCAACTTGACATGCTAGGGAAGACGGTGACTTTCAGCTGGATCCCGAGCCATGTAGGAAGTGTTGGAAATGAAGAAGCCAAGTCAGCCACCTTAATGGCCCAAGTGACCCATACTGCCCGGCCATCCCTCTCCCTGGTAAAAGCTAAAACCAGGAAAAAAGAAGAACAGCTTTGCATTGAGTATCACGAGGGCTAACCAATGCAGGATCCCTCTCATGCAACTGGTACAAACACTCAACAAATTGTTAGCAACTTCGCCTTCCCAGTAGCACGCCCAGGGAGGTGAGAGTCAACCTCCATTGACTTAGACTCGGCTACAAATGTTGTTGGCAATTAAAGAGACCACAAATGAGGGACTGTATACACTGCCAAACAAACACAGCCCTTCCACTCCTTCACTGGCTATTGGAATGTGATTGCACCAAAAGCTTCAGAACTGAAAACCACCACGCAATAACCGATCCTGCAGATGACAGTGCAGTCCAGTTGGCTACCCAACTCATCCGAAAGTCCTGGACCGAAACACCTGACCTACTTCCTCAGACTTTATAAGTCTTCCCCCCCCCCCCCCATGATGATCCTAGTTTAGCTTAGCTTGCTTAGATTAGACAAATCACCAATAGATAACACTGAGCTCCAAAATTTGCAATAAATGTTACCCTACCCTAGTTTGAACAGCTCAGCTTAGGTTAGTTTGGAGTTGTGGGCCGTCTACTGACAAAGGCACGGTTTTGGGCACATCATCATGTTCAAATAAATCTTAAAAAAAAAAAAAAAAAAAATGTGAGATGGTGACCGTGAGGAGAGGAAGGAGTGTGGCAGGCAGAACAGGACTCTTCAACATTTGTTTCTACCGACACAATATTTCAATTAATGTTCACATATAAAATTAACGCAAAGAAAGACAGATATATATATAAGGCATCCTGTGGGTAGATAAGTTCTAAATACAGTAAACTTCCGTTAATCCGAAGGGCAGCGGACCGGCTCTCGTTCGGATTAGTGGATTTTTCGGATTATCGGACTTTACCCCTATGAACCTGTGTATGACGAAAACATTGAGACATTAGGCCACCCAAATGACACAATGGTGCACACACACATATCATATGTTCATGAAATCACTTCAAAAGTTTACCATTGTCATTGTAGCCTATTAACTACTTCAAAACATTCAGATTAATGGTCAAAGGAATCTGCTGATATAAACGTCTTCTTCTTCTTCCGTCTACTAGCGAGTTTTTCTTGCTCTTGAAGATCAGATGTGGTTCGGGAAGTAATGCCTTAACAACGGCACTTCCCTGAGAGGTTCTTGTAATTTTCCTTTTGTGATTTTCCTTTTGTGACGTGCTCTGTTATATTATATTGTATTGAAAGCACCCTTGTATTGTTGTCTTGAAAGCACCCTTGGGATGCTCCGATCACTGAACTATAAATAGTAGCGTATCGGAACATCCAAAGGTGCGTTTTCAAGCTCAAGACTAATACGTCCAAAGGTGCGTTTTCAAGCTCAAGACTGAATGCGCTTGCAGAAAATGCGGTGCAAGCCAGTAGCGCATCGGAGCGTCCCAAGGATGCGTTCAAGAGCAAAACAAACTCTCTAGCAGACGATGTGGAAGAAGAAGAAGACGAAGGTGTTTACGATTATATCAGTAGCTTCCTTTGACCATTAATCTGAATGTTTTGAAGTAGATAATAGGCTACAATGACAATGGTAAACTTTTAAAGTGAATTCATGAACATATGATATGTGTGTGCTCCATTGTGTCATTTGAGTGGCCTAATGCCTCAAAAAGGGGACTTTGGGACTTCTTGAAAGGTGCGTTTTCAAGCTCAAGACTGAATGCGCTTGCAGAAAATGCGGTGCAAGCCAGTAGCGCATCGGAGCGTCCCAAGGATGCGTTCAAGAGCAAAACAAACTCTCTAGCAGACGATGTGGAAGAAGAAGATGACGAAGGTGTTTACGATTATATCAGTAGCTTCCTTTGACCATTAATCTGAATGTTTTGAAGTAGATAATAGGCTACAATGACAATGGTAAACTTTTAAAGTGAATTCATGAACATATGATATGTGTGTGCTCCATTATGTGTCATTTGAGTGGCCTAATGCCTCAAAAAGGGGACTTTGGGACTTCTTGAAAGGTGCGTTTTCAAGCTCAAGACTGAATGCGCTTGCAGAAAATGCGGTGCAAGCCAGTAGCGCATCGGAGCGTCCCAAGGATGCGTTCAAGAGCAAAACAAACTCTCTAGCAGACGATGTGGAAGAAGAAGATGACGAAGGTGTTTACGATTATATCAGTAGCTTCCTTTGACCATTAATCTGAATGTTTTGAAGTAGATAATAGGCTACAATGACAATGGTAAACTTTTAAAGTGAATTCATGAACATATGATATGTGTGTGCTCCATTATGTGTCATTTGAGTGGCCTAATGCCTCAAAAAGGGGACTTTGGGACTTCTTGAAATTCGGACCATCGGGTGAATTCGGATTTGGCCTCAAATTGAAAAATTCGGACTATTGGGAGATTCGAATCATCGGTCGTCGGATTAACGGACTTTTACTGTATATATATACATGGTAAAGGTGTTCATTAAAGCTAGAGTAGTGCCATGCAATTTAGTTTATGTCTGCATGCCATGCAATGAATATTAGAACACGAAGTAAGCTACTTGGATCGATCACAAGGTAATATATAATTCCATTGTTATTATATTTTTCTTGTCGTGCCCTACTTTCACAGGATGCATTCGTGATAATGCTATAAATGTTTACCCGAATCACTATTCGTGTTTATTTCCCCATAATTAAACAACTCTGCATTCAATGGGATGGTAAATCAGGAACTACATAGAGTTGTGTCGGGAAAGGCATATACAAATTAGAAAAACAAATAGTGACATCACAAAGCATCGAGGCCCAGTAATGATGTGCTTTTCTCAATCATTTTACCTGAGTAGCAGACGAAAGAAAAATGCATTATATCTATAATTAGTGACTCATATATCTTCTATAAAATGGATGATTTTCTTTATATCAATAAAAGGTGTTGAGTAAATAAAGCCTTTACTTACCTCGCGCATTTTGTTCACCATTGCATCCTCATCTCCTTTCGGATGAGGAAAGGTAGTCGTGAGGTTAGAGGGCCGAGGAGAAGGCTCGTCCGTCACGTCCACTCCTGCTACACTTCCAGAGTCTGGTAGGGGAACGCCAGGGAAAGGGAAGTCAGAAGGAGGAATTGAATAAGAACTTTTATATTTCAGGCAAATCTTATATGTTATATTCTGGGCTAACGTTAGCCTAATATATTCAAATTAGAAATACAGCAGCTTCTCATAGTCGATCGAAAGAATACTACACAATATATACATACCGGGTATATAATATAATCATCTTAAAAATAATGTAGTTTCTGACAGTCAAAAGAATAATACACTTTCAGAGTATGGTAGAGAATACCAGGAATAGGGAGGTCAGAAGGATAAAATACAAAGGAATACAAAGGAAGAGAAGCAACATCATAACCTTTGGTCCTTACTAGGCTACTTGGATTAGGTCCTCCCTTATTTTGCAGTTTTTCAAGGTAAATAAGTTTAATTCTTTTAGTCGTTTCTCATATGGATTATTTTTTAGTTGGGGAATCATTTTACTTGAATTCTCTCTAGTTTCTCGGTATCCTTTTTAAAGTATGGCGACCAAAACTGGACACGATAGGTCACACTTTCAGTCAAGTCTTCTGGGCTAGGCAAATATATTGAACTTACAAAAATTAATATGGTAGCTTCTCATTGTCAAAATAATACTAAATATCCAGAATCTGGAAGAGGAGAAGAATCTGGAGAGAAAGGTAAAAACCATGAATTTAATAAGAACATAATCGTTTATCTTTCAGGCTTTCAATTACCTTCTGAAGTAATGTTAGACTATTGTATTCAACTTGCAAATGCAGTAGCTTCTGATAGTCTAAATAATGATACACCCACAGAGTCTGGTAGGGCAAAAGCCAGGAAGAGGGAAGTCAGGATGACGAATTGAATAATAACAGACGTTTATTTTTCAAACTTTCAGGCGGGTTTTTTGGATTATCTTCTGGGTTAACGCAAAGCTACTATTTTCACCTTGCAAATATAGTAGCTTTATGATAGTCAAAATTATATTACACTTCCAGAGCTTGGTAGGGCAGAAACCAGGGAAAGTAAATTCAGAAGGATGAAATTAATAAGATCAAACGTTTATCCATCATACTTTCCGTCAGGTCTTATATAATATTATCTGGCCTAACGCAAGACTTCTTTTAGAAATATACGAACCCAGAGACAGCCTGTCACCTTTTACTTATCGACTTCTTTTTTCCTTTTTACACTTTTCTTCACTCTACCCTCTGATAAGCCTTTTTATCATTAGCTTATCCTTCCCCCTACCCCAACACTAATATATTAAACTTACAAATAGCTTCTGACAGTCAAAATAATATTCAGGACGGGACAAGAAGCAGTAGGTTGTGAAAATGCTAAGAATTTTGAATGCAAGGAAGTTATCTACTCAATACATGCAATGGAATTGGTTTTTAACTTAAGTTGTAATTACCTCTTTGGAGATCAGCATTTGCTTCATATTCCTTTTCTAGGATTGTGCCTGACTTCTCCTGGGATGGCGAAGTGTAGGGATGGTCAGACGGGAACAAGTGCTTCGATGGAGCTTCCGCTGGGGCAATACTGACAGGTGATTTTGGCTCTCCTTGTGATGGAAGAGTGGCCGGGGTCACGGTGCCAGCTGGTTCTGTGGGTCTGGGAGGAGTAAAGCCTGTAATTATGGGAGCTTTGGGTCTTGGTGGGGGTGTTTCTTCTTTATATATTTCAGAACTCTCCTGTAATTTAGATGCTCTCTTGAAGAAAGGAGGCGATAGCTCATGAATGGTGGGCAGAGAGGGCCGCTGAGAGAAGAGAATGTCGTACTCGAGTGGTGGGTGAGGCCTAGGCGGTGTCACTTCACGCTCATCGTCGGCGTCTTCATTTGGAGGTTTGGGGCGTGGCGGGGTGTTCACCAGGTTTGTATCTCTCATTACAGCATCAGGTGTTGGGGGGGAAGGGCGTGGGGGGGCATACTCATCTTCTTTACTCCTAGCTATGTCTGGTATGACAGTGGAAGGATGGCGTGTATGTCCCTTTTCTGTATGGACGTCTTCTAAATGAAAGGGAAAGAAGATTGGCGAAGAATGCCTGTGTTTTTCTTTTGCCTTGATGGCATCTGGGGTAGGAGGTGAAGGTCGATGTGGTACATATTCAGACTCCTCTTTCATGATTTTCTTAGTAGTGAGAGGTGAGGAACAAGGAGAGGAATAAGCGTATCCTTTTGGTATCCACATGTCATCAGGGGATTTAGGAATTGGAATTGGTGGAGTGTATGCATATCCTTCTGTATGCATTAAGGCATCTGGGGTAGGAGGAGAAGGTCTAAGTGGCACATAATCATATTCATCTCTCATGAGTTCTTCAGGAGTATGAGGAGAGGATCGATATGGGATACAAACATATGCTTTTGCTCTCGTGTCCTCAAAAATCTGAGAAGAGGGACGTGGAGGGAAGAATTCAAAATGTTCATTTCTCATGATCATTGCTGGCGTAGGTGGTGAGGGTCGATGTGGAAGACTTTCATACATATCTCTTTTTAACATTTTCTCTGGAATAGGGGAAGACTGAGGAGGAGTGTGCATGAATCTTCTGTCTGCCAGAGTGTCATCTCCGATAAGAGAAGAAGGACGAGTGGGTGTTGACTCAGGCAAGACAGGTGAGATCGAGCATGAAGATGATCTTTCATGCACAGTTACAATATGGAAGCCTTGTTGTACAACTGAAGGTTGTGGAGGTCGAGGAGGTGGCACATCATCAATACCTAAAGTTGGAGTTGGAGGGCGAGGTGGTGGCAACTGGTCCACTGGAAGAGGGTAAATAGGTGATGGTGATTTACTCCTTGCACGAGTGAACCCAGCCTCAATTGTGTGACCAAGACTATCTGTTACGTCTATTTCTAATTTAAGTTCCTGTAACCTAGGCTCATCAGGAGGAGATTCATCTGGCGGTAATGGCCACGATTCATCATATTGAGTACCAGGTGACATAGGCCCCTGAATGTCTTGAGCATTATCAGTGTCATCTACTGACTGCTGAGAGGGAGGAACTTCAGCACGGGTAGAGTGTTTGTAAGGTGGAGGAAGTTCTGGTGTCAAAGCATCTACAGGTAAAGTATCAACCGAAGCATTTGTTGGTGCAGGTGCAGTGGTTCCTGAGGTGGTGAGATCTTGTGGTTGAGATGTCTCGGTGATATGAGGAGGCCATAAATTTGAGTCTATTGGCTGACGTGGTATCGAAGTGGACCATAGTCGAGGAATAGATGAACTGACTTCAGACTTTTTGAAAAATTTATCGAGCGTGATTTGAGAATCATCAGCAGGCAAGTCGGCTGTCAAAGTAATAGTTTGCTTAGAAAAGGGATCTAATATGGTTGACTGAGTCTGCCCTTGAGTCGAAGCTTGCTTAGGTAAAGAGCTTTCTTGTGGGTGTGAATCACTTGAAGAAGGGAGAGATCGTTTTGGCAATGCCCCAGACAGAGAAACTGAATCTTGCACTTTTTGTAGAGAAATGGAAAACAGTTGCTTGGCTATAGATTTATCAGAATGAGGTTGTTTTGTAGGTAAGATTTCTGAGGCGGTATCAGGACGTGTGCAAGGGTAAACTGTAGAAGATTGTGTTTGTTTTTGTGATTCAACTGTGCAAGCATCAAGGTGGTAAGAGGGCAATACATCACTGGCACTACTTGCAAGATTAACAGGTGAAGTTGCATGGGAAGAAGGAAGTTGCTGTACAAACGATTCAGCTACAGAAGAAGTACGAAGGTGCATTTGAGGTGCTTTGGTGAGAGGTGTAGAATCAACTGTGGTGACAGGAACTTGCTGAGTAGAGGAGGAGCCAGCTGAGGCAGTGGGTGGTATGGTTTGCCACCTGCAAGAAGAAGAAAGGATGCAGGCAAGACAAGCAGGGTACATATACTTATACATAGACATCTTAACAATGACCGCATTCACTGACAGATGTTAGGAAGCTCTGGCCATTACCAAGTTGCATTTGTTATGATGCACAAGTTTGCAAGAAAAGGTACATAGATAGATATAAAGAGAAAGAAAAGAAGGTAGCCAATTCTTCCAGTAATATGTGTCAATGGTTCGAAATACAGGCTGATCCAAAAGTCCCCTTACACTCTAAAAATGTTTAAAAAATACACTTAACAATTGAAAATAAACGATACTTGGGCAACATAATAACTGAACCTTGAGAATTGTTCTCACATTAAATTTTATTTTGTTTAACTCATTCCAGCCTCACTGGTAGATTTTGACATGAGCGCCTGCTTTTTCATAACAGTCAAGTCAGCGCTTCACCACTGCTTGCCATCTGAAACTGAGGTACAGGCTTCTTCAATGCTCGGTTCCAATATTCCAAGGTCCCGTGGCTTGGTAGAATATACCTTGCTTTTGATGTAACCCCACATGAAATTATTCATAGAGGATAAAATCCGGTGACCGAGGAGCCCACTCGACAGGTCCTCATCGGCTGATTCAAAGGTGTATGAATGTCAACGGAAAAAATTATCGTGCCATGCTCCAGAACTTTTTCCTCCAGCGACTCTCAGCCAACATCGATGAGGTCATCTTTCGGCAGGATGGTGCTCCTGCACACTACTCTCGGGATGTTCACACCTTCCTCAATGCCTACTTTACGGACCGTTGAATCTGCCGACGAGGACCTGTCTAGTGGGCTCCTTGGTCACTGGATTTTTGCCTGAGGGATTACATCAAGAGGAAGGTGTATTCCATCATGCCATGGAACCTTGCAACATTGGAAGCAAGAATTGAAGAATCCTGATTTTCAGTTTCAGAGGACCTGTTGGGTATTGTTGGGGAAACAGTGACGAAGCACTGGCTTGACTGTTATGAGAAAGCAGCGGTGAAGTCTACCAGTTAGGCTGGAGTGAATTGACCAAAACAAAAACAAAATATATATATATATATATATAAAAAATAAAAATATATATATATATAAAACAATACAAAATTAAATGTGAGAAAAACTCCCAAGGTTCAGTTAATATGTTGCTCAAGATATGTCTACTTTCCATAATTAGTTAATGTATAAAGGGACGTTTGTGACACCCTGTAATTAAATATATTAGAAGTTAAAGTAATTTCAATAATTACTGAAACTACTGGTTGTGAAATATGTGTTTCGTTGAGTAGTGCAAATGAGATATTGTAAAAAAAAAAAAAAATATATGGAAGTCTGTGTTTCAGCATACTATGTCTTCAGAAAAAAAAGGTAAGGAAAAACTTTGTCATGCAAAATTGCGTTTAGTGCATAATTATGTAGAATTGTTAGTATGAAACATTGCTGTATGTTATACAAGCGCCATGCTTACAAAATAGGATTGACACAGCAACTTGTAAATTCACCACTCAGAGCACAATCAATATTCATTATTTAAAGACGGCGTTATATTGCAGTTTTTCGACGTTTTTTCTAACATGTAACCGATTCTGGCTATCAATATAAAACATATTTTCGCTGTTATTTTGTCATTCAATTATCTGATTAATGTACGATCGCCATCAATGCCTGGTATTAACTTAAAACTACAGTGATTTAATCCATCTTTATTACTAACTTCGGTGTTTTTATCCAAAAATCACAGTCCATAATCCGACATTGGTTAGTAAAAAGGACGGAAAACTGTCCATGTGGCGCCGCCTTAAGACAATGACTTGAATGCTGTAAACCATCAACCCTATTGTGCATAGCTTCCCAATCTATTATATGTGATACCGGGTGAGGTTTGTGTATATTACAAAATATAGATACAGCACAAGATGACCTACAACATGTTACAAAATACTTTTCTTCCGACACCAATGTGCAAGCTTAAATATATACCCATATGTACAAACAATATACCGGTATACATTCTAGAATACCCAGGCATTACACAACACAGGAACATTCTTACCATCAATTTTCTTAAAAAATCAAATATAAATAATAATATATACAGTATATATATATATATATATATATATATATATATATATATATATATATATACTAATATAATTATACATATCAACTTTCTATGCTTTACTTCGACCTTGGCATTATATTGAAAATATTCTTTAGGCATTTTTTCGGGCATAAGCATGATAAGTTTAATTCATAATGTTATGGCAATACAATTTAATGAAACAGGTTCTGTACATTATTATATTTAAATTATTACTTACAACTAGAAGGATATAATGTTTCGAAAATATGAGATGTTACCATATGTATATATCAGGATGCATTGATGTACCATTTCTAATGAGATTTTAAATTACAAGTATGTCGGGAGTAAGCCAAATCGGTCGTTGTTAATGGATTTGCTAATTTCGTGAATTGCTTAATGCAGCTTACTAATCATAAATAGGCATAAATGTGTATTAATAGTAAGAGTGCTCGTGTGATTCCCCTTGAACACAAGATATACAATATTTGAGATATTCCAACCTGCAGGAATCTTTGAGTGAGAGCGAGTCCCTGGTGTTGTCGGGCTTCCTGACGGAGGTAATGTGCTCCAGGGTTAGGGTTCGATCCCCGCCAGTGTCTCCTGCCTGTAGAACCACCCTTGTTCGCACGGTCTCTGACGACACTTCTTTCCATGCCTTTGTCATGGGGGGTAACAATAGTTATTTAGTTCAAGTTGTATGATTTTTCATATTTCACAGTTTATGTACGGTATATTAAAATACACAAATGAGCTTATAATAGATTATAACTATACATTAAACTGTACTGTATTTATATATTTTACAATTAATTAATGAATATCTACAGTATATATTTACTCAATAGTAAACTGATAATATTAAAAGGGAGAAAGCAAGTTATTTACTAATTAATACCAGTAAGAACAATCACCTTAGAATATTGGGTGTTTCCCATATTTTGTACTACTCTACCGTTTGGACAAAATGAGGAAAAAAGCCAATCATTCAAGGGTATATGATATGTAGGTCTACTATAAACTAAATATTTTATTTCCAGAACTTAGGATATTTCCTATACTCTGACAAAAAATTACCTTTATCTTTAATACCAACCTCGTATTCATTGTTATTGTATCTAATAAGGACTAACGAGAACTGCTATTGGTGTTCATATTATAAAGATCGACAACAATATTCCGGTAATGCCCACTTAAAAATAGCCTCAGTCACAACCACCCCAGCGACCACACCAGAAGGACATAAACGCCTACATAGCAGAGGCCCAGAGCGTCTTTTCCATATAGAACAGCCTCCGTGCCAGATTCCGCACAAAACAAGATGGCTTCTACCACCACCGAAATATCAGCAGAACCAGGGCAAGGCCGTATAGCCTTCAACATCATCAAACAGAGCAATGCAGGCAAAGTGAACACTATGGCAAACAACTAAGCAATGACATCAAAACCCCCACCCTTATTGTTTGGTCGCTGTCAAGTGTAAGAATGGCACAAGCTTGGGATCGATCCCTAGCCAAGTGTGAGACTGGCAACCCTGCAAGGAAATTTGCTCACAAGCTGTGTGTGAGACTAGCACCTGAGAAAAGATTCACCTATACTAACATTAAAGGCTGTCTTAAAAGAAGAGTAGCAGTACAAAGAAGAGAATCACCTCTACCTCTCGTAAAGGGTGTTGTGTGAGATCAGTTAATACAAACCCGTTATGAGATAACAAAATATAAGTCCACATCATCTACGAGAAGCAAAAATCAGTTAAGTCCCTCTCTTACACACGGGAAGTCACTAAGAAGAAATTAGCTACTGGTGTCTCTAATTTTAAAGACCCTTCTTGTTACCAGTTATTAGGCTTTCAGGAAGACAATACATACAGGGTGTTCCAGGAGGAAAGGGCATAACTTTGGGAAATGATAAACAAGGTATTCTAAGCCTAAAATGTTCTATAAGAAATATTCCAAATCTCAACCAGTATAGCGATATTGCCTGTTGAAAATGGTATTTTCCTATGCAGTTCCCCATAAGACTAGCCTAGCTGTCCTTGTGCCAATCACACCTCCATCTAACAGCAATTATTTTACCATGTTATTATAAAGATATTTTAATTCTGCAAGTTACAAAATGATTATAGATATATTAGCTCACTTTGGAGCAGTTGAAAACTATTTGACATGGAAGAGTTCATTACAGTGGTGTGGGGGAGGACACTACGTAAAACCTTAGATATCTTTTTAATGGTTGAGATTTGGACTTTTGGTTATTGAACATATTATGCTTAGAATACCTTGTTTTATCATTTCCCAAAGTTATGCCCTTTCCTTCTGGGACACCCTGTATAATTATATACTATCCTAAATTGTCCCCTATCTAATATCATTCAATTATGATTGAACACTCTAGCATCAACGTAATTGAAAAATATTCGATAGCAGGAGTTCACTGTGAATAGCCACATCCGTTGTAAAACCTTGTATTCTAGTGACTTTCAACTGTATATAATTACTGTTCCATGTGATCGTAATATTAAGTCAAGCTGAAGAAGGAAAACTAACTTCAGTATATTATGCGGGTAGACTAAACTATTGCGTAATTATATACCCATGAATTAACATCAATGTATTCTCAAGCACCATTTCCATATATTCTGATTGTATCAAAATATTGCATTATTATTTTTGTATTTGCAATTAACTTTTGATTAAGTCTAAAAACGTACAATAAGATTTAATTCCATAACTATCTCCACGTTATATTCCGTGCCATTACCTTTAACTCACATTCAATTACGTACCTAACTACTGCCCTAACTCAAGTAAACTTGATGTCCTTTCAGTGTTATTGATTCTGTGTCTTAATAATAAAATTTCATTAGAGTGTAACATATATATATATATATATATATACCGGTATATACCTTCTCTGGAGAGGTAGGTGGTGAAGGGTACTCTTCCCCTGCCTTGTGGACTTGCACTGGTATCGTAGTGTCACTGTGGTCCCTTGATACACCATTCTGGGCTGGCTGGTCCTTCACCGGAACCTCGTCCTGGGCTGATAATTGACGCTCCCGAGACTTGGAACGAGATCTGAAAAAGGTAAATCCGATAGTACACATACGTTTTTTCCCTCAACATATATCCACAACATTGGTCTGACAGCTCATAAGGTAAACTTCCTAAATAATTTAGCCGCTTAAGTTCACCAATCTCCAGTCTAGTTCCTGATGCCAGTGCTAAAGATCCCAGAAATGTTGACCATTGAATGTTGACAATAAAAGCTCTCGTGTGATACTGGCTTAATTAGAGAGAGTGTTGCATGATCAATTTTAGATGCGGATTGCATTTACATAATGGGATAATATGGGGTAAGAATATGCTGCAATGAATTATTTTGTACGATGATATTCACCTATTGCTGCCATCTATGGCCATCGACCACCATACAGCTACTGCCATTGATCAAACACATTCTCAAGATGAAAGTATGATGCAAAAACCCTCACTACTACAGACTCCCCTAACTTCACCCTAACACATGACCCTCCCACACCACCTCCCTCCTCACCACTGCCACCTGCCCACTTACACCAGACGAATCATACCACCCTGTCTCCCTCCACACGTTCCCGTAACGCCAACCCCCTTCAGGCCTCCCCCTCCCTTACCGGAATCTCACTATCACCCACACCCTCACTTAGCCCGCCACATAACCGCGCTCAGCCACACCCACCCACGCACCTACTGAGGTTGCCTACACCAGAGTTCAGATATTATCTGAAAAGAATTACTTTGGTCAAAAGGATGAATATAATTGAAAGACATATAGATATGCTAACCCCAAAATTGGCAACAAACTAACCAGCCATGGAAATTCAGATTTGGTGAAAACTGCAAGTACCACCACGGCACCACACCACCCATTCCTGCTACAATATAAAATGCCTAGATTTTCATATTAGAGGCACTTGGAGGTATGCTAGATCCAACACGAATAGCAACCACCAAACAAACTCTCCAGCTACACGAGAATGAGACAGAGGAAGAAGGGAAGGAGGGAGATGGAAGATGAAGAGATTGAAAGATATGGAAGAGCACATAGAACACCTCGAACACCTCCTGGCCTACTATCTTTGCAGCTCTCACAGAAACTAACATTAAGGATCAGGAAGACAGTACGGTAAAGTATGGATTCCTGGTTATAACCTACATAGGGCGGCTTGAACGCATAGAACGCATGGAGGTGTACCCTTGTACATTCATGACTGACTGATATGTACTTAACCCTTAACTGGCGGCGCGCAACATATGTCGAATGAAATAAATTTGGACTAAGTGGCGGTGCACGACATCTGTCAAGCGCCATTTTCAGCATGTAATGTTGCTGAGAGAGAGAGCTGAGCGGTGGGACGAGCGTAGTGACCGCTCCCCACGACCACCGTGGACATACTGAACTGTATTCTACTTCCCCCCTCCTTTCTCACTCGCTACACAGGGAATTATGTAAGGAAATTACCTTATTTCAGGGTTTTTGCACTCGTGTTGCACGATCGTTGCAAGAGAACCAGTGGTCGTACAAGGATGGTTCGGATGTCATTGGAAAGCTCTGTTTACGCCCTTTCAGGAATAGATATTTGTTTTACGCTCTGGGTCTTATTTAGGCATGAAAATGATTCGTAAACAACCCTATTTAGGGTAAAAAAAAAACGCTGTGCGGTACGGTCAAATAGACCGCCTAGCCCGCCAATAAGGTGTTAATTCCTAAATAACAGTAATGAAGTGGTGGAAATGCTTGGAGTTAAAATAGAATCCATAAATTTAGCAGTTATCATATACAGATCTCCGGACTCATTCTTAAAAGAATTCAAAACTCAGCCCAACAAACCTGGTCAAGATGGCGGGAGGACTGACGGGGGTGAGCGTAGCTCTCTCCCTATTTATCATCCTTCTCAACATCCAAGAGGGGCTGTGCCGATATACAGGTGCAGAGGGGACCGGTAGTGTACCAGGTCAACACTAAACAAGTATTGAGGAACCTCGTCATACAGAAATCACACACAAATTAAATTTCTGTCACCATTCCTGCCTGGGCAGCTTCATACAACGGGAAACCGCCGTGTTTTAGCAAACATTCTGGCACAACCTCGCTACAACACCTGTTGTGCTGCACTCTAATAAGCTGTGGATATATAGAGACCAACCCAGGCCCCACCTCAACGTTGAAGAAACCTCACCACGAAACAAGTAAGGCAGACACCAACATTTCAACAGTGCCTAGCAGAAAAATTAATTACAACAAGCAGGCACCCAAACCTTCCCTCATGCTCACACACACAACCCAGGCCTCCACCACCTCAGTGCCATCACCCTACCAACACAACACTACCCTCAACTGTACCATCACTACCACAGATATCGGCGACCCAAGTAGCTCAACAAGCAACCAGAACAACTAAAAAAAGCAGGTAGTACTCGCAACCACATCACCAGTGAAGTAGCAGCAACGGCCAAGGACAACAACAACAGCAACCTGCAACCATAACTGTCTCGCCGCAGGGAGGTACAGGTAGGGGTGGGGGTGATGGGCCAAGGAGTAGGCCTAGGCACAACCTGTCCCTGTAATGCCTGGATTGTGGCAAAGTATCTGTATCTGTAACTGAATTAGATGCACAAATCTGCTTAAGCTATCATGCAAGCGGAGTACTTCTCTTGGTGTAGTGGCGAGAGCGCTCGCCTCCCAAGTGGCGGGCCCGAGATCGAATCTCGGCCGGGCCGTGCCCAAAAACATTTGGGGCGAATTTCCGCATCAGACGTAGTTCGGATGTGATTGTAAAAATTGTGAATTGTAATTGTGAGTCATTGTAAAGTCGGCAAAAATAGTGTAGGTGCCGTTTCGAGGTTACTTCACTGGTGCCAGCTGTAAAGAGATATCTGAGAGGCTTAGTTGGGGTGCTGTACATATAGGCTAAGTAAATCCCCATGGTGTACTGGCTTGCCTTAACTGGTTGGCTACAACGGTTGCTAAGGCTAGAGCTCTCAGAAATTCTCAGAGATGATGTCCCAGTGACCCCGGTTCGTTGGGGAGGTATGGTAGCAGATGGCGTGGTTCCTGCATTGCCTCCTCGCCGTGGTGTGTGACCAGGCAACTGACGGAAATAAGGGATGTCGCTGGTGATCGTTGTCTGGAAGCCTCGCTGTAGTTGACACGCTCAGACTTGTGCCTCGCTTGCTTACGCTCACTCGGAGTCTTCGCTACCTAGACGATAAAGTGATGTAATGCCTGGATTGTGGCATAGTATCTGTAACTGAATTAGATGCGCAAATCTGCTTGAGCTATCGTGCCAAGCGGAGTAATTCTCTTGGTGTAGTGGCGAGAGCGCTCGCCTCCCACGTGGTGGGCCCGAGATCGAATCTCGGCTGAGCTGCGCACAAAAACATTTGGGGCGAATTTCCGCATCAGACGCAGTTCGGATGTGATTGTAAAAATTGTAAATTGTAATTGTGAGTCATTGTAAAGTCGGCAAAAATGGTATGGTGTCGTTTCGAAGTTACTTCATCCCCCTCCCTCGCTCACATGCCGCCGCCGCTCAGCTGATCGGCCTGGGCCAAGCCACACCTCCAGACATACGATAAACAGTAAAAGGAAATTATATATAGTCTGTGATATTGGATTCAACAACAGGAGTACAATTTCACAATGCAGTAGTTGTAATGAAACAGTACACGATCGTTGTACTTACGTTACTAGTAGAAACGAAGTGGAATGCGATAAATGTGGGAAATCAGCTATAAAAAATACTATCAATATTTGTGATATATATGAATCACTCTTAATTCGACGACAAAGGATCCTAAACTGTGTTAAGTGTAAAACTGTAGCTCACATGAAATGCATTTCTAAGAAGACCAACAGTGAAGAACGTGAATCTTTATGCAATAAGTGTGCCTAATTGCTTTCATTACCAAATGTTAATGTAAATGAACCACTTGACACCACAATTGACACCTCAGAATCCAGCCAGGACACAGTCCAAGATGAATAAATATTGTTCACTAACAAAGGGCTCCATTTCATCCACATCAACGCCAGATTAATGTATCATAAACTGTCAAAAATAAAATTGTTAGATGATAAGACCAAAGCTGCAATAATTGCAATTACAGAAACCTGGCTGGACTCTAGTATAAACGATGGTGAAATAACCATTCAAGGTTTCAATATGGTTCGAATTGATCGTAATAGACAAGGGGGAGGAGTATGTCTGTATGTAAGAAACAACCTCACACACACAGTTAGGAATGACCTTCAAATAGAAAATCATGAATTTCTTTGAATTGACTTACACCTGCCGATAACCAAACCCATCACAATCGGAGTGTGCTATAGGCCACCAGACGACACTCTGTCACTACTAGACCCCCGGAATGAATCAATTATACTAGGAAATTTTAGCTTGTGTTACAAACAATAATATAATAGGCTTGTAATAATAATTGTAATAATAATAATAATAGGCTTGTGCGAGATTATAGGCAAACACTGACAATGCACAATCACAAACAGCTCATCACAACCCCCACATGTATCACTGATTACACTGTTATAATACTAGACCATGTAAATTGTAACAGAGAGGACAAAATATCACAATCAGGGATTATACAGACGGGGATAAGTGATCACTTTGGCACGTATTGCACACGTAAAATGCCAAAAATTACCGTAGAGAATCACAAGGTCATTAGAACAAGGTCACTCAGAAACTACAGTAAAGAAACATTTTTGGACATTTTATGGAATACAGATTGGTCTCCAGTGTTTGGAAGTACAAATGTTAATGACGCATGGGTTGGCTTCAGAAACATTATCACAAGCATCCTAGACGAAATAGCTCCTCTGAAAAATATACGAATTAAATCAAGGTCAGACCCATGGATTAACAATGACATATATACTACACCTTCTAGAACACAGACACACTGTTAAAAAGGCTAGTGAAACATAGACAAAATGAAGGTCTTAAACAGGAGTTCAACAGGGTTAGGAATAAACTAAGTAGGCAAATTAAATCAGCGAAATCTAATTATTTCCACAGTAAGGCAGAGGAATATCAGAATAACCTCCAAAAACTATGGAGACACTTAAAATCAACGGACTGGCTATAGTAACAAGGCGCTAATATTGCTCTCAAAATTAATGATCAGGTTTGCCATAATAAACGTCAAATTTCAACCTACTTCAACTCCTTCACCTCAATAGCAAATACACTTGCACAGAACCTACCACAACCTCTCAATAAATACACCACAACCACTGCCACTTTTCAAAATTTCTACAGGAATAAAGGCATACACTCGAACACATTGGGATTGCAAAATGTTACACCAAAATACACATTTGAGGAGCTCTGTAATCTAAATGTAAACAAAAGTACAGGACCAGATGGAGCTATTGGTATTGCAGGTCACCTAACCCACATCATCAACCTGTCAATAAACACCAACACTGTACCTGATGAACTTAAGGGGAGCATCCCCTTTGTACTTTACTCAACAGACTCCTATCTCATCCACTTAACAGATCACATTCGTAAAGAAATGTCTAAAGGAAACTACACCGGCATGGTTCTTCTTGATTTACAGAAAACGTTTGATACAGTGGATCATGATATCCTCTGTAATAAACTACAAGCAATGGGCATTGGGTCAGTGAACTGGTTTAAATCTTATCTTAGTGTTAGAACACAAAAGTCAAAATTAATGATAATTTATCAGATCCAATGCCAATTAACTGTGGGGTCCTGCAGGGAAGCATCCTTGGTCCCTTACTCTTTCTCTGGTATGTGAACGACATGGAACTAAGCGTTGTGTGTAACTTATTACTGTATGCTGACGACAGTGTGCCTCTGGTTTCAGGAAAATACCCAAAAAGTATTGCCGCTTCACTTTCCAAAGAACTAAAATTGTGTAGTGATTGGCTAGTGGACAATAGGCTATCTCTTCACCTGGGCAAGACAGATTAAGCCATCTTATGTGGAACAAAACGCAAATTGAAAGACATTGAGGGTTTTTTGGTTAACTGTAATGATGCTCCTATATCAACAGTGTCACAACTGAAATATCTCGGACTAAAACTGGACTCGACTCAGTCAGGTGAAACAATCTTGGAATCGATCCTGAGTAAATGTAGAGTACGTATAAAATACCTGCATAGACAGGTGGGATGCTTGTCAGTGGCGACCAAAAAGACCCTATGCCAAGCGCTTGTTCAATGTCATTTTGACTATTCTGTGTCATCCTGGTACTCTGCATCATCTCAATCAGCAAAGCACAAACTTCAAGTCACTCAAAATAAAATGGTCTGATTCATGCTGAACCTAGGACCCAGATCGCATTTTGGCCAGGAACAACTTCAGTCACTTGGTATGCTCAATGTCTCTGACAGGGCCAAACAAATCAGACTCATTAATGCCTTCAAGATATTTTATGATAGGGCTTCTGAGTATTTAAAGAGTAATTTTGTTAAAGCAAATGAAAGGAATGGACACAATACACGGAATAGGATGTATAATTTTACAGTTTCGAGAATCCAAGGACAGGGTAAGCTAACGTTCTTCACTGCCATCAAAGACTGGAACAACCTACCACAGACAGTCCGTGAAAAGAGAACATTATATTCCTTCAGACGTAGCTTGAAGGAGCACCTGAACCGAACAGCTGCGAGAAGGGAGCACCAAGCTTATGTCTACTACTAAATACAACATAAGAGATAGGCAAAAAACAAACTAAAAATTATTACTTAAATATTTTAACCAGTCGAACTATAGAATGTAAGGTATCTTAGTTTAGCCTCCTAGAAATACTTTCTCTAAATTGTTTTCTACTCGTATTCATTTAAATTTTGTATTCTCCCCTTTTTCCCCAGCTAACTTAATCCCACAAGAACCCCAATGGAAATACGCCTATAACGGCCTTATTGTGCTATCCTTAGTTGGAATTATGCAAAGCTGGTAGGCTACATGTCATATTTGTAACATATTATGTTGTACCAACATTGAAAAATGCTAACTAAATAAATATTATTATTCATTATTAGGGGTTCGAGCCCTGCGGGAAACCCCTATTGTAATCATTAAATCTTATTCTTCCAAATTATTTTCCACGCCAGTTTATACGCAATAGGCTAACTCCAGAACCGCTTTATGGATCGGGACCAAACTTTCACACAAGGTGCGTTTTTGTATTGGGCAACTTTTGATATGCTAAACATCCAAAATGACGGCCAAACAGGTCCATGGCAGCCGTTTTCCCGAAAAATTTAAAACTTAAATACCGTCTCTCCCACTTAAAGAAAATTATTGGGCTTTGGTATATGGACTCCACTACTAATGCTCCGCAAATGTTATAGAAAAGGTTTTGCTTTTTCACGTGGGTTTTTTCCGGCAATCTTGAAAAAAACTTGAATTCCACTTAAAATTCCACATCTTTAAAACTACGCCGATGATCAAAGCCAAATTTGCGTAGTTGGGTGAGGCTCGCAATTCCGAACGTTTTGATAATAAAGGAATATAAATTGGTGAAATAGTTTGGCCGCAGCATTGAAAACTGTCTATTCTTAAATTACTTTAAAACAGTATTCGGTACCCACACAATGTTTTCAGTCTTCAGTCTATAGGCTTCCACACGTCCCCTAGTTTTGCTTAATAACATAATGGATTAATCATTCAGATCCATAAAATAATTTAAATTTAACTCTCGCAAAATAGTTCGAGTCCCTACGAATTCCACCAATTATTTAGCCAACCTACCTACAGTATACATACCTACCCTACCAAATAATAGATAATTCAAATTTATTTTTGGTGAATAGCAGAGTATTGGCTAAGGTTTTTAACAATTCCTTGCTTTGCCAAATGCTTAGTTTAATAACAATGTTCTAGACCTCCAAAGTTTTGACAATTTCCTGTGTGACTTGCAGCGTTTATTATAACCAGTATCTCCGGCATCGACTACATTAAAAGTCATCGGCGCGAGCTTCTGCGCATCCGCCAGGCACGTAAAAAGCCCGGAAAACGTATTGTACCTAGAAGGAGGTCTGGAGCGACTTTTAACTTCTGCAGATCACACGGGAAAAATTAAGTCGCATGCGCGCGCAGGGGAATCTTCTCCTGAGAGGTGCCAGATTCGATAGATAAAAATACGGGATGTGATTGAATGACCTAATATAGCAGCCCATACCACTGAAATTTCCTCTTTGTTAATAGGCCTACAGTTTTGTATATTATAATGTTTGAATGGTCGTCAGTAGGTAAACAGAATGCTGGACCTGAGAATAAATGAAATATTAATATAACGCGTGTCACTCACCACCAACTCGATCGTGCGCACCGGACCGTCGCGAAGAACTCACCGAGTCACCGCCAGACGCCAGTGTTGTGTTTACATACTTAGGAGCAGGTTGTACAAGGCCTTTCCGAATTCACAGATACTCACAGATACTCACAGATGATACCCGGGCAGGAGGCTATTCAGCCTGTATGGCCCGGCTCAATATTTACTATTATATTATCGTGTTCGGGGCTAAGGTGGACGTGTGTTTTTTTTAATCTTTTCTTTAACACCTAACGAGCGGCCTAGGCGGTAAATAATATGTAGCCACCAGCGGGGTGTTTTTACCCAAAATAGGGTTGTTTACGTGATCATTTCATGCCTAAATAAGACCCAGAGCGTAAAACAAGTATCTATCCCTGAAAGGGCATAAACAGAGCTTTCCAATGACATCCCAACGATCCTTGTATGACCGCTAGTTTTCTTGCAACAATCGCGCAACACGAGTGCAAAAACCATGTAATTCGGTACTTTCCCCACACAATTCACTGTGTAGCGAGTGTGAGAGGGTGGAGGAGGGTGGGATTCATGTCAGTTGGTCCACCGCGGTGGTCTGGAGCAGTCATACGCTCGCTACTCTCCTGCCACCACTTGTCTCTCTCTCTCAGCAACATTACGTGCTGAAAATGGCACACGACTTATGTTGTGAGCCGCCACATAGTCCAAATTTCTTTCACTCGACTTATGTTGCGCGCCGCCAGTTGTTGTTGTTGTTGTTGTTGTTCCCCAAGCTGCCTGGCCGAACAGCCCCAAGGCCCCGAGCAAGGCCAAGGCCATAACCGAGCGCCCCCACAGAACCCTCCCCGCCGACCACAATAAAGGGGTGACCGAAGCCACTCCATGGCGGGGAGCTTGAGGAGGGTGCGGAAACGCCTGGGAAACCAAAGCCCCACCCAGGGCCCTGTGCCCCTCAGCAATTATGATGAGAAAGTTGAGGGGCAAGGGAAAAATGTGACGCTTTGGCTTCCAATCTTGGTAGATTGGGAGGTCAATCCACGTTAGAGACGCCGTCACTTGAGATCTAGAAAATATATAAGTAAAAGGAACAGTCAGAGTAAGCTATGGGTATGGCAGAGATTGCTCAGTTCTCACTCTGATAGACCAGCCTATCACCACATGACTAGAACCCAATCCTCTCAGCATCAGCTAGGAAAGGCCCTAGAAAGCCGCCTTTGGCGGGGGGATAGCTCCCCTATTTCAACCCTTTTCGGGGTTGGGCACGCCGCCAGTTAAGGGTTAAAGTCGTATTTCTGGTCTTGACTCCTCCATGCCTTATCCAACTCACGCTCAAATTCTAACACACTCCTAACACTAACAGACTTTTCTGGAAGATTATTCGAGAGACATAGGCCTACAGTATACTTACTGTGTATACTAGGCACATAGGCCTACGATACATAGCCCTAGCTTCGAATAAAGGAAACATAGGCCTAATGTGTGGAATATAATATTTGTGTTTAACCCTTGTCTAGCGGGGGGTCTGTGGCCGTTTTGGGCCTTTTCAGGCCATTCTGACTGCTATATCAACCATCAGCATGAAAGGAACTGTATTGTGCCAAAAACTAGGCGGAAATCGCTACCGTGGAGCCCTGACAGTGTTACCTCAAAGATGGAAGTTTAGCGGATTTTGCTACATTGTTCACTTTTCGCGAACTATTGGTCACACTGTCATCCTCCCGTGCGGTGGGGGAACTGGAGTTAGTGTGGGCCGGGAGGCCACAGATGTCGGACGTATGGGTTAATTATCCTATACGAATAGAAATGTGGAAGCCATTTCGCCTAGCGCCTAGGCCTAGACTTGAATTTCATAAAGCGACGATAGGCTGCCTATAGGCTCTTGTAACACTACTCCCAAGTACTTAAATAGGCTGCTAACTGCTAGCCTAACACGCTTTCTATGCCTAGATAATTATTTCGATAATTAATATTGAACCTGGATTAGGTAATTTTAAGGGTTACAAGTCATAGCCTAGCCTACTTCAATATTTTTCTTGGCCTATCCAAGAAGTCTAGCCTATATTTTGGCCTAGGCCTAGAAAGTAAATTAAATTTGGCAGTGAAGGACACATGAAGGAAGCCTAAATAGCCTAGCCTACTTCAATATTCGTCTCTGCCTATCCAAAAGCCTATATTTTGGCCTATGGCCTAGAACGAAAATTTAATTTGGCAGTGAAGGACACAGGAAGGAAGCCTGAAGAGCCTATAGCCTACTTTAATGTTATTCTTTGCCTATCCAAAAACCATATAGGACCCTATTCTGGCCTAGGCCTAGAAAGTAAATTAAATTTGGCAGTGAAGGACAGGAAGGAAGCCTAAATAGCCTACCCTACTTCAATATTTGTCTTTGCCTATCCAAAAGCCTAGCCTATATTTTGGCCTAGGCCTAGAAAGTAAATTTAATTTGGCAGTGAAGGACAGGAAGGAAGCCTAAATAGCCTAGCCTACTTCAATATTTGTCTTTGCCTATCCAAAAGCCTAGCCTATATTTTGGCCTAGGCCTAGAAAGTAAATTAAATTTGGCAGTGAAGGACACAGGAAGGAAGCCTAAATAGCCTAGCCTACTTCAATATTTTTCTTTGCCTACCAAAAGCCTATACAGTATTTTGGCCTAGAAAGTAAATTTAATTTGGCAGTGAAGGACACAGGAAGAAAAAGCAAAATTGTGGTTAGGCTTATGATCTAATTCGAAGTGCATTTCTGAAAATAAAGCTTTATGGAAATCCTAACCAAGTAGGGAACTCTGGGAGAGAGTGACAGGCCTAAATCGCTAATTAACTCCTTGCGACATATATGACGCGATCGCGTCATATGGAACTTATTACCAAAAACTCATATGACGCGACTTATCTCCATGGCTCTCTAATAAGTTATATGACGCACTAGCGTCATATGGAGCTCAGTAAGTCCGATAAGTTAGCTTACGATAAAACCGTTGGTGGCAACCTCAGCCACCTCCGATAATTCTAACGGCCGCAGTGTTGTTGTGAGTGTAGTGCTAGGCAGTGGCAATGATACCGGGGCTCCCGCCTACTCGGACTTATTGGAACATAATATGTCTGAAGGAGTTAATGCAAGGTTTTCTCAACTGGACTCAATCCACTCAGAGATAATTGATGAGAAATCCCAATACTAGCCTAGCCTATATTTAAGTCTTGTCCTAACCTATTCCAGTACTGTATAACCGGTAGCCTATTCAATATGGGCACTGCCACCCAGCTCAGGACAGGAGCAGGGTAGGCTAACATAGCTTAACCTACGCCCCTATCCGAATGTAAACTCCAAACCTAACCTAATGACATACCCTGTTAACCCCTTCATTACCGGTGATGTCCTTCTCATATTCTGGAAACTATTAGACGATTTTGTTCAGCTTAGAAAGGATTTGTGATAGCCAAAAGAATTAAATGAGATGGCCTGTAGCCTATTAATTGCTAGAGATCCTTCCTAAGCCGAATAAAATAATTATTAATTGCCAGCATATAACGAGGAGAACTTAACCGGTACAGGAGTTAATATGTCCCCTGCTGGTAATATATATGATGATAATGATGACAGTAAGTCATAGGTGGTGAGGGAGCAACCCATTATTTAGCAGTGGGATACAAGAAAAGGTAGGGGGGCATTGCCCCCCCATAACTTATTGTTATCATCATACAGTATCAACAAGGGGCAAAAACCAGCTGGCCGCGAGATAATTAAAAAAAAAAAAAACAGACAAATTAGACGCGAACATAGGCTAGGCCTAGCTCCGAATGTACGACGCGTGTAAACAAACTACTAAGTGACAGTACCGTACGCCTGCTAATGCAACCCTTGCCAAAAAATATAATGGGATACCATTATTTGGTTCTATATACACCTAGACCTGGGCTATTGTTAACCCCTGTCAAATGGGGATATTTGTGTTAAAATTGAAGACAACCCGGATACGAGCCCCATCGATAATTATCAATGTTCTAGAAGTTTCACGGATGATACTATGTTGGTGTAGCCTACATGTAATTACCGTCGCAAATTCACTATAAGTGAAATACGAGAAACTGTTGGATTGTTCACCGATAAACAGGGAACGTGAGCTGGGTTTAGACCGTCGCGTACCCATAAACAGGGAACGTGAGCTGGGTTTAGACCGTCGCTCACCCATAAACAGGGAACGTGAGCTGGGTTTAGACCGTCGGTTAGTTTTCGCGGTAAGATCCTGTGTAGCGGGATGAATTGTTTTTCAGATGCCTATTTAATAAGAAACATTGAACAATATCTTTAACCTAACCTAACCCACCCAAGGCCCTGTGCCCCTCAGCAATTATGAAGGGAAAGTTGAGGGGCAAAGAAAAAATGTGACGCTTTGGCTCCCAATCTGCCAACTTCTAGGTTGGCAGTAGGGAGGTCAATCCACGGAAAAGATGCCGCCACTTGAGATCTAGAAGATATATAAGTAAAAGGAACAGTCAGAGTAAGCTATGGGTATGGCAGAGAACGCTCAGTTCTCACTCGGATAGACCAGCCCATCACCACATGACTAGAACCCAATCCTCTCAGCATCAGCTAGGAAAGGCCCTAGAAAGCCGCCTTTGGCGGGGGGATAGCTCCCCTATTTCAACTCCTTTCGGGGTTGGGCACCCGCATTTCCGCACCCTCCTCAGCTCCCTGCCTTGGAGTGGCTTCGGTCACCCGGGCTTTGTTAGTGGTAAGCAGGGAGGATTTTGTGGGGGCGCTCGTTTATGGCCTTGGCCTTGCTCGAGACCTTGGGGCTGTTCGGCCAGACAGCCTGGGGAACAGCAACAACAACAACAACAACCTAACCTAACCAAAACCTAACCTAACCTAGTATATTAGTGGATTATTTATGAATGTAAAATTATATTGTAACTTTACCAAATTATTGAGATATAAATACAGGTCCTCCCACTACACAGGATTATGCCCTAAACAACACTGTATATCAAAGAAAAATATACAAAAAACTAAAATTAACTAGTAAAAAGGCTGTCCGGGGTCTCTTCAATTTTTACCGATATTTGTAGCCTAACTTCTACCTGGGAGGCGGTCATATTTACCCTAAATGAGCTTCATTCCATGCTCTTTTTCATGCATAAACAAGCGCCAGAATGTAATACAATTAGGTCAAATTGGATTTTAGGTCACGTACCTGTATATGTTTTTTGTATTATAATCCTTTTTCTCATCAGTTTCTTCATTGATTAGTGTGTTTTAAGATGTTTTTCCTTCTGGAAATTCATATTTACCCATTATTTTGCAATATTAAAGCATGCCCCCCAAAACCATATTTTGTCATTACCCTAACCTAACAACCTAATCTAACCTGGGGGCTGCCGCCCCCAGACCCCCACAGGGTTAGTATTGATATAGAATATGACAAAATACTAAAACTACGGTAAAAAAAATAAAAATAATAGTTCTCAGCTGATCCAAGATGGCCGCCATCACCCTTATTTAACCTCTCCGCTGCGTAGGTCGGGTATTGGCCACCCCTCCCTGTGCGGAGGTATTTAGACTGTTTCCTAAACTCAAATCGTCATCGTACCATAAATATCATTAATACTTATCCATATGCGCATATTTTACGTTGATTATAAAGGTATTAACCCCTTCAGACATATATGACGCAGAGGTTGCCAGATTAGCAATAAGAAATAGAGTTCTCTCACTCTTATAATTACCTCTCCAAAATTAGTTTTCTGCCCACATCTAACTCAAAGACAACTGCAGAGGTTGAAGTAACTAAAATAAAGGTTTGTAAAAAACCCTGATGGTAATAAAGGCTTTAAAGTATCCCTAATAGGCTCAAAATTGCGTCATATGTCGGAGAGGGTTAACCTGTTACAGCAATAAAACAAGTGGAAACAGCGTTTGGATGGTCAAAATCGGCGATAGAGGCCGCGAGTTACATAAGTTATGGCTGAGGCAGCCTGCCAGCCAGCCAGCCGGCCAGACAGCTGGAGAGACACTGTTGCGTGGTAGTCTCTCTCTCGCTCTTTCCCACGCTTGGTAACACAGATGACCACGCCCTGCTAGCAACTCGCTAATGTTAGCACGAATATATACCTAAGAATAAGGGAATAACAGGGAGAAAAGGTGATAATTGAAGGGGGGGGGGGGAGAGAAAGGTGGAAGGGGGGATGTGGAGGAGTGATATTTGGCATGGCCAAGGGGCAATACAAAAACAAATAAAAAAAATTATACGGGGCTGATTTAAATGGAGCTTTTTTAGGCCTTGGATTATATAAGGAGTTCCGCAGCCCACCGGTAGGCCTTATATAAGGAGATCTGCACTTGCTGGGTTAACCAACAAAGTCTACGGAAAAATAATTTAATATGCAGCGGTAAAGACATATTGTGGTGACTAATACTCTATGACAAAGCTATAGTATACATTTAGAACATTATATCCCATACGTGACCTAAAATCCAGTTTGTCCAACAATTATGTATCTGTGAAAGGGCGATAATAGAGCTTTCCAGTGACGCCTGAATCACCCTTGTATTCCACAACCAGTAACAAAACAATTTACCCAACGCTGGTCATGGGATACAATAATAGGTTGTCATTAGTGAGACCCCATATGGATTATGCTGTCCAATTTTGGTGTCCTTATTACAGAATGGACATAGATTCATTGGAGAGAGTACAGCGTAGAATGACAAAAATGATCCATAATATTAGAAATCTTCCGTATGAAGAAAGGTTGAAGAAATTAGGTTTACATTCGTTAGAGAGACGCAGAGTTAGAGGGGATATGATAGAGGTGTTCAAGTGGGTTAGTGGGATTAACAAAGGGGACATGACAAATGTACTAAAGCTCAGTGATAGCGAAAGAACTCGTACCAATGGTTTCAAATTAGATAAATTTTGTTTCAGAAAAGATATAGGCAAATATTGGTTTGGTAACAGAGTTGTAGATGGGTGGAATGGACTACCAAGTGCTATAGTGGGATCTAAAACTGTAGGGAGCTTTAAGATAAAATTGGATAAGCATATGGACGAGAAGGGTTGGGTGTGAAGGGGGATCAGCCGGGTTGGGCCAATCAGCGCTCTGCAGACCCCCATAATCCTGCGTTAATCTCTAACCGTTTTGGTAAGATGATCCTCAGGGTATTAGAGTGTTGAGCCTATAATTGGGCTTTGTAATTGATTTGGGGTTGTGTGGGACAGGGATCTGCCTTGCTTAGGCCAATCGGCTTTCTGCAGACTCCCATTTTCTTATGTTCTTATGTTCTTATGAGGGGGGCTTTGCCCACCTCACCCCTAGGAACTTTGATGGACAGACCATAGATAGGGTAGGCCCTAAAGAAGATGATATAATATATGTTTTTTGGAGGATAAGATAAAATTATAATCTTCAAGGACACTACATCCACCTTATTTGAAACAATTTATGGGTAGGATGTAGTGACCGAGCGTACCGCCATCTTTGTTTACATTACGCATAGTGGCGTCGGACCTTTCCCATCATGTTCCCGTCTATTTTGACCTAACCTAACCTAGTATTCATGTAGTAATGACAGGGGGCAAATAGCAGAAAATATAGCGTCGAAATAGACGGGAACGTAAGTGCGAGCACGGCGATCGCCCTATGTAAACAATGACGACCGTACGCCCGAACTCTACATCCATCCCCAATTTATTAGGGAAAATAGGCACCAATAGATTCGCCATATTTTTCTCCATATAGGCCTAGTCAGCATGGAGGATTTTCGTTATTGACAAATTGAAAAAATACACTTTTCACAGAAAAATACACCAAAAATCTGTCAAAGATGTCAAATAGCGGGGGTGTGGGGGCGACAGCCCCCACCCGTAATACTAGGTAAGGTTGTTAGGTTAGGCTAATGTCCTTTCAAAGGGGTATAGGCTAGTAAACACTAGGATAGCTTATACCCGGTCAGAGATAAGAAGAAGAAGAGGGTAACATTCAAGACAGCTAGAGCCGCCTTATTTACCAAGTTTCCTAAGTTTCTTTATATTTTATCCAAGGAAATATAGCCTAGCCTAGTGTTTAATTGTTGTTTTGCATGGTTTGAGTGGAGGATTTGCATTAACTTACCCATTATTCATTAATCTGAAGATACTCCGTCAAATGGCGCCATTTATTGGGTGAATCGCGCTTTTACAGTAGCCTAGGTAAGGAAAATTGTGGGGAGGCAATGCACGCTTCCAAAATGTACAAATATTAGATTAGATTAGATTAGATTAACCTAACCTAACCTAACCTAACCTAACCTAACCTAACCCTAATATAATATAAAATAATATCGTTTTTGTGAGTAACGTTCAAGCCATTTATTGGGTGAATCGCACTTACCCATCTTTCAAAACAAGAAGAGTACCCAGGTCAAAGGATTCATTGGATGCAATGCTTTGTTTACGTTCGAGACATTATTTTTGTGTTATTTTTCGGTGTAGGCCTAATCGGGTTTTTTCAAGTGTCGATAACGAAATTCCTCCATGCGGACTATAGCCTAGGCCCTAATGAGAAAAATAAGGCGAGTCTATTGGTCCCTATTTTCCCTAATAAATTATTTCTAATAGGGCTGCGAAAGACATCTTAAATATTATCAAGAAGAGTCCTGCTGTAGTCTCCTTGAATGCTACCGATAAAATCATACTGAACATACGAGTAAAAACAAAACAAAACAAAAAAGCAAAAGGGAGGTGCCATTGTAAAGGCCTAACTTCCCGCCCAACAACTGAACTGTGAATCATACGCCTGACAACGAAATTCATTAGTGTTTTATGATGCCAGAAGATTGAGAAGATTGAGAAGTTAATGTGAAAATCAAAAGGTGGCATAAAAAACGCCTCTTCCCTACCTTAGCTTCGTACCTCCCTTGTTCTTGTTTGTTGGTTGTAGCGGTGTAGGCGCTACAAGATATAATGAGGAGAGAGACGAATTGGAGAGGTACATGAGGAATAGAGTTGGGGAGAGGGGGTGGGAGGAGATTAAGCAGAGAGAAGATAGAGTGGTAGGGGCGCTATTGGGGTTAACACAGGAGATGGAAACCCAAGACATGGAGATGTTGGAGAAAATGTGGAGGAAGAGAAATGGGTGAGGGGGGGGGGTGCGGAGGTGAGGGGGAGGGGGGGGGGGGTTTATACCAAAAAAAAACTGTCTCTTAAACTATCCTACTCTAAACTTTCCCTCCTTCTTATTGTTTAAATGTGCAGTTTGCTTGGAGGGTTGTGGTGTCTCCAGATTACTGCACAGGCGTTTTAGGAGGGGTGAAAAGAACAATTGTTAGTATAATAGGGGAGAGACTTTCCCTCCTACTAACGTTTCTGAGCCAGTAGATACAAAGGTCAGCCTTCTTCTTCTTCTTCTTCTTCTTTTTGTGGAGTTGCTGTCCCCTCTCAAGGCCAGCTCACCTATGCACCGGTGACTTCTCCAGAAACAGATAGAGCTAGATTTAAGAATTAGTTTAGAAATTATGTAGTCGTAGAAAGGATAGTTAAAGACAAAGAATT
This sequence comes from Paralithodes platypus, assembly GCA_032716605.1. NCBI lineage: Eukaryota > Metazoa > Arthropoda > Malacostraca > Decapoda > Lithodidae > Paralithodes > Paralithodes platypus. The sequence goes on from CM064556.1 coordinate 8,237,536, forward strand.
GAAGTATATAGCTTAAGCAGAACTCTCCCCTCCTTATTTTACCCCCTCCTCCACCCCCCAATATCTTGTTCTCTCCTTATCTTAATTTATCTTTTCCCCTCTCTACTATTTAATCTCATTTTTCTTCCTCCCCCGCTCTGGTCCCCTTCTCCCCCCTCATCCTATTCTATCCTATTCCGTTTTCTCTTCTGCCACACCTGCTCCAGGAATCTTTTCACTACCTTCATTCTTTTCCCCATTTCCCCATCTACCCCCTCTTCTGTCTCGAGACCTAACACAAATTTTACACCCTCATCCTCCTCCTCTTTCTGCTCTTCCCATTCCCTCTCCCCTACCACCCGTTTCAACTCATTTTCCAACCCCTCTCTCTCCTCTTCATACCCCTGGCACTCTGTCACTATATGTTCTATTGTCTCCTCCACTCTCCTCCCTCCCACCTCACACTGTAGACACTCTTTCACCCCCCCATTCCACCTCCATGTTCTCCTATTTGTCTCTAATGCTCCTGCCCTAGCCTTAAACAGTAGTTCAGCTCCCAACTTCCGTCATAGAACTCCTCTTTTCTCGGTCTCCCCTTGCTTCTATATCTTATCAGTGTACTTTTCTTCTCCATATTTCTCTTCCATTCCTGTCTTCCTACTTCCTTCACTCTCGTTCCTATCTCTTTCTCTAGTCTCCTTCCCTGACCTAATCCTGTATTACTCCCTACATCTCTCCACTCCTCTCCCACCCTTCTTTGTTTCACTCCTATTTTTTTCAGTTTTCTCTTACACTCTTTTGCCCATCTACTCTTCCCCTCCCCCCATTCATTCACTCTCCTTGGCCACCTATGATCCTCCATCTCCTCCAACCTACTCTTGTACCTCAACTTTGCCTTCGCCACTCTCTCCTCAAACGTACTCCATCCCATCTCCCCTCTCACTGCTTCATTTGCTGTCCACCTTCTTGCTCCTAACCCCATTCTTCCTATTTTATTTTGTCCCGTCTCCAGTCTATTTATTTCTCCCCCTGTACTCCCTCTCACATCCATCCCGTACATTATTCTCGGCACTTCAAAGTCCTTCCACACCTCTCTTACTATTTTATATTTATTTACTCTGGTTTTTGTCACATTCCACAGTTTCCCACTACACTGCTCCACCTTCATGATTTTCTCATTCATTGTCCTTTGTCGCCCTTCCCTCCCTATCCATACCCCTAAATACTTCACTTCCTCCCTTGTTTCTATTCTTTCCCCTCCTATCCTCATTTCTACTGCCTCTGGTCCATTTACTACTATCATACTGCTTTTCTCTACACTGAACTTCATTTCTAGGTCTCTGCCAAACCTTTCCGCCTCCTGTAACATTTCCCCCATATCTTCCTCTGTCTCTGCTGTCAGCACAACATCATCAGCAAACGTCAGAATTGCTAGCCTATACTGCCCTATTTTCACTCCTTGACCCTTACTCTTAATTCTCCTCACCAACTCCTCCATGCACATTGCAAAAATTAATGGTGACAGGTTACATCCCTGCCTTAACCCTTTCCTTCTCCTGATTCCTTTCACTGCAATATTTTTCCACACAATCTCTGTCTCCGCCCCTTCATACATATTCATTATCATGTTCCTTATCTTCCTACTCACTCCTAGTTTCTCCATCACTGCTTCTGCAACTCCCCTACTAATCTTATCATATGCCTTCTCCACATCCAAACACACTATAAACACACATTTCCCTTGCTTTGCCTTTTTCTCTATAATCTCATCTAATATAAATATATTGTCTGTTCCTCTTCTCCCTGCCAGGTGGATCTGCACGGTCTGCGGGCGGGTTCTAAAGAAGAAGAAGAAGAAGGCTTCTTCTTCTTCTTCTTTAGAACCCGCCCGCAGACCGTGCCGATACAAATGGCCAGTCCTGTATAGAATCGTGAGGTTCAGAGTCGTAAAGATTCCAGGACGAGCTCCATAGAAACTGAAACTGAAACTGTGCAGATCCACAGGGCTGACCTTTGTATCGGTACTGGCTCAGAAACGTTAGTAGGAGGGAAAATTTAGAGTAGAAGGATAGTTTAAGAGACAGTTTTATTTGTTTGTATAAACCCCCCCCCCCTCACTTCCTCCCCCCTCCCCCTCTCCCCTCCTCCCCCCCCCCCCCCCCCCCCCTCCCTCACCTACTTCTCTTCCTCCACAATTTCTCCAATATCCTCTTCATCATCTCCATGTCTTGTGTTTCCATCTCCTGTGTTAACCCCAATAGCACCCCCACCCCTCTATCTTCCCACTGCTTAATCTCCTCCCACCCCCTCTCCCCAACTCTATTCCTCATGTACCTCTCCAACTCCTCTCTCTCCTCATTATATCTTGTACATTCGGTTATTATGTGTTCTACATCCTCCACTATTGGGTCCCCTCCCATTTCACATTGACTGCAGTGCGGTCCCACTCCATTCCATCTCCTTGTTCTCTCATTCGTTTCTAGCGATCCTGTTCTTGCTTTAAATAGGAGTTTCGATCCCCATCCCCCATCATAGTACAGTTCTCTAGCTGGTTTTTCCTTCTCTCTATAATATGCCAGCGTGGCTTTATTTTCTACCCCCTCCCTCCATCTTCTTCTCCCCTCCTCCTTATCCCTTTCTCTATCTCTCTGACACATCCCCTCCCATTCTCTAGTATGACCCACTCCTCTCTCATTTCTTTTTCTAAATTCCCCCCCCCACCCGGTCCTGTTTTATATTTATCCTCCCCAATCTTTTCTTGCACTCTCTGTTCCATTTACTTTGCTCGCTCGCCCATCTGTATACCTTCCCCGGCCACCTATCTTCCTCCATCCCCTCTAGCCTCACTTTGTACTTCCCTTTCGCTTTCCCAATCCTTTCCTCAAACGTACTCCACCCCATCTCCCCTCGGATTGCTTCTTGAGCTACGTATTTATTTGCCCCCAATCCTGTCCCGATTTTATTCTGTATCGTTTCTAATTTCTTCGTTTCCGCCTCTGTTGTTTCTACCGCCTCTAAGCCGTACATTATTGCAGGTATTCCTAATCCTTTCCACAGCCCTCGCACTATTTCATAGCTATTCGCTCTTAGCCTTGTCGCGCTCCATAGTCTTCCATTCCATTGTTGCATTTGTCCCACCTTTTCACTTTTCGCCTTCTCAAACCCTTTCTCCGTGATCGTTACCCCCAGATATTTATACTCCCTTGTCTTCTTCATTCTGTTTCCTTCCAGTGTCCATTCCTCGTCTTCTTGAAGCTCTCCATTCATTTTCATCACCTGGCTCTTTTCTTTACTAAATCTTACTTCAAGTTCCTCCCCGAATCTCGTTGCTTCCTCTAGTAGTCTCTGCAACCCTCCTCCCGTTTCTGCCATCAGAACTACGTCGTCAGCAAACAGCAGTACCCCGTCTTTCTTTGTTTATCTGAATCCCCTCCCCAACTCTTTTCATCCTCTGTGTCATTTCTTCCATATATAACGCAAATAATAACGGCGATAATACGCACCCCTGCCTTACCCCCCTCTTGCTTTCTACCCATCCCGTTTCTATATTTCCTAGCGCGTACTTCGCTTTTGTTCCTTGGTACATCGATGTTATGATGTTTATATACTTTTCTGGTATTCCACTCCTTGCCATTATTTTCCATAGCAGTTCCCTGTTTACTCTATCATAGGCTTTTTCTATATCCAGGAATGCACAGTAACCCATTTTTTTTCTCTCTTTTCATTTTCCCCATCACTTCGCTCAGCATATAGATATTATCTGTCCCCCTCCTATCTCTTCTGAACCCATTTTGCTCATCACTTATTAGCCCGTTTCCCTCTATGGCTCTATTCATCCTTTCCTTCAATATCCCGCAGAAGAGTTTCCCTATTGTGTTTGTCACTGTCACTGGCCTGTAGCTTTTCATTTCCTTCTTACTCTTGTACCCTCCCTTGTGCAATAGTGTTACTCTCGCTTCATTCCATCTTTCTGGTACTCTCTCATTTCCCATTACCTCATTAAACATTTTCTTCAGTCTTCTTGCCATTTCTTCCCCCCCCCCCCCCCCTCTATGTACATTTCATTTGGTATCCCATCCGGGCCGGTCGCCTTTCCCTTTTTTAGTGCTTTGATCCCTCTCCTTACTTCTTCTATTGTGAGCTCCCTTTCCATTTCCATCTTATCCTGTTCTGGTAGCCTTCTCTCTCTCATTTCCAAGTTCCATTCCCTCTCCTGCCCTTGTTCATTTACTCCCCCCATTTCCTCCCAGTATCGCTTTATTTCAATCTTTATTTCTTCTTCTGTCTTTATTATTATATCTCCCACTATTAGTTCCACGCTTTCTTCCTCTCTACCGGTCTCACCTCTTAACATCCTATACCACTCCTTTTGGCCCTCTTTCCCCTTGCTTCTGATCTTTTCTACTTCTTCTTTCTCGTGTTTTATCATTGCCTCTTGTATTAGTATTTTTACCTTCTTCCTTTTCTCCTCGTATACCTGTACCGCTTGTCTTTCTTCTCGTTCCCTCTCTCCGCCTTCCCTCCTATTTCTCTCTATCATCCTTCTCCTTTCTCTGTTCGCATCCCTTCTTTCACTTCTTGCTTGTTTTATTTCCCCATTCCACCATGGTTTTTGTTTTCTTTTTCCTGTCCATCTTCTTATTCTTCCTATACTCCTTTCTGCCGCTCTATTTATGTCCATCATCAACTCTCCGTCCATTTCCTCTACGCTCCCCTCTCTTCTTTCCCCTATTTCTTCCAGGTAACCTCTGTATTCTACCCATCTTTCACTTTTTAGATTCCATCTATTAATCCTCCATCTCGTGTTTCCTTTGCTTTTCCATTCCTTTGTGTAGTTTATCACCATGAGTCTGTGGTCGCTTTGTATCCCTACTTCATTTTCTTCATCTATCCACATGTTTTGGATCTCTTCCCTTGCTCTTCCATTCGCTAGTATGAAGTCTATCGCCGATCTTTGTCCTTCTCCGTGTCTTACCCATGTCGCCTTCCCCTCTCCCATTGTTTGGTTCAGTATTTCCATGTCATTTTCTTCCGCAAATTGGATCAAGGCTTCTCCATTCCCATTTATCCTCTCCCCTAGTATCCCTATATGTGCATTCATGTCTCCCATTATAATTATCTCCTCTTCCTCCCTACCCCTTATCATTTCCTGTATTCCTTGGTACTTGATTCTGTTTTCTTCCCGTTCCCTTCTCCCCCCTTCCACCGTGAAGTACCCTATTATTGCTGTTATTTTTTCTTCCCTTCCATTATTCATCCTCGCTAGTGTCACTCCCATTATATCCTCCATTTCCTTTGATTCTCCACCCTTTAGTTTCTCTATTTTCCATTTTGAGTTGTTCCTAATCATTAACCCTACCCCTCCCCCTTTCTTTTCTGATTTCTCCCTCCCTCTCCCAATGAGCGTATATTTATCCCCTTCCCATTTTGTCTCTCCCCTAAGGTGTGTTTCTGTTATTCCTATCATTTCCATTTCCCACTCACTCCATACCTCTTCAATGTCTTGTATTTTCCCTCTATTCATCCCATTTATGTTTACACATCCTATTTTTATTCCTCTGTATACGTTATCCCCCTCCCCCCGCTCTTTCCCTTTGTTCTTCTTCCCTTTTTTCCCTTGTTCTTCTGCTTTCTCTTTCTTTCTCTTTCTTCCCCTCCTCCTCCTTCTTTCTCTCCCACCGTTCTTTCTCCCATGTCTAAGTTTCCCTCTACTTCCTTTTCAATCTTCTTCTCATTTCCCTCTCGCTTTTCTTTCTTTCTCTTTTCTTTTATCTCATCCTCCCTTTCTCCTCCCGCTTCCTCTCTTCTCCCATTCCTTCACCTTCTGTGTTCTTTAGCCACTCTTTCCTCTGTTCCTCACTTTCTTCTATTGCTCTCCTAATCTTTCCCCCCACAGTCCATTTCCCCTTTTCTGACAGGTGTATTCCATCCCTCGCAAAATCTCCTGGGCTCAGCTTGTAGTCTGGGTCGATGTATCCTACTCCTGCTTCATCCCTTGCCCATAGCCTTTTGTTCATTTCTCCGATATCCCTCTGTATTCTCTCATTTGTCATCTTTCTCTCTTTCTCGTATTGCCCCGTTTTCCCTTCCCTTGGCCTTTCTATAATTCCCACCACCCATACCATTACCGTTCCTACCTCCCTCCTCCCTCATATTCTTACAGTTTCTTACAGTAGATCCTCTGGAAAAAGGCAAACTAGGCCTGTGTATCCAGCTCAGTGCTAGTACTTGCACTGCTGCGGTCATTCACGGTGTTGGCGGCGGCGGTAGCAGACGTAACATTTTTACTATTCTGTATTTTTGCTTTATAATCACACTTCAAATCTTGTCTTCCCCATGCTTTATCAAGATTACTTTCAAACTTCCTTATTGATTCGGAATCGACTACATACTGGGGCAGTGCATTCCACTCATTTACCACTCTATCACAAAATGAGTTCTTTGCCTTTTCAAGCCTATTTCTTACTTTGTACATTTTCTTAGAGTGTCCTCTCGTTCTTGTTCCCTCCCACATCAAGAAGATACCTTCACACACATCCTCATCATACTTTCCTGACAATATCTTAAAAGTGTCTATCATATCCTCTCTCTTTCTCCTATATGCCAGTGTCGGAAGCCCCAGTGTCCTCCACCTCTGCTCATAGCCCGCGTTCTTTAACGTTGGTACTAGCTTGCTAGCTCTCCTCTGCACTTTCTCCACTGCTTCTATATCCTTTACCATATATGGAACCCACACCTGGTTCGCATATTCCAGGTGCGGCCTAACCAGCGCTGTATAGAGATTCCTGAAGATTTCTTCGTCAAGTGACACAAATGTCCTCCTTATCAGCCCTACAATTCTATTGGTTTTGTTTATCTTTTCCACTAAATGTTCTGAAAAATTTAACTTATTGTCTATCACTACTCCTATATCCTTTTCTGCATTCACTTCCTCCATCGCTTCATACATACTGTATCCTACTTTTTTTTTTTTTTTTTTTTTTAAGAGACAATGAACGGAGGAAGGAAAAACACAGATAAAACAAAAAGGTCCATGTGCCTAAAGGCATCCTCCATTCATAAAATGTTTGTAACAACTGGATTTAAACATTTGTAGATTGTAAGTTTGTGGAAAGCAATTCGAGGGAAGTGAATTCCAAAGAGTAGTAGTTCTAGGGATAAATGAATTTTGATAAGCAGAAGTTCTGCATTGTGGAGGAGAAAGTGTAAATTCATGGGCGCTCTCAGCTGCCCTAGTTCTACGGGGAAAGATGTGGAGAGGCGGCACAATTGAAGCAAGTTCCTCGGAACAATTGCTGTGAAAATATCTAGAATAATGCAAGGGATGCAACGTTTCTTCGTATGGATAATGTAGGAAGGTCCTGTGTGATTGCAGGGTTATTGATTAATCTAATAGCTTTATTTTGAATTTTGTCCAACTGCCTCAATGCAACCACTCCACTTCCACTCCACAGAGGTGAACAGTAATCCATCTGAGAACACACATGACTTTTATATATTACGGTCAACTGCTCGTCAGTGAAGAATTCTCGAACTCTGTACAGGAGTCCCAGTTTTTTAGAGGCATTCTTAGCAATGCTTCTAACATAATGTGTCCAGCTCAAGTTAGTAGTTAATGTTACACCGAGAATGTCAATACTAGGGGAAGTGGGAATATTTACATCATTAAAAAATATATGGGAGTCAGTGAGATTCTGTCGGTTAGAAAATTGAATGTACTTGGTTTCCTGTGCATTAAAGGAAACTAGATTCTTTTGTCCCCATTCTTCAATTCTAGAAAGGTCCTGGTTCAGAGAAATTGCAGTGCTTATTTTTGAATTTATAAGATCGGGTTGGGTGAAAGAATTGGTAAATGTGAAGGAACTGTGGAGTGTTGAGTCATCTGCGTAGGAATGTATTGGATTATGAGTGGTAGATATGAGATCAGTGATATGAATGAGGAACAGAGTTGGGGCCAAAACTGATCCCTGGGGAACACAGCATTTATTGAGTGAAATTGAGAATAAAGGCCATCTACCATTACACGTATTTTTCTGTTATGAAGATAAGAAGAAATTAGTGGAACTAATGATGCAAGGCCGTAGTGTGACATCTTCGACAATAAGGATTGATACCAGACTCTATCAAATGCCTTTGATATATCCAGTGCTATTATATGTGTTTCACCATGTTGGTCTATAGCTTGGTTGATTTGATGCGTAAGAAGGCAAAGAATGTCTGCAGTTGATCGACATCGTCTAAAACCATATTGCCTATCACTGATTAATTTATTATTCTCAAGATGCTTAATTATGTGATTATTTAATATAATTTCAAAGACTTTACCAAGAGTGGAAGTTATAGCTATTGGTCTGTAGTTTGATGGATCTGAAGAGGCACCTTTTTTAGGAACTGGATGGATGTTTGCTTCTTTCCAGGGTACTGGGAAGCATGAGGTATGAGTACATAGACGGAAAAATGTTGCCAATACAGGAGCGAGCACCAAGGAGCAATTCTTAAGTACTATTGGAGGAATTTCATCTGGACCAGGAGCCTTATCTACTGAGAGATTCTGCAAAATAGTTTTGACATGTCTGGTGTGGATCTTAAGTGAGGGAATTTCAGGCGAATTAAAATTAAGTACAGGGACATCTTGATTTATTTCATCTAAGGTTGAGTTGGTGGAGAAAATATCCGCAAGAAGGTTAGCTTTACCTCGTGGGTCACTTACAAGATTACCAGTCGGAGATTTTAATGGTGGAATGGATGAAGCAGTTGTGAAGTTGGATTTGAATGAGTTAAGAGTAGACCAAAATATTTTGTTATCATTTGGATTATTTAGAAGTTTATTTGCCTGCTTGTGGAGAAAGTTTGATTTAGTTAGGTTTAATACAGTTTTGGCATGATTTCTGATGTTTCTAAAGTAATTAAAGGCTTCATGTGTTTTTGATCTTGTGTATGCATTGTAGGCTATTGCTTTTTGTTCAGTTACTCTAGCACAATTATGGTCAAACCATTTAGGTGAATTAGATCTTTTAATGTACTTTTGATGAGGAATAAAAGATTCCATTCCAATTTTTACAAAATCTTGTATGTGGCTCAAGGTGGAGTGTGCATCATTAGAAAAGAAAGAGGTCCAGGTAATATCAATAAAGAAACCTTGAAGACCCTCCCAGTCTGCCCTATCGTAATGCCATTTAGTCACCAAAACAGGTTCAGAGTGGGAAGGTGTGGTAGGTGATAGACAGGTGGCCTGTATCAGACAGTGATCAGAAGATCCAAGCGGGGACCTCACTGTAACATCATAATTTTCTGAATTGGTTGTTAAAAATAAGTCCAGTAGGTGGGAATTATGATTAGGATTATCTGGTACACGGGTGGGTTGGTTGACTAGTTGAGTGAGATTAAATGAGTCTGCAAATAGCTCACATTCAAGACCAGCATCATCAGTCCTGGCTGAATGAGTGAGCCATTCAACATTATGGACATTAAAATCACCCAACACAGTGATTTCAGAAGCAGCATTTAAGTTGAGGACACTGAGTTGTGAGGACTGAGAATCAAAAAGACTTTGCTCTGGAGGAGTATTTGGGGAACGGTAGATGCAACATATGTATTTAAATTTACCAGCAGAAATTAATTTGTATATAGAATAATCAAAATAGGGACAATTGAAACTAGTAACCTCCTCCAGGGCAATTTCAGATTTTGCGAAGCAACATACACCTCCTTTAGGTCTGAAATTTTGGAGCAGTTGATAACCTGGAAAACTAAATCTAGACGTGTCAGATGTGGATGTTACTTGAGTCTCTGTCAAAAAAAGGAGAGTAGGGGATTCTGCTTGAAGAAATTGGTGTACAGAATTGATGACCTTGTCTATCTTGCTTGTCTCAATCCGCATGTACTTGCATTTTTTTGGATGAAAAGGCATTAACCAATGTTCAGACCATCCCTTCATGCCCTCCACATCTCCTTGAAGCAAACCCACATCCTCCTTACTCCTCACTCTTCTATACAGCTTAGTGTCATCCACATACAGGTATAACTCACTTCCATTAGTTATAACTTCAGGTAAGTCGTTGATAAATATAACGAACAGTAGTGGTCCCAACACAGATCCCTGAGGTACCCCACTTGTAATTTCCCTCCACCCCGAGCCTATTCCATTCACCAGTACCCTCTGTCTCCTATCTTTCAGGAAGGCTTTTATCCATTTCACACATTTCTCCCCTATATTATAGCTTCTAACTTTCTCTATTAACCTTTTATGTGGGACCTTATCAAAGGCCTTCATAAAATCGCAATATACCACGTCTATAACATCACCATCCTCCAGAATTTGCATCCAATCATCTACCACCTCAATTAGCTGTAGTACCGTCGACCTACCCGGCAAGAATCCGAACTGTCTCCCACTGAAGAGTTGGTTTGATTTCATATGCTCCATTATTCCTTCTCTAATTACCGTTTCCATTAGTTTACACACAACACTTGTCAAACTGACTGGTCTATAATTTCCTGGGTCATTTCTCTTTCCCTTCTTAAATATAGCTGTTATGTTCGCCTCTCTCCAGTCCATCGGGATTTGTCCTGTATTAAAAGATACCTCAAATAACATTTTTAATGGCTCTACTAACATCATATCTCACCTCCTTCCTTTATGATTCTTGGATGTATCCCATCCGGTCCCTGGGACTTACTTCTGTTCATTTTTTCTATAGCCCTTCTTATTCTAGCATGGGAAAACTCTATTAGTTCTAGTGCCGGTGCCTGTTTGATGGGAATAGTAGGCACTGCATCATCCGACTCCACTGTTAGTACCTCCCCAAAGAATTTCCCCAGCACCTCTGCTTTCTCCTTATCAGTTTCTGCTCTATTCCTATCATCCAATTCTCCTATCAGTTCTGGGATACCTACTCTACTTGTTAACTTTTCCTGAATGTACTTCCAGAATATTTTTGGATTATCCTTCACGTTTTTTGCAATCTCTCTCTTCCTCTCCTTCACCCCCCTCCTTGTCTCCCACCTTATTTTATTGTTTATTTGTCTACGTTCCAAATCCACTTCTTTAGCTTCTATACTAGACCCCCTGTTCTTTTTTAACACTTTTAGTCTATCCCACAATCGTTTCTTTCTTTTAATCAATGTCCAAAGCTTTCTTTTCATTGGTAATTCTGGGTTCGTTCTTTTCCTCAATTTTGTTTTATCCTTATATTTCCTTACTGGTACACATTTGGATATAGCATTCTCCAGTTTGACTCTAATCTTCCTCCACATTCCTTCAGCGTCTTCACCGTTCAAGTATTCCCCCCAGTCAATGTCCAAACACCCTCTCAGCAGCTCATAATCTGCTCTATCATACATGTATATTTTTGTATTGCTTCTATTATCCCTCTGTTTTAATATTGCAACTAAAACTTATACAGGCATGGTCACTACGACCTATAGGGCTATCCACATTGACATGTTCCACTATATCCTCCTCATTGCTAAAAATCAAATCAAGTACACTCCCCTGCATCCCATCTCTATATCTTGTCATCTCTGTAATAGGCTATGTTGCGTTAAAAAACAATCTCTCACTTTCTCTATAAACTTGTTTTCCAGGCTACACTGTTCCGCTGGAGTAGTACAATTTGCCCAGTTGATCCTTGGCAAATTGAAATCTCCAATCAAAATCTTATATTTGTTCTCTCTGTTATCTATTTCCTCCATTGCTTTCAGTAGGTTATCATCCTCTTCCCTACTATTATTTGGGCTTCTACATATAGAGGCAATTAGAATTGACCCTCTTGCAGATTTGACTTCAATACACAAATACAATACTGCTCTCATATCCACCTCATTTACCTTGAGCTCTTTTCTTACATAAATAAACAGTCCTCTTCCAACCTCTGCTCTAATAGCATTCCTCTCATACAACTCAAAACCCTCCAAACTATACTCCACCAGTTCCCTTTCAATTCTAGCATTTTTTGGTCTTACTTCCTGTAAGGCTATGACATCAGGTTTTTCCTCTTCATCCTGCAACCTACAGATCAGTTCTCTTTTCTTGTCCTGGGTAAACACATCAACATTGCTAAACATAATCCTTAATCTTTCTACCATTCCTTCAGCAGCTACATCATCCCGCTCCTCCTGTCCGTGTCCTACTCCCCCCCTCACACTACCGGTACTGGGTCTGCAGCTTCTTCTCCTGTCTCTCCCCGAGACGCATCCACCCTGCTCTCCACCTCTTCTTTTTCTTCTTCTTCTTTAGAACCCGCCTGCAGACCGTGCAGATCCACAGGGCTGACCTTTGTATCGGTTCTGGCTCAGAAACGTTAGTAGGAGGGAAAGTTTAGAGTAGAAGGATAGTTTAAGAGACATTTTTTTTTTTTTTTGTATAACACCCCCCTCACTTCCGCTCTCACCTCCGCTCCCCCCCCCCCCCCCCCCATCCCTCACCCATTTCTCTTCCTCCACATTTTCTCCAACATCCTCTTCATCATCTTCATGTCTTGTGTTTCCATCTCCTGTGTTAACCCCAATAGCGCCCCTACCCCTCTATCTTCCCTCTGCTTAATCTCCTCCCACCCCCTCTCCCCAACTCTATTCCTCATGTACCTCTCCAACTCCTCTCTCTCCTCATTATATCTTGTACATTCGGTTACTATGTGTTCTACATCCTCCACTATTGGGTCTCCTCCCATTTCACATTGACTGCAGTGCGGTCCCACTCCATTTCATCTCCTTGTTCTCTCATTCGTTTCTAGCGATCCTGTTCTTGCTTTAAAATAGGATGTTTCGATCCCCATCCCCCATCATAGTACAGTTCTCTAGCTGGTTTTTCCTTCTCTCTATAATATGCCAGCGTGGCTTTATTTTCTACCCCCTCCCTCCATCTTCTTCTCCCCTCCTCCTTTATCCCTTTCTCTATCTCTCTGACACTTCCCTCCCATTCTCTAGTATGACCCACTCCTCTCTCTCATTTCTTTTTCTAAATTCCCCTCCCACCCGGTCCTGTTTTATATTTATCCTCCCCCAATCTTTTCTTGCACTCTCTGTTCCATTTACTTTGCTCGCTCGCCCATCTGTATACCTTCCCCGGCCACCTATCTTCCTCCATCCCCTCTAGCCTCACTTTGTACTTCCCTTTCGCTTTCCCAATCCTTTCCTCAAACGTACTCCACCCCATCTCCCCTCGGATTGCTTCTTGAGCTACGTATTTATTTGCCCCCAATCCTGTCCTCCCGATTTTATTCTGTATCGTTTCTAATTTCTTCGTTTCCGCCTCTGTTGTTTCTACCGCCTCTAAGCCGTACATTATTGCAGGTACTCCTGATCCTTTCCACAGCCCTCGCACTATTTCATAGCTATTCGCTCTTAGCCTTGTCGCGCTCCATAGTCTCCCATTCCATTGTTGCATTTGTCCCACCTTTTCACTTTTCGCCTTCTCAAACCCTTTCTTCGTGATTTTTACCCCCAGATATTTATACTCCCTTGTCTTCTTCATTCTGTTTCCTTCCAGTGTCCATTCCTCGTCTCCTTGAAGCTCTCCATTCATTTTCATCACCTGGCTCTTTTCTTTACTAAATCTTACTTCAAGTTCCTCCCCGAATCTCGTTGCTTCCTCTAGTAGTCTCTGCAACCCTCCTCCCGTTTCTGCCATCAGAACTACGTCATCAGCAAACAGCAGTACCCCCAGTCTTTCTTTGTTTATCTGAATCCCCTCCCCAACTCTTTTTATCCTCTGTGTCATTTCTCTGCCGCAACATGTATTTTACTTTAAACTTATCTAGCAAAAGTATCAACATCCACTCTAGTGAACTTTCGGTATTTACTTTATTCGGCTTAATACTATTTATCCACATAAAATAGAAACCTATCACTAGTTTTGTCTAATACAACCATAGACAGTGCTATTAGGCTACTTATTATTTGAACATGATGTCGAATTTATCAGTTGCTGTTTAGTGTTTACCTTGAAGAGTCATGACAGAACCTAAAGCTTCTCTTGCCGTGTAGTACGCAAAGATGGCAGGGGTTACTTGGGCCTGCCAATACTGAACTGTTACCAAGTCAGAGGTAACTTCCAAAATATATTATAAACCCTGGACACAATAATATACCACTAAATCATACAAATATCACTACAAAAACGATAGCAATATGTTATATTAATGCTCTATGTATTTGAAATTATGTAAATGAGTAAAATCCATTATGATATAATGATAATGGAGTTTTATTATATCTGGCAAAATTGTCAAGATTTTCGAATTTTTCGGTGCCGCTTCCCGTGTTAGTTCCCATACAGTGCTTGCCTCAGAATTATTTGCCACATCCTTCAAGCTTTAATTTTCATTCGCGATATTCTAACCCCCCCCTGGACCCCTCTCCCTGTCAATAGTCATATTCTCAGATTCACTATCCTCCCTTGCCCTCCTCAGCTCCCAGTACTCTGTCTCACATTGCTCCTTGTCTTTCAGGCTCATTCTCTCCTTTGCTCGATCCCTCGGGCAGTCCGGCTTTTCCCTCCATTTTCAGTGGGTCCCTCCATGTTGGTATCGCGGTAACGTAATTGTTGATTCTGCGGCTTCACTTGCACACTCGTCCCCTGCCCTTTCTCTCCCTCCTCCTCCGTCCAGGCTAGCTTTGCCATGCCGGACGCTGGGATACCTCCCTCAGGTGAGCTTGCACCGCCCTTGGTCAGTACAGGCTAGATTCTTCCCCTCACCCTTGGACGCCCCCTGACACGCCCTGGTCCGTCTCGCATAGGACATGTTGGGCTAGCCTATCACCTCTTCCGTTCTTCACCCTTTTCCCCGTTGCCGGACGGTGGTGCCGATTCCAGCCTTCTTCTCCACCTGTGAGCTTCTGTTCTCCCCTTATCCGCTCCTTCCGCATAAGGCATGTTTCAGCCTCAAGTCCGTCTACGACTAGTGACCCTTATCAGTGGTGCCGGACTTACATAATAAGGACCTCCTCCTTCGGGGTCACCGACTTTACCCTCCCCGTCCTGCTTGGGGCCGTGGGCTGGACCCGTCCTCCATGACATGTGCTCAGCACACCAAGATCTTCTTGCGGCGTTAGGGTCCTCTGCCGCCTGTGATGGTCTGCGGCAGGGTTAATTGGGCCTGCACACACAGCCTACAACCAACAAACAAACGTTCCCCCCTAATACTCTCCTTGACGTGGTTGGGGGGCTTCAGTGACTAATTTTGAGTAGTTTTTCATTCCTCATTCTATGATTTTCCCCTTCTATTCTTACTCTGTCCCATCTAACGCCTGTGCAGTAATCTGGAGACAACCCTCCAAGCAAACTGCACATTGTAAACAATAAGAAGAAGAAGAACAAACGCTTCCCAAGGTTCGTCGCTTGAGCTGCTAAAATTTCGAGCAACTGCACATATAGGCCTAGGCCTAATAGCCTACAAGAAGGAAATTTGGGAAGCAATAGGCCTATTTCATTTTGAAATTCGAATATCAATAATCGAGCCGTGTCAGCAGAATGTACAGAATATGAAGTGGAAAGAAAACGAACAAAGTTGGGGTCCTTGCCCTTGGGAACATAAGGTGGGAGGAAATAAAACAGAGAGATGACAAGAGGGGTAGGGGCATTATTGGCAGTGCTATTAGGGCCTAGGCTACATATTATTTGACAACATGATATATGATAGACCATAGTCCATAGACGGTCGTTCCTTTAAATCATCGTTCATAGCCTACCAATCGGCAATCACGAAAAATATAGCCTAGGCGGCTAGGCCTAGGCTAGGCTAATAGAAACAAAAATGGGTAAATGTTTATCACCAACCAGTGACGAGTTTTTCAGTTGTTTTTGTTTGTTTTTTATTTTATTTGATAGGCCCTAGGGCCCAGGCCTATAGCCTAGCCTACAGTGTTGTTTAATACCAAGGACTTTGCATTTTACTATTTTCCCATTATCCATCAATCTTAAGACACGGCCCCGATAGTGGGGAGGGTTCGGGTTTTTTGTTGTTTTTGAACGTGGATAAAGCCAGTAAGAATGTGGTTAAAATTAGCCTAACCTCACCTAATCTATCCTAACCTAACCTAGTATAATGGGTGGGGGCTGCCGCCCCCACACCCCGCTAAATCCATGAAATCCGAGCCCAAGTTTTGTCATTAACCTAACCAAATAACCTAACCTAACCTAACCTAGTATATGGGGTTAGCATTAGCCTAACCTAACCTAACCTAGTATTATGGCAAAAGTTGGCTCGGATTTAAGGGATTTAGCGGGGGTGTGGGTGCGGCAGCCCCCACCCATTATAAGCTACTAGGTTAGGTTAGGTGAGGTTAGGCTAATTTTTAACCACATTCTTACTGGCTTTATCCACTTGAAAAACAAAAAAACCCGAGCCAAATTTCGAAATGAGGTTAGGCCTACTGTGATTTTGGACTCTGAAAAATTGAAAACCCGAGCCAAGTTTGGTCAAACGGCTCGGGTTTTTCCATTTTCAGGTTTTGTTACTTTAAATATTGTATTTTCAGAGTCTTCCAATATTACCCCCTTTATTTACGCTTTTACCCCGCAATTTCCCTGATCTTCATAGCCCTCCCCACTATCGGGGGCCGTGTCTTAAGATTGATGGATATGGGAAAATAGTAAAATGCGACAGTCCTTGGTATTAACCCTTCCTACCCGGGCTGTCTTAACCCAATGACGGTTGCCCTACCCGGGCGAAATGGCTGAAAAACGTCTAGGCCTAGGCTATCGTATTTATGTTTATTTTCACTGCTAGAACTTTTTCCACTTATCTATAATCGTAGTGCGGTTTTCAATCTGTATTTTGGCGTTGAGTAGAGCTCTGTAAGTCAACTGGTTCAGTTGTGATGACGATTTCAGTGGAGCCAATATTGCAGAGATGTTGCCAATATGGGGGCTTTTCAGGCACACTAATTTTGTCTGATGTCAGAACAATAACATTGAAGTCTTCTCCTTGTTTTCGGAGGTGCGGTGACGCACCCTTGGGTTTGTTGACATACGTCGTACGCACGGCGTTCAGACCAAGCTTAATTAGGCTATTAAGCTGCTGCCTTAGGTAAGGCATACCGGGTAGCGGCCCTTCTTTCGAGCTGTCCTTACCTAAGGCAGACCGGGTAGGAAGGGTTAAACAACACTGTATATCAAATAAAAAATAAAAAACAACAAAAAATAACCTGAAAAACTCGTCACTGGTTGGTGATAAACATTTACCAAAAACTGAGATAATTATAGCCTAAGGAGTAGGCTCGCAGCCTTATTACATATTTTATTAGGGACAATAGGCCTAGGCTATAAGTATGGAATCCTTATACTGTAGGCTACTGCTACAGTGCTACTTTTGTAGGTAGGCCTATAGCCTAGGCCCTAATCCACTGGAAGAATAATTTTGATCACATTTATAAAACCCGATAGCCTAGGCCTATTAGGCTAATAGAAAAAACTATAATCTTCAAGGACACTACATCCGCCTTATTAGAAACAATTTAGGCCTAGGCCTATTAGGGAAAATAGGCACCAACAGATTCGCCATATTTTTCTCCATAGGCTAGGCCTAGCCCTAGTCGCATGGAGGATTTTCGTTATCGACACATTGAAAAATACCCTTTTCCCAGAAAAATGCACCAAAATCTGTCAAAGATGTCAAATAGCGCGGGTGTGGGGGCGACAGCGCCAAGGCCCCCCACCCATAATACTAGGATAGGTTAGGTAAGGTTGTTAGGTTAGGCTAATGTCCTTTCAAAGGTGTATAGTTAGGCATTAAACACTAGGATAGCTTATACCCGGTCAGAGGTAAGAAGAAAAAGAAGAAGAAGAAGAGTCCTGCTGTAGTCTCCTTGAATGCTACCGAAAAACGCCGGTTAAAATTGAAGACAACCCCGGATACGAGCCCCAGTGTATCAGTGTTGTAGAAGTTTCATGGACGATACTAGTTGGTGTACATGTAATTACCGTCGTAAATTCACTAGGCTATAGGCCTAAGTGAAATACGAGAAACTTGGAAACCCAACGTGAGCTGGGTTTAGACCGTGGCATAGCCTACCCATAAACAGGGAACCAGTGGAAGCTGGCGTTATAGCTAACCGTCGCGCACTTTTCTATTAATTAACAGGTGAACGTAAGCTGGGTGTTTTAGACCGTCGTGTTACGGCTAGGTTAGGGTTAGGCTAATGTTGAAAATACTAAAATGCGACGAGTACTCGGATTAGGCTAGACTCCTAATGGTATTTAAACAGTAACACGGGATATGGCTTATCAATATAGAAAAACTAACAAAGTGGTCACATTCAAGAACAGCTAGAGCCGCCTTATTTACCAAGTTTCTGCTATATATTTTCAATGGAATATAGTTGTTTTATTGGGTTTCGTTCGTGGTGGGAGTGTGTGAGGATTCAGTGTTTAAATTAATCTTACCAATTATGTCATTAAATCTGAATGATACTCGCAAATGGCGCCATTATTGGCCCGTGGAGGGGAAAATTGCGCTTTTACAGTAGGTAATCGGGATAAATGTGGTTGGGCGAGGCTCTGGAACTTGCACGCTTCCAAAATGTACAAATGAGTAAATTATTAACCTACGTAAGTGTCGGGAATAGGGTAATGATCCCGACAGGTTTTGGTCCAATAGGACATTTGAATTTGGCGGTATCATATCGCTTGTACGATTTCGGCTGGTCCTTTGTGTATTGTAGTTTATTCTTAAGCTAGGTTAAATATTAACTGTAATGTATAAATATCTACATCAGCTCTAGATGTATTATGAAACCAAGTTATGGGTTATAATTATTATGAGCCGGCAGCCATATGTAATTTCGCGAAGCGTCGGACGCCGGCCCTTTAGTCTCTCAATCAACACCATACAGCCAACATCTCCCCCCCCCCCCCCCCCCCCCCCGCTCTGACTCAATCCACAGTTCACCATGTGCTACAAATATTAATCTATAACAACAGTACTACATCACCAGTCCTCTAAGCTAAGTTCATTGTATCGATATTGTATTATGTGAACATTCCTACATGTCGTGCAATTGAATTAGCCGTGTGTGGGGGACTGGATTACACTCATCGACTGACTACGTCGTTGATAATTATATTATAACTCTTTGTTGGGATATTTCATGTACCAGTGATATACAATGTAACCTCTTTATCTAAATTCCCGACAAATAATGGTCCTTCGTGCCTTAAGGCTTCCTTACCTAGTACCGTTTTGTTTGCTTCCTTGACGCTTGTGGGCTTACAAATGGCTGCCGCCTCGCGCGTTGTTAGGCCGACTGCCGTTCCCTAGTTTAGACCCAGCTTCTTCCCTACTTTTTTTTACCATTTAGGCGCCGTCCCCATCTTTTTGGGGGCTTGTTTCCAGTTTTTTTGGGCGTGTGTGTGCCTTGGCCTTTTTATGGTGGGTTAGCTGGGCTGGTGATTGGGGTAGGGGTAATTTTGTCGGCACCATTTCGCGCTAGTAGGCTAAGCTAGGCCTGCAGGTGTCTGTGGTAGCTGTTCATTTCGCTTTGGTGGTGTGCCTGTGGTGTTCGTTGTGTTTTATCATGAGACTCATTTAATTACATTTTGCCGGTGGGGAGGGTTCTCATGTGACTCATTTAATTAAATTGTATAGCCTAGTTGCCTAATTACGGTCATGGGGTTCGGTCTCTGTTGATTCTTAAGCGATTGACAGCCAACAGACTTCATGATTGTGGGATGGGCAGCTGGGCAAGGCCTAATACCTAATACTAGCCTAGTCAGTTCTTTTCATTTACCCTTCTTTCTCTAGCCCTAGTTTGTTTCTGCTATTTGTCGATTTGCTCCATTAATTCATCCTACTGCAGCTAGTAGCCTAATGACCGTTTCCAAATTGGGAGTGGCAATGCAATTGCCACATTTTTTAATTTAAATTAATTTGTGTAATAGTTGCTTTATAGTTTAGAGAGTTAATGGCCTAATACACTTAACGATGACAGATTTAAAGAAACTTAAGATTCTTAAGGGAGGGATGAAGGGAAGTTTAAATAAGTGTTTAAGAGATCTTGATGAGTTTTTATTAAGTGCCACGGCTGATCAAATAAAGGGTAAATTCGCTACTGTTACCAAATCGCTAGCCACTTACGATAATTACGCTCAGCAGGTATATGGTTTATTGACAATTACTGACTATGTGGAAGAAGAAATGTCGGCAGATCTCGAGTACTTTGAGGACGTTAATACAGCCTTAGCCAGACTATCTTCCACCCAAGAATCAACCCCTGTTAAGGATACCGGTACACCAAAGGCGACTGGTTTTAACCTGCCGAAGCTTACTTTGCCTACCTTTTCCGGGGATTCGGCTACCTGGACTGGATTTTGGGATATCTTTGAGTGTTCCATCCATCATAAATAAAACACTCACATCCATCCAAAGGTTCACATATCTCCGTGGTCAATTGAAAGGGGAGGCATTGAAATTAGTCAATGGGTACAAGCTAGAAGCTACCAGCTACGAGTCTGCAGTGGAGTTGCTGAAGAGAACTTACGGGAGAGTGGAAGTCATCAAGACCGCGTTGATTACCAAATTCTTCACGCTAGATCCTCCATCCTATGATGTGGCGGACCTAAAGGAGTACTATGCCTCCTTTGAGAGCCTCCTCCGATCTATGGAGACAATGGCCATCACCAAGGAGGAAATATTTAGTGTTAATATCTTGAATAAGATACCCTCTCCCCTAAAGGAAATCGTAAGACGACAACTAAGCGACTCTCCACTAAACTTGGAAGCGTTGGTGCAGGTGTACCAGACTGAAATCTTCAATATGGAGAGTACTGGACACTACCGACAAGTGGAGATGTCGCCATCTACTGCAGCTTTCCCGGTACAGACTTCTAAACAGAAAAGGCCAATACCATTAGGTTGCAAGTTGTGCAGTGTCCACTGTCATCTGTGGTACCAGTGTCCTAAGTATCCTAAGGCTACACAGAAGATTGGCCAGGCTAAATCGCTTAAGTTATGTACCAGCTGTCTGGCAAGAGACCACTTCAACAGTACTTGCACCAATTCCTACATCAAACCTTGTAAGTATTGCAAGGGGAAACATTGGTTTTCCCTTTGCACCCAGTCTGATCGGCACGACGGCAAAGAAAAGGGGAGAACCCCCAAAGAGTCACATGAGAAAGGTAAGAGCGAGGGTGATAAAGTATCTGCCATGTCCATTGCTTCTCGAGAATGTCAATTGCTTCCTACTATGATGCTGCCAGTAGTGGGGAGTAATAATAATACTATAATGACGCACACCTTACTTGACCAGTGCTCACAGAGGTCATTCGTTCTGCGGTCATCATTACCCCAGCTCAAGTGTACCAGCAAGGGTTAAGAGAATATGCGTCTCCATGGTTTCACTGGGGAAATAGATTCCAGTGCGGCAGTGAGCTTATGACCAAGCAAAACTGCTTAAGCTTGTCAGCGAGGTTGTTTGATCCCCTAGGTTTTTTCTGCCTGTAACTATCAGTGCTCGTATGTTTTTACAGCAACTGTGGCGGCTAAAACTAGATTGGGACACGCCCCTCCCGACTGAGTTACAAGATACTTGGCGGTTGATTCAGTCGGACCTTTCCACATGTTGCAAGGTCCAACTTCATCGTCAGGTTATTAGAGGTCAACAGGTGGATCTACATGCCTTTTCTGATGCTAGTAATAGTGCGTACGGTACTGCCATATACATATGCAATGGTAGTGAAGCAACACTGGCTATAGCGAAGGCCAAAGTAGCCCCTATATAGAAGATTACAGTTCCTAAATTAGAACTTACTGCATTGCTTCTGTCTGCTCGTCTTATAAAGTTTACACTGGATGCTTATGCAGACATACTACAGATTAATAACGTCTATGTCTGGAGCGACAGTCAAATAGCACTTTCATGGGTACACGGCCAGAAGGTGTTACCTGTTTGTTTCTAATCGCACTGATGAGATACATAACTTAGTTCCTACAGCTAAATTTCGCTATGTGAGCACCAGGGATAACCCCAGTGACATAATTTCCCGGGGGATCTCGGCGCAACAGTTTATGTCGTCCTCTATTTGGTGGCATGGACCTCCATGGCTTACATCTCCAACTGAATGGCCTCAGGATTTCAGGGAATGCATATCTGATCCTTCAAGTCGGCCCCAAGATGATGTGTTAAGTAGTTCGAATGTGAGTACTACACATCAGGATAACAAGTTGGTAGAGTGGGAACGTTACGGCAGCTATGATCAAGTAATACGGGTATTTGCATGGATATACCGTTTCATTAACAACATGAGAAGTCGGGCTCACAGGTCTTTCCTTAGTGAAGATTCGAAGCATATCAGACTCCATGAATTGAGATCAGCAGAAGCAAAACTAACACGTTTAGCACAAAAGGAATCTTATCCTACTGAACATCAAATCCTGAGCAAGGAGTCAAAGGCCAAACCCTCAAACTTAATGAGGAAGCTAGGATTATATATGGAAGGAGGCATAATTAAGTGTAGAGGCAGGATACAAAAGGCGGACATTATTGATTCTGCGAAATATCCTGTCCTCCTTAGCTCCTCTCATTTGATTACCAAACTGTTGATTCGCCAATGCCATAGGACCTGCCTACATTTTGGCGTAAATTATGTTCTGGCGTATGTGCGACAACGTTGGTGGATCCCTAAGATGCGACAAGCAATTAAAGGGATCCACAATAGCTGTACTATCTGTAAAAGATTACAGGGTAAGCCTTACTCCCCAGTTGATCTACCTCCCTTGCCTGAGTTCATGGTACAAAGGACTGAACCATTTCAGGTAACCGGGGTAGACTACACCGGAGCGATTCATGTTAGAGAATCGCCCGGTAATATCCTAAAGGTATATGCCGTTCTATTCACATGTGCGGTAACCAGAGCGATTCATATTGAATTGATTGACGACCTATCCAGTGAGGGTTTTTTCCATACTCTAAGACGCTTTGCAAGCCGCAATGGTTTCCCTCAAATTATTATGAGCGATAATGCGACTTGTTTTGTCGGGGCCTCTAAATATCTCCAGAGTTTAATGGATGACCCGCAAGTTGTGGCTGCCCTCACTGGAAAGGGTTGTCAGTGGAGATTTATACCAGCACGTGCACCATGGTTCGGGGCGATTTGGGAGAGAACGATCGGTATCGTCAAATCTGCCATGAAAAAGGTATTAGGAAGGACACTGGTGACCAGACGGGAGTTGCAAACCATCTTAATAGAAATTGAGATGTCAGTCAACGACAGGCCCTTTGACCTATACCTCGGCATATGTTGATGACCTCTTACCCATTTCGCCTTCTATGCTAACACGTGGACGAACCCTTAATACCTTTCCTAGATCGTCCGTAAATGACTAAGATCTGCATGACCCTACGTTCGGCAATGCTGACGCCACACGTCGTCACTTCCAGTATGTAAACAAGGTGTCCGACGATCTATGGAAACGGTGGACCCAAGAATATTTGCTGTCTCTTCGCGAGCGTCACTCTCATAAGATCAAAGGGACGAATAAACGATGGCCTCGTATCGGGGATATCGTCCTGATTCATGATTAGCGTCCTAGGTTATTTTGGAAGCTTTGGAGGATTATCGATTTGTTCCAGGGCATTGATGGTCTTATAAGGGTTGCTAGAATACGAACTTCGACTGGGGTTACTACTCGCCCAGTCGTAAGGTTATATCCCTTGGAGCAGGATGTAGAACTGCCGGATGATCCTGGCGTCTCTACTGATACCCCTCCGCGGGAGAGTGCTGGTGACAGTGCTCCTCAAGGTGGGGCAGCTGATGATGAGAAGGATGATCCTCCTCAGGCTTCAGGTGGCGCTCGTCCCAAAAGGAGAGCGGCTATGAGTTCCGTGGATCTTTGGAGATCCAAGATCAAACAAGGTGATCTTTGACTTCGATGTCCTTTTTTTTTTGTTCTCTGTATATAGCTCCTGTATATCATTTTTGGTGGCGGGCAATATGTCGGGAATAGGGTAATGATCCCGACAGGTTTTGGTCCAATAGGACATTTGAATTTGGCGGTATCGTATCGCTTGTACGATTTCGGCTGGTTCTTTGTGCATTGTAGTTTATTCTTAAGTTAGGCTAAATATTAACTGTAATGTATAAATATCTACATCAGCTCTAGATGTATTATGAAACCAAGTTATGGGTTATAATTATTATGAGCCGGCAGCCATATGTAATTTCGCGAAGCGATCGGACGCCGGCCCTTTAGTCTCTCAATCAACACCATACAGCCAACATCTTCCCCCCCCCGGCTCTGACTCAATCCACAGTTCACCATGTGCTACAAATATTAATCTATAACAACAGTCCTACATCACCAGTCCTCTTAGCTAAGTTCATTGTATCGATATTGTATTATGTGAACATTCCTACATGTCATGCAATTGAATTAGCAGTGTGTGGGGGACTGGATTACACCCATCGACTACGTAGTTGGTAATTATATTATAACTATTTGTTGGGATATTTCATGTACCAGTGATATACAATTTAACCTCTTTATCTAAATTCCCGACAAATATATACATATATATATATACTGTATATATGAGAGAAAGTGTTAATATTCTCGAATATGCACCAAAAAGCCTAACCACGGATCGAGCATTGAATTAATATACCACTCATAATCAATTAAGCAATCCATACAATATGTTTGTTAGTAAGTTCCAACATCTCTTCAGAGGTATTCAAAAATTACAAGATTACCATTTCTATATGCAAATCCATTAAATACCAATGCATATTGCGCAGGTGGGTGAATAATATCGATCTATCTATCTATAGCCTGACGCCATGATCCCCGAAGGGTTGGCCACGGGTGAATACAATAATTTGTAAAATAACTAGAAGGGGTGATGGTATTGGAAATTTACATTATAAATACAAACATGATAGAATTCTAATTACGCATAAATCATAAGTGTTTGTGTGTCAAGCTACGGATAGGTGACAGATAGTGTAAATGATCTTCATTTTTGTAAAATCAGATAATTTATTGCAACATTGTTCTGGCATATATGGAATATATATAGACCACCAATTACAGACATGGTCTCGGCCTCGTTGCAAGGTTACTTTATTCTGTGTTCGTGGAAAACAATGGTTATAATCGGCGGTTTCCTCCTGTGTGGGGTTGGGGTAGGGTGTGAGTTGGGGGCCTGCTTGTTTAATCTCTCCAATAAAGGGTAGGGGAAGGAAGGGGTGACTGACTGGCACCATCCTGTTCCGTCTGCCTGGGGCAGTAGTAAGGGGGACTGGGCAGGGCCCACCCCGTTCCTATCTTCTGGGGTAGTAGGAGAAGGGGGTAAACCCTATGCAGGGACTTTCACTTCTAGGTGTACAATTCAGTTTAAGGGGAGGCAGACCGTTTTTCTGGACCCCCTTCTCCCTAATGTTTAGCCCCACTAGTTTTGAAATTAGACGAAATTCGGCCCATTAGTTTGGCGATTTTATCACCTTTCCCCCCATTTCGTTGTCAATTTTAAGAAATTTCGTGCCATTTAGATATCGATTATTTCCTGGCGAGCGTAAGCGAACCTGCAATTTTAAGAGGAATCGGCCTTCGGCCGGGGCATTATTCTACCGAAAATTTTCCAAATTGATCTTGAAGGGGGGTCTAGGGGGTGTTTTTTCTAAGCTTGATGGAGGTCTAGGGAGGAACACCTAAAGAGCACGAAAGGTCTAAATATTGACGACGAAATGGGGTGAAAGAACTTAAAATCAACTAACTAATGGGGCAAACATCTTAACATCTGAAAACTAATGGGGCTAAACATGAGGGAGAAAATGGTCCAGAAAACCGGCCCATCCCCCACTTTAGAAGGAACTATGCTAGTAAAAAGGGTTAAGTGAGATAGTTCGAAGCCTGGTTATTCAGCTCCATGTATCCAGGTGGCGATTTCTTCCTGGCGACCGACAGCGAGCTAGCTTGCTGTCAAAACAAAAATATATATATGATGGCTCGCTACCGCTCGCCAGGACAATATTGCCACTTGGATGAGGGTAAACGTCTTAAAATAGGCTGAATGGGGCCGAATGGATACAAGCCAAAGAGAGGGAGAGAAAGAGAACAAAAAAGCGAGGTGGGCTCCCTTAATCCAGCTGTTTAAATGCAATGCCATACCCCCTACCCTAACCCCGCCCCCCAAAAAAAATAAAAACAAAAAATAAAATAAAAAAATAAAATAAAAATATATCAACCCTAGCCTACTGGATAGTTACGCCAGCACACTGTATGTCAAGAAAATTATCAGGACTGGAGCCCCTTTTCGAGAACTCCAGTCCCTTAATGTGTGCAACTAACCTGGCATAGACGACACTTGCTGAAGGTCCCATTCCTCAAGGGACTGGAGTTTTGGCAGAGAGGCTCCAGTCCTGACGTTATTCTTGACTTGCAGTGTGCTGGCTTAATAATCCAATAGGGTTGATAGCCTCTGAAGTCCTATTTTAACTAACTAACCATTCCTGCCGACGATGAGAACGCCAGTTGGGTGAAGCTCTTTTGACCCCTGTTCATAATTATTTTTTTAATAAATTAGTTGTTTAATTAGTTAGTTAAAATAGGACTTCAGAGGCTATCAACCCTTCTGGATTAATAAGCCAACTCACTGTAAAGGGGCCCTCACACAGTCAGGAGTGCGAGCTAGAGTCACTAGGAGTAGGGAAAAATGCGGACTCGCGGGCCTATTTGCGGTGAAAATCGATGACTCCTAGTGACTCTAGCGACTCCTGTTAGACTCCCACTCGCTCGCGGTGAAAATCGATGACTCCTAGTGACTCTAGCGAATCCTGTTAGACTCCCACTCGCTCGCACTCCTGACTGTGCGAGGGCCCCTTAAGTCAAGAATAGCGTCAGGACTGGAGCCCCTTTTCGAGAAACCCAGTCCCTTGCTAGGGCCTGTAACTTGTAACATTATTGTTCTCCGTGAAATTAAATATGGCATGCACTATCTGAATCAGTATCGAATGTGAACGAAACAATACAATGCTTAATTATAGCCCAAGTGCTTCATAGCTTGGCTTTAAAGTTTCAAAGATTCGAAGTGGTGTACAATTATATGATGATAATTGTAGAAAAAGCTAAGCATACACACACAACTTGAGAGAAATAGATAGATAGATAGATCGATAGATAGAGAGAGGGGGGAAAGAGAGAGCGAGAGGTGGAGGGAGGGAGGGTGGAGGTGAGGTGAGGTGGAGAGCACACACAAGACAGTAATCAGTCCAACTCCCGCCTTCTCCAAGCAAACACCCCTCCTCTGGTAACTATGAGATATATTGTGTAGGAGTGCTCAATTCTTAAGGGGCGTGAGTTGTTGTTACTTCAATCTCTGGGTTTTATATATTTGGCCCTATTACAGCCTAATGTTTTGATAATATTTTCCCCATCGAGATATTGATTTATACATGGCGAGCCATATCAAAACTTCTTAAAATTAATTAATGTATGCCTACCATTCATAACTCGGCGGTTCATGTTGGTGGGGGGGCCAGGATATGTCCTGATGTGTACAGTCGCCTTAATAAGTGATTCTCTGCACCAATTATGTTTGGAGCAATAATTGGTATCTAGAAATATTTAAACATTATTTCATATTTTGGATGAGCTATACAACAATGTTCCTACACTTACCCACCTTATTAAGGGGAGATTTCCACTTGAGGAAATTTTTTGTAGACTTTATGTTTAGCCCCATTGCTTTTTAGATTTTACGACTCTCCCCCCTTAAGTTTGTCGATTTTAAGAACTTTTGCCCCATTTCTGTCAATTTTAAGAACTTTCGTGCCATTTAGGTGTCTGATTTTTTCCTGGGGAGCGATTAGAGAGCTTATAATTTGAAAGGAACCGGCCTTTGGCCGGGAAATGTTTCTACCGAAAAATTTACAAATTTATCTTTAAAGGGGGCCTAGGGGGTGTAATTTTAAGCTTAATGGAGTTCTAGGGAAGAAACTAAATGACTTTCCTTAAACATCTGAGCAGAGTCAAACTTAATGATAGCTGAGACATGCCTTATTAGCGCCACCGTACTGGAGAAAATGCATAATATCGTGATTAACTCTTTCTGTAGCTGAGACTCTTCAATTATCTTTATGCTAATCCTATTGTATTCAGTTCAAAAGGGTCTTCCAGAAATTAACAGGCTTCGAACTATCTCGCTTAACCCTTTTTGCTACAACAGATCCTTAAACTGCAAAAAATCTTCTAAATATAGCTAGAATAAAGTTAAAAAGACTTCGCCGGTAAGTAAGGGTTAACCATTGTACGAACCCTTGCTATACCAGGACTAAACCGAATTCATAACTGCAGGGACTGGTTATCAAAAAGGGGCTCCACTTCTGATGTTTTCTTGACTTCGTGTGTTGGCTTAATAATCCAGAAGGGTTGATCGCCTCTGTCATATTGTAAGGGAAGTCTCTTTTTGCTTGTGTCCATTCAGCCTACTGTTTTAAAGACTTATGCCTATCAAAGTGTCAATATTTTCCTGGAGTACTAGAGCCGGCATATATTTTGTTTTTGACTACGCTAAATTTTTAAATTTTTCGATAGAAAAATCTCTAGCGAAGCCGGATTTCTCCATACAATGCTGGGTCGCTATCTCTCGCCAGGAAGAAATGGACACTTGGATGGGAATAAGTCTTAGAACAGTTTGCTGAATGTGGTTGAATGGATAAAGACCAGGGGAAGAGAAAAGGAGAGAAAAATAAGTCGGGTGACTCTTAATAATCCAGGAGGGTTGATCGCCTCTTGTCATATTTTAAATAATCCATAAGCCATACTAAAAGTTGGGGGGGGAATTTTTTTTTTTTTTTTTTTTTAGCTCTAGAAATTATTCTCTTATAGATTTTACCTTTTCTGAATCCGTAAGTAACCTTTCAAACTGTTTAACGTAGTGTTAGGTTATATTTTAATTTTACTTGGATTTCTAAGTATTCAAAAGATTTGTTCAAGACTTTTAAAACTTGGATTACATGTGTGAAGATAATTTGTCTGATCACATGCATACATTAATTGAATTAATTGGGAAGTGTTGAGTGAAATAAATATATTAGATTATTATAGCGGAATTTCTTTCCAGTTTGGTTAATCTACTGCAGAAGCTTGTTAACAGGAAGCTACTTCACCATGGCTAAGGCTGTAAGTATTGACTTTGTTTTCACCATCAAAATGTTCCGAATTTGTAGTTTAACTTTTAATTTGCTTCAACGTTGGATTGTCCTAGTGACTTCTTAAGTACCATTTTTGTGAAAGTACAGTTTAATCCTATAACCAGTTTGCTAAGAATCTAACTAGATAGTGCATATTAAATGTATACCATGATTTTATAGTTTTACGTAGCTCATAATCCGTATTTATAGTTTTAATAACATACATTCTAATGTCTGTAATGTAAATCTTTACACTTGAAATTTGCATTAAATTATAATGTCTTAAGGCATCGATCTGCTAACTGATCTCCATTTCGGTTTCAGATTCTGCTGCTACCTGTGTTGTGTGTGATGGCGACCCTGGCAAGCTGTAGTTATGGCAGCGGAAACTACGGTGGCGGAAGCTACGGTGGTGGTTACAGTGGCGGACATCACGGTGACGGAAACTACGGTGGTGGTTACGGCAGCGGACTTCACGGTGGCGGAAGCTACGGTGGTGGTTACAGTGGCGGACATCACGGTGACGGAAACTACGGTGGTGGTTACGGCAGCGGACGTCACGGTGGCGGAAACTACGGTGGTGGTTACGGCAACAGTTATAACGGTGGTCTTCGGGACTATTATTGATTTGTGGCTGGGGAAAATTAACAGACTTGGTACCGGTATAAATAAAATTGTTTAAGTTTATTTCTTGGTTTCCAAATCCATACCAAATTATTCTTGTTAGTTTAGTAAAAGTCCAATGTTCAGTGTCAATCCTTTATATTGAAACTTAAAAGTATTCGAAATCTTGGTGTATGAATTTGTAGGAAACTAGTTTGTCCTAATGCACTACAATATAGGATTCACACTAGCTTAATCTTTAGGAACTAGCAAATTATCTCTAAAAGCCACAAATGGCATCCAATGAATGGCATAAATTAGAAAAATTGGAAGTAACTTGGGTTTTACTCTGAAATCAAAAGGGAATATGATTTATAGCCAGTTTACTAGAAATGGGTGCATTCGGCCATACCTGACCTTGCATTACCGTGAAGGGTTTATTTTTCATTGTGCCGTTTGGTACTTCTCTAAATTGCCATTTTGATACAAATTCTTGTCAAAGCCATTATAATTTGTTAGAGCCTTTTGAACCTTTCTATTTTTTGTGTTTTTAAACAGACTGCCTATTTAGTATATTTTTTAATAATTTTTGGAAAGTGCATAACTAGTACCGGTATTCAGTTTGGTTAACCTACATTTAATAGCTTCTGAATGATTCTTCATAAAACTAGATTCTATAAATTTATAGGGTTTTTTACACTTCACGAAGTGGAATAGTATTCGATGCCGGAATGTTTATTCTAAAATTGCAGACTATTTTACAGCCACTAGCATTGTGTATCTTTATCCGTATCTGATCACTTCTTGTGGGCTCTGGTTTTATTAGAGGATTTTGCTTGAGTTTGCACTATATTTCAGTAGTCTCTTAGAAAAATAAATAAATAAAGCTTATTTATTAATCCAATCCATGAATGACTCTGCCGATTTCTAAGGTTACAGGCTCGGTATTTCTCACGATAACTGTTCTTATCGGCAAACTTAATAAAATAAAACTAAAGACCCTCTGACCAAATAGGGTTAATATTGAACAGTTGGGTTGAATTCTGGAACTACCACTAGAACCTTCTCAGATTAAGGAGAGATGGGTAGTGTTTCTGGTCTCTTCATGTTTAGCCCCATAGTTTTCAGATATTATGACTTTCGGCCCACCAGCTTGGCCATTTAACCCTTCACGCATTTATGATGCAGAGGTTGCCAGATTAGCAATAAGAAATAGTTCTCTCACTCTAATAATTACCTCTCCCAAATTAGTTTTATGTCTACAGCTAACTCAAAGACAACTGCAGAGGTTGAAGTAACTAAAGTAAAAGTTTCTAAATATCCGTTATGGTAACCAAGGCTTTAAAGTATGCCCAATAGGCTCAATATTGCGTCATATGTCTGAGAAGGTTAAAGCCTTTTTCGCCTGTTTTGCTTTGTCATTTAGATAAATTCTTAACTAGAGTGATAAGAATGTTGGAGCTGTAAACTTTGATATTTAAGAGAAATGCAATAATGTAAGTTTCTGGTGGATAAAAAGTACTTTGAATTAGATTATTTTATTTATACATGTACAGTCGAAGTTAATCGTGTCCGATATTTCACAAAGTTTCGGACCCTGACATACTGAGTGATTAGCACTTTATCCAGTAACTATAAAGATATCAATACAAAAAATTTAGCGAAAATCACTGGAATCTGACTACACTTAACTCCCTCAGACATATATGACGCGATAGTGTCCTATGGGAGAGTGAACCAAAAACTTGTGACGAGATCGCGTCATATGGACTTCTCTCTATACCTCTCCAATAAGTTTATGATGTGATTTTGAGGCATATGAGCTCAATAAGTCTGATAAGTTACCATACGATAAAACCGTTGGTGGCAACCTCCTTCACCTCCGATAATTCTAACGGCCGCAGTGTTGTGAGTGTAGTGCGGGGCAGTGGCAATGATCCCGGGGCTCCCGCCTCCTCGGACTTATTGGAACATAATGTCTGAAGGAGTTAATACCCCCGATTGTACTACAACCGTAGATTAGCTGGAAACTGTTTAATATCGATGTCTACAGCTCCAACTTCCCTATAGCCAGAAACTCGCAAGTGGTCAATTTTGAAGCTGTCTCGGGCTGAACTGAATCAACTGAAGTTAACACCATCAGCTCCATGACGCCTTTAAGTTTGGCTACAGGTAAATGATGTTAAGCAGTTTATTAACCCATTCTGTACCGGGGACGTACTTTCTATCATATTCTGGCAACTATTAGACTTGTATTCAGCGTAGGAAGGACCTTCAGCAATAATAAGGCTTAAATATATCTACCAACCCTTTTCAACACCACAGATTCTTCCTAAGCTGCATGTTATCGTCAACATATAGCTAGAATAAAATATAGCACACGTCGCTGGTACTCAAAGGGTTAACCCTCTCACGTTTTTGACGCAATTTTGAGCCTATTAGGGATACTTCAAAGCCTTTACCATCAGGGGTATTTAGAAACCTTTAGTTTAGTTACTTCAACCTCTGCAGTTGTCTTTCAGTTAGCTGTAGGCAGAAAACTAATTTTGGAGAGGTAATTATAAGAGTGAGAACTCTATTTATTATTTCTAATCTGGCAACCTCTGCGTCATAACAACGTGAAAGGGTTAAGGACCTATGTTACTAAGAGGGTTTATGGCCACGAAGGAACTGCCCCCATGCACCTCTTGTCCCCAGTCAGTCTACGCCCCTCCTCCCAACCAGCACTGCCTTCATCCATATACTTCCTCACTCCATCCTTCCACCTCTCCTTCGGTGCACCTCTCCCTCTCTGTCCGTCCACCTCGCTCTCGTACACCCTCTTATTCATTCTCTCACTTTCCAAACGTTCCATATGGCCGAACCATCTCAAGTTGTTCCTTTTCACTCTTTCCAGCACATCTACCTCCACACCACACCTCCTTCTTACTTCCTCATTCGTCTGTCTATCCCTCCATTTAACTCTGCACGCACTTCTCAAGTAACTCATTTCCACCGCTCTCTCTCTTGTGTCTGAGTCTCTTCCCGAACGTCCATGCTTCACTTCCATAAGTTAGTGTCGGGATTACCACACTGTCATGCAAGGATTTCTTCACTTCCATACTGACCACCCTATTTCTTGTTACTGCTTTCAACGTTCCTACAAGTAACAAATGCAATTATGGTTATTAAGACAGTAAATGAGATTCAATCCTTACCCCTCGGGGGGAGGGGAGTATATATATATATATACAGTATATCCCTCTTGCCACATGACTCGTTGCCGCCGTTTGGGGGCTTCCGGGCTTGTAGGTGGAGCGGCCGCTCTCCCTCTCACCTCCAACTAATTTTGTCATGTCCTTTTCTTTCTCCTCCTTTCCATTTTTCGTTTTTCCCTCTTCCGCTTTCTCCTGGGGCTGCCATCAGAGGCCGGTCTCCCACCCTTGAACTTTTGTTGTCCCGTCCCTCCCTTCCCTTTTACTTCCCTGATTGCTTCCTTCCTTTCTCTTTAACTGCTTCGGAGGTTCTAGTTTTCTTAGGGCTTCGCCTTGGTGTCTCTGATCACTGCTGAGTTGGCAGCGTCCACCTGGCGACAGGTGCTGCTGGCCAGGGCTCGCAAGGCTCGTTGCTGGAGGACTATAGGGTTGCTTTGGGGTTTCTGACTCTCTTCTCTCTTCCCAGTGAGTGTGGGAGGTGACTACGCCGGCCCCGTTCTCCGTGGAACAAAGCTGCAGGACAAATGCCCAGGTTGTACAAGGTCCCTAAATCAAAGCCGAGACCTGTCCCGTCTCAATTGGCCGCATTCTGGGTTTCGTGGCCCTGCGGAGGTCTTTCTCCCTTTCGTTGCCAGGGGCACCTGGTAACCGCAGTATCTTCTTCCATGCTTTACCCCATTTTCTCTTGCTATGGTGACGACTTATGCTTTTTTCCCTGTTCTTCCCTGTTTATGGCTTCTGCTTTAGTGGTTCCGGTGAGTGAGCCCCTTGTGGCATGCAGCCTGCCACTTGGGGGTCTGTTGTCTGGGTGTCAGTCCGGTTCACCGCTGGAGCACGGTGAGTCGGGGATGGTTTTGGGTGCTCTCGACCGGCCCGCTGAAATATCCCTCGGTCGTCGCTCGTCTCTCTCGTCCATTACCATTCCGAATCCTTCTACTACTATACCCAGGCGTTCATCTTCTCTCCTGTAGTTATTTCTGTATCTTCCTCTTCTTCCTCTTCTCCCTCTTCATGTCACCCTCGACCTTTTTCTGCCCTCCCTCCCTCGTTCTCTTTCTTCTTCTTCTCCAGTTTCGTCCTCTTCTCGTCCTCGCTCCTCGGTCCTCCCTCTGTCCTCTCTCTTTGCACCTCCTTCCTTTACTAATTTTTTCTCCATCCCTGCTTCTGCGCCTCTAGCCGGTGATGACCTCCTCTTCCACCTGCGTCTCCTTCAACAGGTGGGAAAGGACGTCACCTTCCACTACCGCCATGATGCCTCCCGTCTTGTTACCGTCCAAAACGAACTTCAGGCTACTGCTATGTCCTCGTTCGTCGATTGTTCTGGCACCCCCATCCCGGCTCAAAAAGATCAACGACTCAACTCCTGTACAGGGACTGTCCTAATCCCCGCTTCCAGCCATCTCGGGGGCCGTCCATTCGCAGATTGCGCCGACCTCGTCAAGGACATCGTTGTCGCTCAAGACCACAAGGTGGTTAGTGTGGTATGCTACACTATCCCTCCTCGCGACCTTCGCCGCCATCCCGCTAACATTGCCAAGATCTCTTTTGATGGACTTTCCCTTCCTGCCCATGTTATTGTTGGTGGTACTCGCCTCCCCGTGACTGCGTCTCTTCCCCGTCCACTCCAGTGTCGCAGCTGCTGGCGTTTCGGCCACCCGGCGAAGTTCTGCCGTTCAACCGCTGAGAGCCCACTCTGGCCGCGCTGTGCGCAGTCCGGACATGCCGTTGGTGAATGTCAGTCAACGTCCCAGTTCTGCCTTAATTGCCGCGGGTCTCATTCGGCCGACTCTAAGATTTGCCCCGTTCATCTGTTCGAGTCTGAGGTTGCTGTCCTCAAAGCGAGACACGGCCTTACGCTCACCGCAGCCCGCCAAGAGGCTCGTCGCTTGGGCTTCACCCCTCAGTCATTTTCCAAGACTGTCTCCTCCCTCCTCTTCTTCGCCTCCCTCTACCACGCCCCCCCCTTTTTCTGGTTCCTCAGTTCCTTCCACCGCCTCCGCTCCCTACGTCCCCCCGGTCGCACCAGTTTCGTCATCTGCCTCTCTTCCTTCTACCGGTGCTTTTCCCAGTAGTAGTGGTGGTGGTGGTGGTGGTAGTAGTAGTGATGGTGGTGGTGGATCTGGTAGTAGTAGTGATGATGGTGGTTGTGGTAGTAGTGGTGGTGGTGGTGGTTATGTTAGTAGTGGTGGTGGTGGTGGTGGTTGTGGTAGTAGTAGTGGTGGTGGTGGTGGTAGTGGTGGTGGTGGTGGTGGTGGTTGTGGTTGTGGTAGTAGTGGGGGTGGTTGTGTTAGTAGTGGTGGTGGTGGTGGTTGTGGTAGTAGTAGTGGTGGTGGTGGTGGTTGTGGTAGGAGTGGTGGTGGTTGTGGTAGTAGTGGTGGTAATTGTGGTAGTAGTAGTAGTGGTGGCTAGCGATAGCGAGCCAGCATTATATGGAGAATTCTGGCTTCGCCGGAGAAATTTTTCTATAGAAAAATATACAAATTTAGCTCGCTGTCAAAACAAAAATATATATATGCTGGCTCGCTACCGCTCGCCAGGAAAATATTAACATATGGATGGGGGTAAACGTCTTGAAACAGTAGGCTGAATGGGGCCGAATGGATACAAACCAAATAGAGAGGGAGAGAAAGAGAAAAAAAAGAGAGGCAGGTTCCCTTAACATTTATCATCAATTACAATTATAAATCACCAAATGTATTGTGAATGTTTAGTACAGTCGCGCTAATTAGTTATGTCTCGACACCAAGTGTGTTTTGATCAATAATTGGTATCAGCCATATCTAAGCTTCATTTCTTCATATCGAGCGAAATATCCAAACATGTTCCTACACTTACCCACCCTATTCAACATCTGACAGACATTAATACAGCACAGAGCTAGCCAAACGTAATGACAGCTGGGACATGACTTATTAGTGCGATCGTACAGTACATAAATTATCTATTTTTTTATTAATTTCACAACACCACCAAACACCTCCAATGAAATTAATGAAAGCATAATTATATGTGATCCACCGGGATTCGAACCTGGGTTATCACACACAGATTTGTAGACACCTTAACCATTACACCACCAAGACGGTTGTAACAACGGGAGATTGAACCTGATGATAGATGATCTGGAATGTAAAATGCAGTTTAAGAAGGAACTGTGCTATAGTCTATTCGCTGTAGGTTGGCGAGAAATCATGACCTCTAACCTCTGTAACTCAAAAACAACTAGAGTAATCAAGCAAATATGTCTACCATTTGGGAAGAGTCAGTCAAGGAATACATGTGGAAATTTACAGTTAATTTGTTGTAGCCCTTTTTGAGTTACAGAGGATAGAGGTCATGATTTATCGCCTACTTACTGCGAATAGACTATAGTAAAAAGGGTTAAGTGAGATAGTTCGAAGCCTGTTAATTGCTGGAGGCCCTTAAAAACTGAATACAAAGTGTCTTAAGCCGGTATCACACGAGATCATTTATAGTCAACTTTCGATGATCAACCTTTTTCTGGCAACATTTCTGGAATATTTTGCACTCGTATCGGAGACTAGACTGATGGTAGATGAAATTAGGTAACACAAAAATATTAAATGTTTACTTTATGAGCTGCCAGACTAGTGTTAAGGATAAATGTTTAGTGAAAAGGCACTCGTGTGATACCGGCTTAAAGCCGGTATCACACGAGCGCTTTTTCACAAAACATTTATCCTCAACACTGATCTGGCAGCTTATGAGGTCAACATTTAGCACATTTCGGTCACCAAGTCCTTCTATCAACAGTCTAGTTTCCAATACCAGGGCAAAATATTCCAGAAATGTTGCCAGAAATTTTTTGATCATCGAATGTTGACTATAAAAGCGCTCGTGTGATACCGGCTTCATAGTAGTCAATATCAAGTAAAAAGACTGATGATATATGATCTGGAATGTACAATTCAGTTTAAGGGGAGGCAGACCGTTTTTTCTGGACCCCCTTCTCCCTAATGTTTAGCCCCAATAGTTTTGAAATTAGACGAAACTCGGCCCATTAGTTTGGCGATTTTAACACCTTTCCCCCAATTTCGTTGTCAATTTTAAGACCTTTCGTGCCATTTAGGTATCGATTATTTCCTAGCGAGCGATAGCGAGCCTGCAATTTTAAGAGGAACCGGCCTTCGGCCGAGGCATTATTCTACCGAAAAATTTACAAATTTATCTTGAAGGGGGGTCTAGGGGGTGTTTTTTCTAAGCTTGACGGAGGTCTAGGGAGGAACACCTAAATAGCACGAAAGGTCTAAATATTGACGACGAAATGGGGTGAAAGGCCTTAAAATCGACTAACTAATGGGACAAACATCTAAACATCTGAAAACTAATGGGTCTAAGCATGAGGGAGAAAGTGGTCCAGAAAACCGGCCCATCCCCCCCTTTAGAAGGAACTATGCTAGTAAAAAGGGTTAAGTGAGATAGTTCGAAGCCTGTTTATTCAGCACCATGTTTCCAGGTGTCGATTTCTTCGACAGCGAGCCAGCATTGTATGGAGAAATCCAGCTTCGCCGGAGACATTTTTCTAGCGAAAAATGTACAAATTTAGCTTGCTGTCAAAACAAAAATATATATACGCTGGCTCGTTACCGCTCGCCAGGACAATATTGACACTTGGATGGGGGTAAACGTCTTAAAAAAATAGACTGAATGGGGCCGAATGGACACAAGCCAAAGAGAGGGAGAGAAAGCGAACAAAAAAGCGAGGTGGGCTCCCTTAACCAGCTGTTTAAATGCTATGCCATACCCCCTACCCTAACCCTGCCCCCCCAATAAAAAATAAAAATAAAATAAAATAAAAAAATAAAATAAAAATATATCAACCCTAGCCTACTGGATAGGTACGCCAGCACACTGTATGTCAAGAAAATTGTCAGTACTGGAGCCCCTTTTCGAGAACTCCAGTCCCTTAATGTGTGCAACTCACCTGGCATAGACGACACTTGCTGAAGGTCCCATTCCTCAAGGGACTGGAGTTTTGGCAGAGAGGCTCCAGTCCTGACGTTATTCTTGACTTGCAGTGTGCTGGCTTAATAATCCAATAGGGTTGATAGCCTCCGAAGTCCTATTTTAACTAACTAACCATTCCTGCCGACGATGAGAACACCAGTTGGGTGAAGGTCTTTTGACCCCTGTTCATAATTATTTTTTTAATAAATTAGTTGTTTAATTAGTTAGTTAAAATAGGACTTCAGAGGCTATCAACCCTTCTGGATTAATAATCCAACTCACTGTAAAGGGGCCCTCACACAGTCAGGAGTGCGAGCTAGAGTCACTAGGAGTAGGGGAAAATGCGGACTCGCGGGCCTATTCGCGGTGAAAATCGATGACTCCTAGTGACTCTAGCGACCCCTGTTAGACTCCCACTCGCTTGCGGTGAAAATCCTGTTAGACTCTCACTCGCTCGCACTCCTGACTGTGCGAGGGCCCCTTAAGTCAAGAATAGCGTCAGGACTGGAGCCCCTTTTCGAGAAACCCAGTCCCTTGCTAGGGCCTGTAACTTGTAACATTATCGTTCTCCGTGAAATTAAATATGGCATGCACTATCTGAATCAGTATTGAATGTGAAGGAGACAATACAATGCTTAATTATAGCCCAAGTGCTTCATAACTTGGCTTTAAAGTTTCAAAGATTCGAAGTGGTGTACAATTATATGATGATAATTGTAGAAAAAGCTAAGCATACACACACAACTTGACAGAAATAGATAGATAGATAGAGAGAGGGGGGACAGAGAGAGCGAGAGCGAGAGGTGGAGGGAGGCAGGGTGGAGGCGAGGTGAGGTGGAGAGCACACACAAGACAGATAATCAGTCCACCTCCAGCCTTCACCAAGCAAACACCCCTTCTCTGGTAACTATGTGATATATTGTGTAAGAGTGCTCGATTCTTAAGGGGCGTGACTTGGTGTTACTTCAATCTCTTGAGTTTTATCCATTTGGCCCTATTACAGCCTACTGTTTTGAGAATTTTATCCCCATCGAGATGTTGATTTATACATGGCGAGCCATATCAAATCTTCTTAAATTTAATTAATGTATGCCTACCATTCATAACTCGGCGGTTCATGTTGGTGGGGGGGGCCAGGATATGTCTGTGTACAGTCGCCTTAATAAGTGATGTCTCTGCACCAATTATGTTTGGAGCAATAATTGGTATCTAGAAATATTTAAACATGCTTCCATATTTTTGGATGAGCTATACAACAATGTTCCTACACTTACCCACCTTATTAAGGGGAGATTTCCAATCGAGGGATTTTTTGTAGAATCTTTATGTTTAGCCCCATTGCTTTTTAGATTTTAAGACTCTCGCCCCCTCTAGTTTGTCAATTTTAAGAACTTTCGCCCCATTTCTGTCAATTTTAACAACTTTCGTGCCATTTAGGTGTCTATTTTTCCTGGAGAGCGATTTAGAGCGCCTATAATTTGAAAGGAACCGGCCTTTGGCCGGGACAGGACCTTATTCTACCGAAAAATTTACAAATTTATCTTTAAAGGGGGCCTAGGGGGTGTAATTTTAAGCTTAATGGAGTTTTAGGGAAGAAACTAAATGCCTTTCCTTAAACATCTGAGCAGAGTCAAACTTAATGATAGCTGAGACATTCCTGATTAGCGCCACCGTACTGGAGAAAATGCATTATATCGTGATGAAGTCTTTCTGTAGCTGAGACACTTCAATTATCTTTATGCTAATACTATTTTATTCAGTTCAAAAGGGGCCTCCAGAAATTAACAGGCTTCGAACTATCTCGCTTAACCCTTTTTGCTACCACAGATCATTCTTAAACTGTAAAAAATCTTCTAAATATAGCTAGAATAAAGTTAAAAAGACGTCGCCGGTAAGTAAGGGATAACCATTGTACGAACCCTTGCTATACCAGGACTAAACCGAATTCATAACTGAAGGGACTAGTTCTCGAAAAGGGGCTCTACTCCTGATGCTTTCTTGACTTAGTGTGTTGGCTTAATAATCCAGAAGGGTTGATCGCCTCTGTCATATTGTAAGGGCAGTCTCTTTTTGCTTGTGTCCATTCACCCTACTGTTTTTAAGACTTTTATGCCTATCCAAGTGTCTATATTTTCCTGGAGTATTCGAGAGCCAGCATATATTTTGTTTTTGACTAAGCAAAATGTTTACATATTTCAATAGAAAAATCTCCAGCGAAGCCGGATTTCTCCATACAATGCTGGGTCGCTATCTCTCGCCAGGAAGAAATAAGACACCTGGATGGTAATAAGTCTTCGAACAGTTTGCTGAATGTGGTCGAATGGATAAAAACCAGGGAAAGAGAAAAGGAGAGAAATAAAAAAAGTCTGACTCTCTCAATAATCCAGAAGGGTTGATCGCCTCTTTGTCATATTTTAAATAATTCCTAAGCCATACTAAAAGTTGGGGAAACCAAAAAACAAAATTTAGCTCTAGAAATTATTCTCTATAGATTTTACTTTTTCTGAATCTGTAAGTAATCTTTCAAACTGTTTAACGTAGTGGAAGATTATATTGTAATTTTACTTGGAGTTCTAAGTATTCTAAAGATTTGTTAAAGACTTTTAAA
>CM064556.1:8278115-8375661 GCA_032716605.1 Paralithodes platypus
CTTTGATGGCTCCAGCCTGAAGGTGAAGAGTTAACCGACGTGAAAGATGAGTCTGCGTCATACCAATATAGGAATGAGGTCCACAGTCTCATAATTACAGGTATGTTGGTTAATGACGTGATCGGCGGTCATCGGGCTCTTTATCTTGGTGGAGGCTGGTTTGTTGCGGAGAACGAGGTTGGAGGTCTTGGGGGATTGGTAATATATATATATTATATATATATATATATAGTATATATATATATATATATATATATATATATATATATATATATTATAGATATATATATATATATATATATATATATATATATATATATATATATATATATATATATTATATTATATATATTATATATATTATATATTATATTTACATATTATATATACAGGGGAGTGGTCCAATTATGGAGTATTGAGTATGCTCACACGTGGGGGAAGGATCCTCTCAAACAGCATTTCAGACAAAGTAGAAAAAAGAAAGCCTTCCGTCTCATTAAACTTCACGTTCAACTCACCAATTCCCTGCCGTTCTCTCTCTCTTCGCCGTAATTGATCTCCTCTCACTATCTATCACTATTTCAATATCAGGAAGAGTTCTCCTCTCCTCAGTTTGATCCCCCCCCCCCAGAATTTCGCAGAAGAGTAGCATGCAACACAATCCCATCCATACTCTGTGCAACTCTCCAACCTAACAGTGAAAACGATATTCTCAATCTTATTCTATTTCAACAGCTGAACTCTGGAACTCTCTCCCAGAATTAGTTTTTCCTTCATGCTATGACTTAAAATACTTCAAACTCCGTGTGTCCAGGCTTTGAACATCCCTTGATTTCGGCCCTGTCACTCTTTTATCTCTGGAGGAAACACTCTTCACAGGCAGGTCTGCATTTTGCCTCCCATTCCATATAAAATATATATACACACACACATATATGATATATATATATATATATATATATATATATATATATATATATATATGGTTGGTAAAGCCAGGTCATAAATTTTCTTTAATACATACGAGGTTGAAAGAAATGGCAATTTCTCCGTTGGAAAATTTTATTATTCAAAGTTTCCAGGTCTCTGATGAGTTTTCGCTGGGTGGCAGGAAGTAGATGAATTAGGAGATGAGCAAAATTCATGGTGGTACAGGGTTACATTAAAGTACATGAAGATACAGGATATACGACGCGTTTCACTGGACAACCAGCATTATCAAGTAAGGAAGGAATGATATAAAAGGTAAACAGGAAGGGTATATATAGAGGGTGGAGGATCAGAGGAGGCGGAAAACAGGGGGCAAAAGTCTGCTATTGGTGGAAGGGAAAACTAGGAGAGAAAAGGGGGTAACCGCTTCACGCATGCGCACTGGATGCGGGATGGTGGTCGATAGGTGGGGTCGAAGCTGATTGGCTGCGTGTCGAGGGGGCGTGGGCCTAAGTTGTGTGGCGCCTGCAGAAGACGAAGCTGAAGGAGGTAGCGCGGGGGCTGCGTCAAGGGCACCGGGGGGCGAGGAGGGGTGTTAGGTCCTGTAGGGTAGTGCCTTTTGGCAGAAGGAAGGATCTGAAGGTCCAGAGTTTGGTTGTTGATGTTGGAATGTAAGGCTTGGATATATAAAGCTTCGAGTATAGGTAATCTCCTTGGGTCACTTTCTTTATCGAGTATGGTGGTGTGTTTCTCTAACTCGTTGCGTGTGAGGTGAGGGTGGTTAGGGGTGAGATAGTGGTCTTTGATGGCTCCAACTCTTCACCTTCAGGCTGGAGCCATCAAAGACCACTATCTCACCCCTAACTATAGCTAGGTGGACAGCCCACCATCTTTTCATACTCTTCAACTCTTCATTTTTAACCCCCACTTGTCTTGATCTGATCTCTCTTATTTCACATCTAGTGAGTCCTCACCTCACATTATGATTCTGATTCTGATTTATATCATTCCTTCCTTACTTGATAATGCTGGTTGTCCAGTGAAACGCGTCGTATATCCTGTATCATCATGTACTTTAATGTAACCCTGTACCACCATGAATTTTGCTCATCTCCTTCATCTACTTCCTGCCACCCAGCGAAAACTCATCAGAGACCTGGAAACTTTGAATAATAAAATTTCCAACGCAGAAATTGCCATTTCTTTCAACCTCGTATGTATTAAAGAAAATATATATATATATATATATATATATATATATATATATATATATATATATATATGCAGTATATATATATATATGCAGTATATATATATACCTTTTATGAGTAACAAAGATGAATATTATTAAGTTTGTTCTTTGTTATTTTCAAGATTGCTATATGTGTTTCAATTCTGATAATAGCTAGCATATCTATGCATTTGGCTATTTATCGAGCAGTCTAGTTTTCTGTCTTATAAAAGAGGTGACTGTGCCTAGGTGTAGGGTCGGTGTGGGGGGGGGGGGGGGGTGTGGAGCAAGTCAAGGCTGCAGCTGTCACTCCTCAACGTCTGGTAAGCTCTCTGGGGCGCAAATAACCTGCACTCAAACATGTCACTCTCTCACAGACGCAAAACATTCACGTCTGCCCATTCGTAGGCCAGGGTAGGAGGGTGAGGGGTAGAGAGAGGGTGGGACGGTGCGTGGGATGAATGTGGGCGGATGGATGGTTGAGAAGTGTGGGGGGGGGGGGGGGGGGGGACTGATAGGTGGGTGGCTGGTAGGTGGGCGACAGGTGACTGATAGGGGAGTTGACTGGTAGATGGGTGACTGATAGGGGATGACTGGTAGGTGGGTGACTGATAGGTGGATGACTGATAGGTGGGTGACTGATAGGTGGGTGTCTGATAGGTGGGTGACTGATAGGAGGGTGACTGATAGGTGGGTGACTGATAGGTAGGTTACTGATAGGTGGGTGTCTGATAGAGTGACTGATAGGTGGGTGACTGATAAGTGGGTGTCTGATAGGAGGGTGACTGGTAGGTGGGTGACTGATAGGAGGGTGACTGGTAGGTGGGTGACTGATAGGTGGGTGACTGATAGGTGGGTGACTGATAAGTGGGTGTCTGATAGGAGGGTGACTGGTAGGTGGGTGACTAATAGGTGGGTGACTGATAGGAGGGTGACTGATAGGTGGGTGACTGATAGGTGGGTGACTGATTGGTGGGTGTCTGATCGGAGGGTACCTGGTAGGTGGGTGACTGATAGGTGGGTGACTGATAGGTGGGTGACTGATAAGTGGGTGTCTGATAGGAGGTTGACTGGTAGGTGGGTGACTGGTAGGTGGGTGACTGATAGGTGGGTGACTGATAAGTGGGTTCCTGATAGGTGGGTGACTGATAAGTGGGTGACTGATCGGAGGGTGACTGGTAGGTGCTTGACTGGTAGGTAGGTGTGTTGTAGGTTAGTGACCTATAGATGGGTGACATGTAGAGGGGTAATAGGTACCGTAGGTGAGTTACTGGTAGTTGGTGAAGATATCGGCTTGGTAACTAATAGACGAGATGTTTGGTGTTTGTAAGACAGGAACATGTGTGGTTAAAATATATGAAGTACGTCGATGATAGGAGAGGGAGGGAATTGTAAAGTGGAGAGTAATGCAGTAGGCAGAAGGTGGGAGCTTGATATGTGTAGCTGGGGCTAAGTGGGTGTAAGACAGAGGCATAGTGGGGTTCTTAATGGGAGTACGTGGGTGTTAGCATACAGTTACTGTATAATTTGTATATATAAGGGCCATGTAGTAGAAAGCTGAAGGGCATAGTTGATGAGCGATGGGCTAAAGGAGGGGAATCGATGGGTTGATGGCAAATAAAAAGAGCAAGTTGAAAAGAGCAACTTAATGTTATATACCTTGTAGGGAATATGTAAGGATGTTTTATATTAACTGATAAAAATATACACGAAGAGAAGGTAATTGCATAGCAAAGAAATGGAAGTATATGAATAAAGCAAAGATGGGATTAGATGCATACTTAGTGATTGTCGTGAATAATTGTGGGTGTGTAATAAAGCTAAGTAGAGGATGCTGTGGTTGGGAAGTAATTGCGAGAGTATGTGTGTGGGAAGGCCAATAATGGGATGGTGGGAGAGGATGCAAGTGGGAGAGACGATGTATGTGGGAGGGAGATATTGTAAATGGGAGAAGCTGTGGTTGAGAAAAAATTCTATATAGGAGAGTCTGTATATTTATCAGAATATATATCTGTTGGGGCTGTAGACTGAGAATATTGCTTCTGAAATGGTGTAAGCTACTTCTGCAGGTATACAGTAAAACGGGTGAAACTTAGAGAAAGCGTAGGTGGGAAATGCTCTTAAGTGCAAGACACAAATGGTGAGGCTTGTTGTACTCTGTTATTTTGTAATAATCCTTGGGCATGACTTTGTGGGAATAACCAGGGAAGGGACTCGTGTTGGGTAGTTAGTTGTTGTTGTCGTTCCCTAAGCTGCCTGGCTGAACAGCCCGCGTTGGGTAGTTAGTAGAGGGTTATTGAGTCCAGTATGTTGAGGATTCATCTTA
The DNA here is from genome assembly GCA_032716605.1 of Paralithodes platypus. Classification (NCBI taxonomy): domain Eukaryota; kingdom Metazoa; phylum Arthropoda; class Malacostraca; order Decapoda; family Lithodidae; genus Paralithodes; species Paralithodes platypus. The sequence goes on from CM064556.1 coordinate 8,282,603, forward strand.
ACATTTGTGATTTGTGCAAAGATTAATGATGATTCGATGTTACTCAATTCCGTATCACTTATTCAGTTGTACAGAGTGTAGCTGTACTTAAGCATCGCATTTAGCATAACAATGCAAGCAAATGGATCAATTCGTTATATTATTATGCTGTTGAAATTATTACTTGTTCTAATATAAATTTATCTTCTTTCCAGGTATGTGGTTCGAGCTTTTATGAAAGGTATATAATCATCTAGAAGGTAAGTTACACTGAGATGTTAAGCTCATTTAAAAATAAAGTTAAAGTGCTGAACAAAGCGGAGAAGAAAACTTAACTGGGAAATTGTTAACATGTCAAATGCTATATTCATTATAACCACAATATTAAAGATGACGAATTGTCAGGAGAGCGGGGTTATTTTTCACGGGGGCGTGGGGGTTGTCAGATTTTAAAGAATGACGTATTGTAAGGCAAATATGTAAATATTAGTTTCTTTTTTCCAGGATAAAGTATAAGTATTATGAGGTGAGGCATAACTTGAGGTGAGACAAGTAAGGCAACACGAGGTGCTCTTTGCCCTCTGCTTCAGGTATAATCGTGACAGTAAAAGTATTAAATGTAGCAGACAAAAGACCCGAACGTAGTTTTCCGTTTCGAAATTCAGAAATCGGATGTTCATATAGTTAGCCCTTATGGAGAAAGCCCGTAATTTTCCACAGGAAATAAAATTGTATTATTATAATAATGTTTTACTAACAACAATTGTTGATGCTGCTCAGTTGATTCATGAATAGATGACAAGAGACGTAAACGCTGTTCATATATCGACTTTACAACACATACATATCACGATTGTATAAGATGGAAATCGCTGAGTGCTGAGCAGGTTAAGCTTTTTGCCATGGAAGTGTGTGTGTCTGTATAATAATAATAAGTAATGCTATTATTCGGTTTATTTCAAGCCGGCAGCCAATGGGGCTGAACATATACAGGCTTTACCTACCGTATATCTTATTCTAAGGGATCAACAGACTGATCCTGGCTGCTAACAGGGCTCTATAGGGGTGTGATATAAACGAGGGGTGCAAGTAGGATATGTTGAAGCTTCCTACTCCCTTGTAGAAGATAATGTTCTCAAGAGTACGAGGAGGTATTGCCAGTGTTCATATAAGGCAGCGTAAACCATTTATCTCTAGCCGGACTATACAGTATAGTTACTCTGGGTTGCTCACTTCAGCTTTGGTTACAACAAAATGTGCATTTTTGTTCATTATTATTCGGGGTATAACTTATGTAGTAACCTATTTGTTTGCAAGGGTAACTTACACGAAGGAAAACTAGCTTATGATACATTACAATTTGATTAATATTAAAAGAAAGTCAGAATTCTCCCTTGTATTAATATATTAGGATACTTTTAAAGGATAAGGCTCTCAATTATTTCTAGCTACTGAAAACACTAGTATATTTATTCTGCAACCTTTGTAATATTTAATTAACCGAAACATTGGTATTGTAAGCATATTATATGTTGTTACACTCTCCCAAGTCACAATTGACTAAGCATTGACCAAAGAGATTGCTTACCAGAGTATACTATTCCTGGTTTATGTAATCTTTGAATGCAGTCGTACTAAAAAACATGACGGAGGCACATTGTTATACATTAAAAAAAATCTAGATCCAGTCTAAATGACCAAACCATCAATTATTGATAATATAGATACTCTTTATGTTTAGTAAAAAAAAATCCAGGACAATAAAACCCTTGGTACAGTTTATCGACCCCCAGCATAATCCTTGAACACTGATAGAAGAATATGTGATCAAATTGCAGAAATAAGTGATAATTAAGATAATGTACTTTTTGGAGATTTCAATCTACCAGTAGCGAATTGGGACGATCCCCTGACATCACACACAGGAGCTGAGTTGTACAATCATTTGCTAGAAAGTTCATTATATCAATTTGTCAAATTTCCTACACAGGGCAATAATGTTCTTGATTTAATTTTTGCAACTAAAGACGACTTAATAAACCAAGTTAAGGTAGGTGAGTTTAGTACAAGTGATCGTCGCTTGATCACATTCAACATTAAAAGCCTTAACAACAAATTAAATGAGAGTCATGAAAAAAAGACATTTCCAGAAAGCCAATTTCGAGATCATCCATAATTTATTTGACAATACAGATTAAAGCTTCGTAAATGACATCATGGAAAACATTGATATATGGATATTATTATTAGCAATATATGATAATGCCATAAATGCCTACATCCCAATGACAAATCGGCACTCAGCTCGAAACAACAAATGGTGGCACAAAGAAATCAAAGATTGTCTTGATGCCAACAAAGTTTTTCACAGCACCTTCAGAAGAACACAGAACACAACAGATAGATAAACTATCATAATCTCTGATGAAAAGCAAAACAACTAATGAAACACAGTAAGAATACTCTTGAATCATTTATTTCAAACTTAAGCAAGTCAAACCCAAAGTATTTCAATGGATCTATCAGAAGTAAAAAGGTGATTGCCTCTCAAATTGGACCATTAAGTAATGAAAGAGGAGTTCTTGTTGATGACATGGTCAAAATGAGTAATATTCTCAATGTATTTACCAATGAAGATCAATATTCGATGCCATCTACCATATCATATGTAATAAACAATAATGATATTCTGAGTAACATCATAATCACGGAAATAGATGTACTAAACAGTATTAACAAACTTCAGTCCAACAAAACTCCTGGACCCAATAACATTTCTCCAAGAGTTTTGAATGAACTAAAAGACAAGATACCAAAACCACTAGCCATACTGTTTAACAATACAATGCAAAGTGGAATTGTACCCAATGAGTGAAAATTAGCAAACATAACTCTTATTATAATTTAAAGGAAGCAACTATCGTCCAATCAGTTTGACTTCAGTTGTATGTAAATTGAATGAAACAATAGTCAGGGATAAACTTGTAAACCATCTAGAAGAATTGTTTTGTATAAAAGATTCTTTTATAATAGATGTCTCTTGATAAAATTAAAACCTCATGGTATTAAAGGTTGCGTACTTTAGTGGATAACAAATTGGCATTCTGAGCGTATGCAAAGAGAAGTTATAAATGGTAAAGCCTCGGATTGGGCAAATATCGCTAGCGGAGTCCCTCGGGGATCAGTGCTTGGACATGTTCTTTTCTTGATTTATATCAGTGATATCGATGATGGTCTCTCATCTACAATATAAAAATGTGCAGATTACCCGAATAATGCAAACTTAGTATTGTCTCCCTTGCAGGTTCAACAAATCCAAAATTACTTAGATAAATGATCAAACTGTTCCCAAGCCTGTCAAATGAGTTTCAATACCGAATAATGTAATGTACTACATATAGGATGCAAGAACGAAAAGGCAAATTACTCTATGAATGGTAGTTATCTCAAAAGCACTGAAGAAGGAAAACACTTAGGGGTAACATTATCGACCAATTTTAAACCCAGCCAACAAGTGATTAAGAAAGCAAATACAATTATCGGTTGCATTGGTAGATCATTCGAATACAAGTCCGAAGATGTTATTATGTCACCATATACAACTCATTGGTTTGCCCTCATCTAGAATACTGTGTACAATTTTGGTATCCATATTATCAAAAGGACATAGATAAACTGGAGAGAATACAGAGGAGAGTAACTGAAATGATCCCTAGAATTAGAAATAAATCATATGAACAACGTCTATAAGAGTTTAATATTTTTAATTTGACAATGCGCAGGCTGAGAGGGGACTTAATTCAGGCATTTAAATATATTCAAAGTCTTAACAATATGGATGTGAACAAATACTTCACAATTGACCAATCGAATTACACTAGAGGAAATGTTTATACGATCGTCGGAAAGTCATATAATTCAGACAAGCCAAAATATTTCTTTTTCATTCGAGTGGTAAAGTTATGGAATGGTCTACCTTGAAATGTTATTGAATGTTGTAATGTTCAATCGTACAAAAAACTGATTTATAGGTTAGGCGTATTCACACATATCTCACCCTTAACCCACAATTAACTGCTTTTCCAACTGAATAGCCTCCCAACATTGATGTAGATAGTGAGAGAGAGAGAGAGAGACAGAGATAGAGAGAGAGAGAAGAGGAAAATAATGTGTGTTTGTGTGTGTGTGTGTGTGTGTTTGAGGGTAACTACTGTATGCACTTCCCCAAAACTGTTCTGTCGTTCTTGACTGTCCAACCTAGCACTCCAGTTACTCACTGCAGTGTGTGTGTGCGTGTATGTGTGTGATACAAGCCACCCACCCCTGTCACTGTTGATTGTCCACCCCCGCACTCCACTTTCGCCCTCAATAGGCTACAATCAACCTAGCCTGAGCCACACACACACACACACACATACACACACACACACACACACACACACACACACACACACACACATACACACACACACACTTATATATATACGTATATATATATATAATATGTATATATACATTATATATATATTTATTTATTTATTTATATATATGTTCATATTCAAACAATACCTATAACCTTGAAATTACTAACAAAGTGTTTTCCTCAATAGTTGCTTTGGTGTATTTGTGTGTAGTATATGGCAAAGCTGAACACATGTAGCCAGAAAGGTGATGCAAACATCGGGTGGGGCAAAAAAAAAAACGTATTTCACTCAATTTTATATCTATATTGTTATTATCGATTCTAATTACTGTTGGCAAAATAAGGAACAAAGTGCGAGCTAATAATGTGGACCATTGGGTGACTGTAACACGAGGTTACAAGGTGTGTCATAGACTTAAAGCAATCTAAGACGATTATATAGATATTATACAATTATTATGAATTAGCTATCATGCAAATCAGTATTATCGAATGAGAAGTGTTGATATATGCTAGGATCCAGCGACTGTCGTGGGGGTAATGGATAACTCTATGTTTCGTCTTATTCCGTTGAGATCGGTGTCATTAGGCATATATCAATCAACTTCTGTCCCTATCTATTGATCAACTTCCTGTTGCTTAAATGAAAACAGAACCCTTTAAGGCCAGTTATATAAGTTTACTAGATTTATGTGGGATTGATTGTCTAATGTTTATCTGACAATTGCCTCAATAGATTTTAAAATGTTAAATTAACCTTTGTAAACATATGCAAACTATTGGAAATGTATTTATCCTCTTAAACTATTGCACCAACATATTTGTATCTGATCAATTGCTAGGTTCAGGTTAGGTTTAGGTTCAGGTAAAATCATACAGAAGGGTAAAGTGAATAGATAAGTTATACAAGGTTCATGTGTAATTGTGCAAAATATAAAATCGTACAGTCAAAATAATGAGTCATACAAACAAAATCTTAATATCTAAAAGTTAAATGGCACTTTTAGGTTATATTTAGCGTAGGTCATGAGCTGTTAAACAATTCTTTACTTTCCCGGCTCCTGATATCAAACAAATACTATGGGAATGAGTGTTGTTTACGGAGAACACACGGAATAACATTTCAATTTCTAAAGGTAACTTAATTTTTAAAGATATATCGTACATTAACGGCGCTGCGAAGGGAAACAATCGTTAAAATACAAGTGTAAACATTTTCCCAAGTGGTTTATAAATGCCACGCGACCATCGTTTGGTAGCGGCTACTTGGAAATATTACGTCACCTTCACCGACCACCAGATGACACCTGGGATGGCAGAGGATGAGTTAGAGTATGTGTATGTGTGTGTGTGTGTTTGGGGTGGGGGGGGTGGGGGGGGGGTGAAGTTACTAAACGCGTGCCCCACTACAGCCTTGTCACTCCTGTGTGTGTACCAAACAGTCCACTAGTCCCCCATGATTAGGCGTGAGTGAGAAAGAGAAAATAAGATATTTATTTTATATACTGTATAATAATAAGCCAATATACAATATAAGACATACAATATACTGTAGAAGAGCAGAGAAAGAGTGAAAATGAGGTGAGTGAGTGAGTGGATGTGAGAGGGGGAGAAGATGGATGTTATGGTTTATGGGGAGAGGTCATGGTGTTGGTCAGGTTTCCTATACAAATAAGTCATGCTTATGTTGGCATTAGATTTGATGTTCGTATTACATAGATATTGGTATTTTTTCCCTCAGAAATGAAAGCTACATTCAAAGTTCGTGCAATGTTATAATATTTTGTTTAGTTATGTATTTATTTATTTTGCAAGAATAGCTATTAATGGTATCTAATTATATTTGTCTATTTCAAGCAAATAAAAACAGAACAATCAATACAAACTAGTTTTCTTCACTTGCTAAACGGAATATACCACTGTGTATATGCAATATATTAACTTAGTAGGCCATTACCTTGATTGTTGTGATTTTCCCCTTGCCTTGGTTAAATCTCAACCACGTCGGACGGTTTAGTAGCGTGACGGTAACGGTAGACTCGGTAAAAATAGCGTATGGTGTCACGGTTGTCTCTCAATGAAATACCGAGCCTGGTATGTTTATTTGCTCAAGCCTGACAACACCCGGTGACGTATTGGGCGCAGGGCTGGTTATTTATGGTGACTTGTGTAATGCTCCAAGGGTATGGGGTGGAGCGTGAGGGTCCATGGTAGGGGTGATGGGTAGGGTAGGGGTGTGATGGTAGGGTAGGGCTGTGATGGTATGGTAGGGGTGTGGTGGGTATGGTAGGGCTGTGATGGGTATGGTAGGGGTGTGATGGGTAAGGTAGGGGTCTGATGGGTAAGGTAGGGGTGTGATGGGTAGGGTGGAGTGTGATGGGTTAGGTAGGGTGTGATGGGTAAGGTAGGGGTGTGATGGGTAAGGTAGGGGTGTGATGGTAAGGTAGAGGTGTGATGGATAGGGTAGGGGTTGTGATGGGTATGGTAGTAGGGGTGTGATGGGTAGGGTAGGGTTGTGATGGGTAAGGTAGGGGTGTGATGGGTAGGGTAGGGGTGTGATGGGTAAGGTAGGGTGTGTGGGTAGGGTAGGAGAGGGGTGGGTAGGGTAGGGGTGTGATGGTTCAGGTAGGGGTGTGATGGGTATGGTAGCGGTGTGAAGGGTAGGGTCGGGTGGTGATGGTTAAGGTAGGGGTCTGTGGGTAGGGTAGGGGTGTGATGGATAAGGTAGGGGTGTGTTGGGTAGGGTAGGAGATGGGTGGGTAGGGTAGGTGTGATGGTTCAGGTAGGGGTGTGATGGGTAGGGTAACATACGGGATTAAGGGGTAAGGTAGGGATGTAATGGGTTTGCCAGGTTTTAGTCATTACAATAATAGTGAGAGAGTAGGCTGTATGGAGGACAAGGCTGGTTATTTAGGGTGACTTGCATATTTTTCCGATCTGGGGTATGTTATAGTAGGGTGGGCAAAAGTGGGTAATGTAGGGTAAGGGATGGGTAGCTGATAAATGCGTCAGTGAAAAAAGTGAGGGTAGGTTAGAGTTATGAAGGGTAGGTTAGGGAAGATTTTTGTTAAGATAGGAATAAAGGTGTGTAGGTTAGTCTTGTCATGGTAGGGTAGGTTTTAGTTAATCTAGATATGAGTAAAGTAGAATCGGAGGGTAGGATAGAGCTTTCAAGAGTAGGGTAATTAAAGTTAATCAAGATATGGGTGAAGCGGTATAGGGAAGACAAGGTTGTATATGATATGGTAGGGTTTTGAAGGCTATGGTATATTATGATTAGCCTGATCATGATGAGGATGAAGATACATAGGGTGAACCAGGTTGGTAAAAGAGTGTAATATTTCAAAGGATAGGGTAGACTAAAGTAAACCACTTAAAATATTGATGACAACTTAAAGGGCGAGCAAGGTTATATATGTATATATATGTATATAATATATATATATATATATATATATATATATATATATATATATATATAATATTATATATATATATATATATATATATATATATATATATATATATATATATATATATATATATATATATATATATATATATATATATATATATATATATAATATGTAATGTGTATGGTAAGTTTAATTTTAAAGCATCTTACGAAAGCAAGATAGTGTGGGGAAGGGTTGTCAAAGGTAGTGTATGTTTTAGTATACCTCCTTTAGTGATAGATGAACAAGTACTGAGTAGACAAGGTTTGATAGAGGGAGAACAGTATTGATGCATGATTATAAATTATAAAGGGATAATTCGGTGAACATGCATGGGTAGGTTAGTATGTATGGATATGATAGGAAGTGTAGATCAGGTTTACGTTACGATATAATTGAGTGAAGCAGCTTAGGAATAACACGGTTTCGATGTGCACGGTAAGATTGAAATTGGTAAAGTTGTTTTGCTGTACTTAAGCTATGAGTAAGGGATATTTGGCTGGGAAATTTAAGGTAGACTAAGGTAAGGTTGTGAAATGTATTGGATGTTATATTTAATAAAAAAAAATACTATATGAATATTTGTTGGTCAGAGTTAGAGAAGGTATAATATGTCTATGCAGAATAGGTTATGTTTTTCTTAGTACATACTTGTGTAGAAAGGCCAAACAGTAACTTTCCCTTTTATTTAGCAAGATATGGTGTAGGAGTGAGTGATATTAACGTTATTAGAACTAAACAGGAAATACAGTATATTGACAATGTAAGACAATTTATTAGACCAGAAGATCGTTGAGGCACAGTGTACTGTAGGATGGGAAATCAGGAATTGCGCTCTCAGCAAGGGGGAATCCATAATTTACAAAATTAGGTAAGCAGTTCAAAATATTCATATTTTTGCAAATTAAAACCACTTAAATTATTAAATATAATAATGTAAATACCGTGCCTTGATATATCTATTGGTTATTGTGAGAGAGTTAAGCAATGTTGGGTAGATTGACTCCTAAATGGGTGGTCCATCCCTTGATGATGTAGAGTCGGAAATGACAACCTTTTAAGGCATGGCATATTATTAGAATAAGGAAGGGCTGGGCAAGATGATATGAGAGGGTGTAGCGTAAACAATCTAATTTAGTGTAGTGCGAGTCACATTGAACATATGAAATGGGAGTCAAATTGAATTATTTTATGGTAAAATCGAAAACACACACTCACAAAAAAAAAGATAGTGGTGCATGTGGTTGTGTTAGTAGGGGAACACAAAGCAGGACTAAGAGTTGCAGTTCAGAATAAACGAAAGGCCTGAATAATATGTCAAATATATTATGGGAAGCATATTGAAAAGTGAATAAGAAGCCCTTAACCCGTACAGTACCAGGGACGTAATTTTCATAACTTTCTGGCAACTATGAGACGATTTTATACAGCTTAGGAAGGACCTCTTGCAATAATGAGGCTTCAATCTATTTCACTCCACCCTTTAACTACCAGAGATCCTTCCTAAGACTGCGTATTATCGTCTAAATATAGCTGGAATAAAGTATAAAACACGTCGCTGGTACTCAAAGGGTTAAGCCTAAAAACTTGACTTGCATAGGTGTCTATGCTATATAGGAAGTTTATAATTTGTTTACGTTTCTAGATTCTCCTTGACACGACCATCATAATTATATTCGAGTAATGCCATAAGTATGGTATTTTGTTGGAGAATACTGTTATTCTCGTCTATAATGAAACATCAATCGAATGCTACATAATTATAAACTTGCAGAAAAATACATTACAACACTCATAAGCAAACTCTAGATTATGAACTCATCTTTACACTATCATAATAATTTCATTGTTGCAAAATATACGTCCCACTAATTGTATTACTTATTTCCTTGGTAATTGCTCCCCTTTCCTCTTGTAAATTTAACAAGAGAAACACAAATATAAATGGACATGAATAGCTATCAAAAAGTGGCTGGCACAAAGAAAGTAATAAAAAGGAACAATAGTAAAACAATACAACATAAAAACAAATAAGTCGAACTCATGGGTGGGCGACCGTTTTGGCTAAGGACGTCATCATTTACTCTAAAGGTGGGGTGAGCTAAGAGAGGAGAGGAGGAAGGGGAACTTGTTATGATATGCACTATTAGAGTGAGAGTGAGAGTGAGAGATGCCCACATCTGCTGGGTCTCAAACATATTGAAGAGCGGGGATGAGAGAGGGCGTGAAGGCGAGAACAAGTGACCCTGATCCATACATACATACACAGACATACACACGACATATATGGGGGACAGCCGTGACTATGACTATACCACTACAGGGTAAGATAGGGGGGGGGGGGGGCGGGGGGGCACATCCCTTTCTCTGCAACACTCGTACAACTGTTTCTCTTTTAACTTGGGTTCTGAAACACACACACACACACACACACACACACACACACACACACACACACACACACACACACACACACACACACACACATCTTTGTGTTGATCATCTTGATCCTTAGTCTTTCTTAACCACTTAGTCAGGAACAGCAATTATAAATTACGATAGCTTCCCATTCCATGTCTTATTTATTGTTTTGTTATCCCTTCAATCAAACAACGACTTTTATATATTATTATTGCTACCGGCAGAAGGTTTTACTCTACTTAGGAATGAAATAATTAAATAATATCTAAATTAGCCTATTAACTGTGACATATCTATCCAAAATTGAATAAAATAGCTTAGAGTTAGTGAGAAAAAACTAAATTGTCGTCACCTGCATGAAAGGTTAAACTAGAGCCACGATATTATGACCTCAATCATAGTTTAGCTTAACCTATAAGCTGTTTATTTCCAGCTGACGGTAAATTGCCATGTATTTACCTTGATTGCTCGGTTATTACGAAGATTTTGTAGCGAAATGTGTTGCTAATAATACAAACTTGGTATGTATGAGACAGAAACATAATGCATTCACATTTTCCCCTTGAGTATCGCGAAATCAGCTGATAAGGGATTCAATTTACCATCAGCTGAAATAACACTGACTATATATATTGTGTATGTAAGTATATACATATTAACTCTCACTTCCCATTTATTTCCTGTTTCTCGTGTAAAGCAAATCTTCTGTCTTCCTCTCATAGCGGATTTCCGATCATTTGTTCGTTTCTCGCATATAAATTAACTACTAAACTGTCAAAAGTTTGTATCGTATCAAAGGAATTTTGTTTTTAATTTTTGTTTTACTTTTGTTATTTAGAGTTAATTTTGTTCTCATATGATGTTCTTTTTATCTTAATATTTGCTGTTTCGTAAAGAATATACTACAGTATAGTCGCATTTCCACATTTGAATGTGTCCTTATGTTATTCACATAACATCGTAAGGAAATTTCACTGCATTTGTTTTTATGCATGGTCTGCAGTATGCCGTGTTTCTTGTACTACATTCACATTTCAGACCTGTCACCTGACCCTTTGCTCTTTTCTCCTCTCCTTAAGGGGGGTGACCTGCTTTGTTATCTGTCTTGGTTGTTTCCATTCGGCCCCATTCAGCCTACTGTTTTAAGACATTTATCCCCATCCAGGTGTTGATATTTTCCTGGCGAGCGATAGCGAGCCAAACTTTTATGGAGAAATCCGGCTTCGCCGGAGAAATTTTTCTATGGAAAAATGTAAAAATCTAGCCAGCTGTCTAACTCATTATCCAAAATATGGTGGCTCGCTCTCGCTCGCCAGGAATAAATCGACACCTGTATGGTAATACACGTCTTAAAACATTAGGCTAAATAATGCCGAATGGATACTCCCAGAGAGAGAAAAAAATGCAGGTCACCCCCCTTAACACAGTCAATTTTTCATATAGCCTATCCTAATTTAGATAAGACTTCAGCGTTTACGACATTTATGCTAACTACAATATACCTTGTCCCATATAAAGCTCTTACACAACCCTTTGACCCGGATTCCACTTTCAGACCTCTCACTGGACTTTTTTGTTCTTTTCTCCTCTCTATACCATTGTAAATTGTCTGCATATCCACATTTCGGTCACATAGAGTTCAGCATATACGTTATTTATGGTAAGTACGGTATACATAGTCCCATATACTGTATAACTCTTACATAACCTTTTGGGCCAAATTCTCGTTTTAGACCTTTCACTGTGTATTTTGCTGATATATCCTTCATCTATCTATCTATTGCCTGACGCCGTGATCCCCGAAGGGTTGGCCACGAACGAACCGCCCCCATGCACCTCTGTCCCCAGTCAGTCGACGCCCCTCCCACCAACCAGCACCGCCTTCGTTCATATACTTCCTCACTCCATCCCTCCACCTCTCTTTCGGTCTACCTCTCCCTCTCTGTCCCTCCACCTCGCTCTCGTACACCCTCTTAGTCATTCTCTCGCTTTCCATACGTTCCATATGGCCGAACCATCTCAAGTTAATTCTGTTCACACTTTCCATAATACCCTTCATAATAATCTAAATTGTCTCTCTATATCATCATATAAGTTCAGCTTATATTCTATTTATGCTGAGTACAGTATACTTTGTTCCATATACAGCTATTTATGCTGAGTACAGTATACTTTGTTCCATATACAGCTATTTATGCTGAGTACAGTATACTTTGTTCCATATACAGCTATTTATGCTGAGTACAGTATACTTTGTTCCATATACAGCTATTTATGCTGAGTACAGTATATTTTGTTCCATATACAGCTATTTATGCTGAGTACAGTATACTTTGTTCCATATACAGCTATTTATTCTGAGTACAGTATACTTTGTTCCATATACAGCTATTTATGCTGAGTACAGTATACTTTGTTCCATATACAGCTATTTATGCTGAGTACAGTATACTTTGTTCCATATACAGCTATTTATGCTGAGTACAGTATACTTTGTTCCATATACAGCTCTTACGTAACCTTTGACCCTAATTCACCTTTCGAACCTCGCGCGGGACCATTTGCTCTTATTCATAATATTGTAAATTTGCCACATATATATACAGTATGGGCCGGTTTTCTGGACCACTTTCTCTCTCATGTTTAGCCCTTCTAGCTTTCAGATGTTAAGATGTTTGCCTCATTAGTCAGTCGATTTTAAGACCTTTCGCCCCATTTTTCGTCAATATTTAGACCTTTCGTGATATTTAGGTGTCGATTTTTTCCCTGGCGAATGATAGTGAGCCTGTAATGTTGGAAGAACCGGCCTTTGGCTGGGAAATTTTTCTACCGAAAAATTTACAAATTTATCTAGAAGGGGGATCTAATGGATGTTTTTTAAATTTGATGGAGGTCTAGGGAGGAAACTAGAAACATAATGAATACATGCAAAAATCGCCCAAAAAATTAACCATCCCCCTTAAGTTCAACGTATGTTATTAACTACAGTACCCCTTCTCCCGTACATAGCTCTTACATAACCTTTTGACCCGAACTTCTCTTTTAGATCTCTAAATGAACCATTTTCTCTTATTCACATTATTGTAAGTTTTCTATATATCCCCATTTAATTTCAACGTGTTATTTATACTAACTACAGTAGCCTATATATACCTTGTTCCCATATGCAGTTCTTACATAACATTTTTATCCCGGATTCACCTTTCAGACCTCTCACTGAACTATTTGCTTTTATCCATAGTATTCTAAATTGTCTATGTATCCACATATAAGCTCAGCGTATGCTTTATTTATGGTAACCACAATATAGCTTGCTCCCATAAACAGCTTTTACATAACCTTTTGAGCCGGGTTCACCTTTCAGACCTCTCACTGGACCTTTTGCTCTTATCTGCCCTCCATGTCGAGCTGTTGCCACTCCCAGCTTCCCTTGCCAGACCCTCAACCCATCTGTTTGTCTTCGTCTATTTATTCTTTATTCATTGTGATATATAGCATTTGTTTCATATCGGGGGACATTCCTTTTTCGTTATTATGCATAGATGTGATTGTACAGTTAATTTTATCTACCATATGTTTTCATGATTCTATTCTTCTCCAATATTCAATAATGCCACCTGTGCAATTGTTGCGTTCTTATTCTAGCAATTTTAATATCTTATCTAATGCATTCTATCTCACTTTTTCCCTTATTCAACTCGAGCATGTTTCCACACTCAGCTTCCTTTGCCAGCCCTTCGTAAGTCACGACCTCAATCTATTTGTCCTCATAGTATATTTTGTTCGTGATAAACATACATTTATTGCTTTACAGTTGTTCTATCACCTCTAAAATGCATAGCTGCCTTTTTACTGTTAATATTTTTTGTCACTCCCAGCTTCCCTCAGCCCACCACCTCCATCGGGTTATATTTGTTATCAGATATTCATTCATTCTTTGTGGCCTGTATATTTGGCTTGTTATAGAGCTTACCTTTTGTTGCAAATATCTAAACTTGCCTTCCCGGTGTTTGTTTACTGTTTCTTTGATATACAGTCTTACTTGTGTGTGTGTGTTCATAATATGGCTTTACTTGCCATTTATGCATTTGTTCTCCATTATATAATTATATTTCTTGTCATATCATGCGTGTTCTATTTCGATGCATACCTACCTAAGGTCACCTAACGTTGTGTTCGCCATTCATCTAGTGGAACCGAGGAGCGCGCCGCACCTCGTTATGGGTGGTGATTTGGTGCAGCAGACTGTTCGAAGGGGCAGCACGCTCCCCTTCGAAGATGGGCTCGTCTGGCATTTTTGCAGTTCGATATAGAGGGCTCTCTTGAAGTTGTCTAACGAGACGCCCCTCCTGTCTCTTACTCGCCGTGAGAGTTTATTAAAGAGACGTGGGCCTCTATGTGATAACCAGCCCTATCGCAGAGAGCCCATAGCACCCCTGTTATTCATCCGGGGGATATCGCATTCCCAGCCTCTCCTATCACTGAATTTCATGACTATCGGGGTATGTAGGTTTGGTACTAAACCCTCTGCGAATTTCCACGTGTATATTATTAGGTAACGTTCTCTTCTATGCTCCAACAAGTACAGTTTCAGTGATCTTAAATGCTCCCAATAGTGTAGCTGTTTTACCGAACGTATATGCGAAGTGAAATTCCTTTGTACACTCTGTAAGTCATTTATTTCACATGCTTTGTATGGGGATGTTAATACGCTACAGTATTCAAACCGCGATAGTACTATAGAGATTTGAAGAGCGTTATCATCGGTAATTCACTGCGTGTTTTAAATGTACGCAGAATCCAACCCGTTAGACGTTTTGCAGCCGCAACTCTGACCTGGTTATAGTTCTTTGAAACCGACATTTTCAGACATTAACACCCCAAGGTCTTTCACCCTGTCTTTCCGTTCTATTATGTGGGTAGATTCTGTTACGTAGTTTGAATTATCTTATAACAGTATTATCGCCGTATCGTATTAATTGGATTTTGTCTTCATTATATAATTATATTAAATTATATTATATTACATTTTAATTAATTAGGTCTGGCGTTCTCAACTCATATATATTGTCTCTGGCATTATGACGTGCAAGTATTATTGAACACATATGGATAGTTTTCATCAATAATATTCCCTCCTAATATATATATATATATATATATACCGGTATATATATATATATATATATATATATATATATATATATATATATATATATATATATATATATATATATATATATATATATATATATATTCTTCAGGAGGGTTTATTTAATTGAGAGAGGCCAACAGGTTAGCATGAATACACGTAAACAGAGAAATCATTAACCTTTTATTGGCCGGAATGTCTAGGGATTTCCTTACCAGTGGAGGAGGTCAGATTTCAGAACCACAACAATAGACTCATCCGTCCCTGTGTGGAGCCCCTGTCTGTTTCCCCCGTCTACAGTATTAGGGTATCTGAGTACATATTTAATTTGGCTATAGCCCTACGTATCTGTCGTATATATTTTATATATTGTCTGGCTGTTTTTGACATTGTTGTATCGGTCTCGAAGAATGCAAGAATGCCATATATATCAAGAATGTAAATACATACCCCCCCCCCCCCCTCTCTCTCTCTCTCTCTCCCGAAGAAGAAGAAGAAGATGAAGAATGCAAGAATGCCATATATATATATCGACAATTTAATTAAATACCCCCCCCCCCCTCTCTCTCTCTCTCTTCATTACTATCGTTATGTACCTCCTAATTTTGTAACGAAGTTGAGAACACAGGTTTTGTGTAGTCCATGTAACTATCACCTACCTACCTATGCGGAGTTCGCCACTCTACTAGTGACACCGAGGAGCGCATCGCCCTTCGTTGAAAAATCCGATGTTTCCGCCCGGGAACTATGCAACTTTCTTTCATTGTGAGAATCTAATTCCCATTTTACCTTCCCGTCTATACACAAGCTACACTGTTTTTACTACATTGTCCACCCTCCATAACTCTCCCAATCTTGCGATCATCTGAACACATCTGATACTAATTCTCCATAAAACTCCGGAATATGTGCATGGATCCTCTTCACTCTCTTGCTTTAAGGGGAGGCAGACCGTTTTTCTGGACCCCTAAGCTTCTCCCTAATGTTTAGCTCCACTAGTTTTGAGATTATAAGACGTTCGGCCCATTAGTTTGGCGATTTTAACACCTTTCGCCCCATTTCGTTGTCAATTTTAAGACCTTTCGTGTCATTTAGGTGTCGATTATATCCTGGCGAGCGAAAGCGAGCCTGCAATTTTAAGAGGAACCGGTCTTCAGCCTGGAAATTTTTCTACCGAAAAATGTACAAATTTATCTTGAAGGAGGGTTTAGGAGGTGTTTTTCTAAGCTTGATGGAGGTCTAGGGAGGAAACTAAAAAAATATATGAATGAATGAAATAATAGACCAAACAAAAGGTCTGCCTCCCCTTAACCTCCAGCTCTCTCCCTCCCTCTTTCTACTTCCTGGTAACAGAAGAGAGGCGCTGCTTCATTTACCTATCTCTCTCTTTAGACGGCAGGGGAGGGCTCTTGATCTCGCAATAAATGTTTGTACTTAGAGGTTATCACCGCCATATCTACGACGCCTGGATTGTGTTGTGTGTTTATGGGTGAGGGGTGCATGTGCGAATGTGTGTGTGTGTGTGAGAGAGAGAGAGAGAGAGAGCGAGAGCGTGAAAGACAGTATTGTTTTTGTTACTTGTCTATGGTGTGTGTGTGTGTGTGTGTGTGTGTGTGTTTGTAAACATAATAATAATAATAGTAATAATAATAATAATAATAATAATAATAATAATAATAATAATAATAATAATCGGTTTATTTCAAGCTGGCAACCATTGAGGCTGCATATACACATACTTAACCTAGATCTTCTCCTAAGGGATCAACAGACCGATCCTGGCTGCTAACCAGAGCGTCTACTCCCTGAGACTTTGTGGGTCCCACGAGACCTAATCTTCAGCGAAAGGTTTTGAGAGAACTTGTGTGTGCTTGCGAGTGAAAGCTAAAGAGAGTGTATATATATGTCTGCATGCCTTGATGTGTGTGTGTGGGGGTGGTGGGGGTGTGGATGGGGGGTTATTAGACTATATGGGTACCTGGGTAGCTTGATTGGTGCTTCTTGTGACTGTTAGGGTACACTGTGTGCTGGCTCTTGTTTAATTAGGTTTTGTTTGAAAGTTTGAATTTAGGTAGTATATATATTAGGCTTATTTTTTTTTATATATGTATGAAGGAGACAAAGGGCAAAGCTGCCTGTAACAAGTGTCTCCCCCAAAGTTAAAACAGGGATAGAGAGCCAAAATCAAGGTTCGTTAGAGTCAAATTGTCTGGACACACGGAGCTTGAAGCAGTCATAGGATGAGATACGAAGAAGGTTAAGCACACTCAATTTCCAGGAAGCTGTTTTAGCAAGAGTGTTATTATGATCTTTCCAAGAGTGGTGAGGAGAAAAAGAAACACCAAAAATACTGAGAAGATGAAGGGTTGATATGTGTATAGTTGAAGTGTAAGGGATGTTTGTGTGGAAGATTGTGACGGGTAGATAGATGGAGAAATTGGGTTTTGAAAGTTTTGAGAGTAACAAGATTTTCTCTGCTCCAATCAGAAATAGTTGATAGCTCAGAAGAAAGGCGTACTATGGCTTCATCACGAGAGCTTTGGAGTGATTGCCTGCTGGGTCGCTGTGGAAAGCTAGTTGAATAGTGTAAGGTCCAGTGATCGGCATAGGAGTGGATAGAACTTGAGTTACAGTTGAGAAGATCATTAATGACTGTTAGAAAGAGAACTGAAAACAGGACAGAACCCTTAGCAACACCCGATTTGGGAGGTTGAAGAAGTGAGCTATGGCCGTTCACAACTGTAGCTATGGAACAGCCAGAAAGGAAATTAGAGGTAAAGACACACATGGAGCGATAGAAACCGAAGGAGGGTGGTTTAGAAATTATAGATTTGTGTCCGACACTATCGAAGGCTTTCGATATGTCTAGCACAATAGAAAAGGTCTCACCGAAGCTCTGAAAGGAGGATGACCAAGAGTTAATAAGATAAGAAAGAAGATCACCTGTAGAGCGGCCCTAAGGAAACCATATTGGCGATCTGAAAGTATATTACAGGAAGACAAATGTTTAAGAATTTTTGTATCAAGAATAGTTTCAAAAACTTCAGAGAAGTAAACAATTAGAGCAATTGGACGATAGTTGGAGGGTTGAGAAAGAGAGAAGGGGGTTAATATTTGTGGTATTAGGCTTGACATGAATTAGTTTACTTAATTAATGTTCATATTTGTTGTGTGCATGAATAGCATTTTTTTTTTCATCTGGTACTTATCATACTATAAAAGTTATCCATTATCTTCTAAAGTGTTAATACCGTTTTCAGATCGGTGATTATACAGTTCACCTTGACATTATTGCATCAGAACCAATTTCTGGTAAACCGTTTTCGTCTCTTTCAAGATACCTGTTTATTTTTCGTGTTTTTCTCTTGTGATATCCAATTATCCTTTTTCTGGTAAAGCAACATACCCTCCTCCCATGCCGTGCATTTTTACATCATACATTATTCCACCTCATTTCCCGACCTCACCTTGCATGGCCAGGAACGTTTTATATACGGTATGTTTGCATTATTATTATCGTTCTGCATCAAGTTCATCGTCAATGGTACGCAAACAAGTATAATTAACCCATTAAGTACCAGGGACGTCGGCTTCATTGTATGCTGGGAACTATCAAGACGGTTTTATTCAGCTTAGGAAGGATCTCTAGCAACAATAAGCCTTCCAACTATCTCAGCCAACTCATTTAACTACCACAGACCCTTCCCAAGCTGCAGAATATCGTCTAAATTCTGCTAGAGTAAAATATGACACACTTCGTTGGTACTCAAAGGGTTAAATATATGAATGAATAAAACAAATATGTAAATATATACATACATAAATTATAATGGAAAAACTCAGGCATTATTCAAGTGTTTCTTTAAGATGACCAAAGCGAATTCCTTAACACGATTTTCATATATAGATTAAAAAGATACATGCACATAGTAAAGGGCTGCATAAGTATATACATATATAAATAGTTAATATGTAAACAGATAAACAATGAGTTATTACGCATATTCCGGAAACCCATCTAATTTTTAAACCAAGTAACTACAGCAAAACACGGAATCCCTTTAAATTAAGGGGGGATGGGCGTAATTATTTGCTAAATATTTTATATTTGTATTAAGTTTATTTTTGTCCTCCCTAGACCTCCATCAAGCTTTAAAAAAACATCCCAAGACACCCCTTCAAGAAAAAATTGTGTATTTTTCGATAGACCGGAGGCCGGCGGTTACTACTATATTACAGGCTTGCTATCGCTCGCCAGGAAAAAAATCGACTCCTAAATTGCACTAAAGGTCTTAATATTGACAAAGAAACGGGGTGAAAAGTCTTAAAATCGCCAAAATAATGGAACAAACGTCTTAAAATCTGAAAACTCATGGGGCTAAACATGAGGGAGAAGAGGGGCCAGAAAAACAGACCATCCCCCCTTAATTTGCATGCAGTCCAGAAGAAGCTCCGCCAAGAGGAAGCATCATGAGCGGATAATGCAGTTACCCCTGGCGTGTAGTGGCTGTTTTTGGTGTTATTGTGTGGAGCTGAGTGGTCGACGCCCTAGTTTCTCCAGTTGGTGCGTGATGCTCTTTTGGTTTGGTGTTGAATGTGTGGTTGTAGTGGTGTTGATTTGTTGGTGTGGTTCGTTTTTGTGTATGGGGTCGTTATTGGCATGATAACATTAGTTGGTATGAGGTCCTTTTGAAGTTGGTATTGGTGTTGATGCCATATTTGTGTTGTTTGACTATCATTAGCTTGGTGTAATGCGTTGTCGTTATGGTGCCATTGTAGTGTGGTTTCGAATGAATTGTGGGTGAGGTGTCGAATGTGTAGCTGTATTGTGTTCATTCTTTGGTATTGCTGGTACGGTGTCGTGCAAAAGTCGTGCTGCTTGTTGTGATGGTGTCTTTGTTAATAGTACGGTTTCGTGCAAAAGTCGTGCTGCTTGTTGTGATGGTGTCTTTGTTAATAGTACGGTGTCGTGCAAAAGTCGGGCTGCTTGTTGTGATGGTGTCTTTGTTAATAGTACGGTGTCGTGCAAACGTCGTGCTGCTTGTTGTGATGGTGTCTTTGTTAATAGTACGGTTTCGTGCAAAAGTCGTGCTGCTTGTTGTGATGGTGTCTTTGTTAATAGTACGGTTTCGTGCAAAAATCGTGCTGCTTGTTGTGATGGTGTCTTTGTTAATAGTATGGTGTCGTGTTTTTGTAATGCTGGTATTATCTACGGTTGATGTGCTGGAATGGAGTCTTGTGTTGTTATATCATGTATTATTTGGGTATGATGTTATTTATTATGATATATCTTAATAATTTGGGCGTCCTACCGTGTGACCATATTTATAGTTATTGGTTTGTTTATGTCTATCTTTAAGGGGGTACACCGGTATTTGTTTATCTTTCTCTCCTTTTCTCTCTTTCCTGGCTTGTATCCATTCGGCCCCATTCAGCCAACTGTTTTAAGACGTTTATCCCCATCCAAGTGTCGATTTCTTCCTAGCGAGCGATAGCGAGCCAGCATTATATGGAGAAATCCGGCTTCGCCGGACACATTTTTCTATCGAAAAATTTACAAATTTAGCTTGCTACCAAACCAAATTTTATATATGCTGGCTCGCTACCGCTCGCCACGAAAATATTGACACCTGGATGGGGGTAAACGTCTTAAAACAGTAGGTTGAATGGGGCCGAATGGATACAAGCCAAAGAGAGGGAGGAAAAGAGAAAAAAGTGAGGTGGGCTCCCTTAAGTGTAATATTTATGCACTGTTACCAAGATTCCCTAAGTAATATTGCCCATGTGTTGCCTTGCCTTGTAATGCTGCCGTGGTACTTAAATCAATAATTCTGGTTTTGTTTTCGACTGGTTCCTTGGCATCTCAATTTACCAGGAAATGGGTTTATTGGTATCGTATTCCGGAGTTGCATTGCTGCCATTGCCTTGCTTAGTGATAAGAGGTAGAGGCCCCGGTGTTGCTGTCATTTAGTAGATATTATTTATTCAGTATCACATAGATACCAGAGGATGTATTCTACAGTAAACACCTCATAAAGTATACTGTATGTTTTGTCTTCAAAATTCATTAGCTTCATTATTTGGGTTAAGCAATAACAAAATAACTAGCTGTAAGTTTAAGCCCTGGACTCGGATAATCTAGGCTCATTTTCTGAACTGCAAATCCACACCAAATCAGTTTAGTTTGTCTTATGCATACAAGTCTCTTTTAGGAATAAGACAATACACTGGATTATTTTTCTGCCCTTGTTGTCATAGCCTATGCCGTACCTAATGGTAGACAAAATTCTGCAAATACGTAAGAAACAGTAAAATCAATGAAAACTCCAAATAATTGCCAATGATCGTCACGTCACTGAGCGAAACTAGAACTATCTCTATCTAATAGTTGGTACCGATGTGGTGTGGTCCTGCCGCCCTACCTAGCCCGCGGTGGCCTACCTGTCCTGTGTATGTAACCCAAGCTCCAGAAGCTGGCTGAACCTCCGCCCACATCCAGCCACGCCCACCAGACGTAGGGGTGTAGGGAGCTGGAAGCCTCAAAAGTGGCTATCAAAGAGGATTTATATTGTGTTGTTAAATCATGGTATCAGTTACAATGTGGTGGCGTAGGTGAAAAAGCAAAGTGGAATTTATGGAAATTATTCATTACATTTACCCAGGCCTCTACTGAAAGACAGAGTGTCTATGATACCATAATACTTTTCACCTCACATCTATAGGGGAAAGCAAGGGTGAGAAGCATTGGTTAGCGTAATTCAATCACTCGGTAAATTTACACCAATCATAAATGTTCATAAGATTGTGGTTTAAAGCCAAATTTACAATAGTAGACAACTTTCATTATTAGTGTAAGTAATATTACTAGACCACATATTTTGTATATGTTATTACCAACTAGTACATTCCTTTGGAAAGGGAAAATTCGTTAGGAAACGTTGGTGAACGTGGGTATATTCGCATATTTGAAAAAAGTTGAATCATTGAATGGGAGACCGATGTAGGAGAAGAGTCGAAACTACTTGTGGAATGTCACGACTATGGTTACGGGGAGGAAGGAGTGGAATGGTAGGCAAGGGAGGAATGCTTGGAGGGGACAGAAGGTCGGTCATTATCATACTTGGGGAGTTTCTCTTCAGTCGTCGTGGCTTACCTAAATGGAAAATATAATACTTTGGTTTGTATAAAATGTGAAAGCTTCTACTATTTACAGCTCTCCTGAAACGTGTATTGAATCTTGATATATGTATAACACTCATTAATTTTGCTTCACTTTAACAGAACCGTTGGATATAAATTATTAAATATTTCAGTAAATTTAAGGGCGTAATCTAACAATACACAATATATACTTTATGTTCTAATATTTTAGTCTAACGAATTATATTAGTAGGCAACAGCCCGTAATAGATTGAACACTATTGGTACCCAATTTACCGTCGGCAATTGGGAGATAAAAAAGTTGTGTAAATGACTATTTCTCCTTTTGGTGTCACCGGTATTATAAGTACCGATTGTGTACAAGCATGCCCACCAAGCTACTTTATATCATACTTTCATTTCCATGATGTGCAAGCTTGGACTGCAATATGTCTCCGACTGATATATCCTGATCTGATTTTGAAATTAGAGGAGGCAATTACGAATAGTATTGGGGAGCTCATTGAGTTGCTGTAAATGCTATGGTTGAAAATAACAGCGATGTTGGATTGTGAAGGAGGGCCAATACCCAGCTGTCAGAGCCTTTCACCGATCATCATTGATATATCCACCATCTTCTGCCTCTACCCAGCCGATAACAAAAACAAAAAACAAAACAAAACTTACACACGCAACGTTCAATTTCTTTCGATTTTTGTGTTTTGTCTTTGTGTGTTTTTTTCTTCTTTTTTTGAAAGGAAAGCCATACACAATAATTTCCCATTACTTCCAGGTGAAAGTAACTAGAAGAGAGTATTTTCTTTCCTTTGACGAATCCTCTCTATATTTTGATTTTATACAAGTTTTGAAGTACCTATTATAATCAAATGGTATACTATATTTGGATAGTTGTTAGCCTTTTGATGCAAGGAAATCATCCTAAGCTGAACAAAATAGTCAAATGGTTGTATGAATAAACACATATATATATATATATATATATATATATATATATATATATATATATATATATATATATGTATATACAGTATATATTCAGCTAAATAAAAGGGAGTAAATATGTAGGCGTATGGAGGACTCCCACACGAAAATAAGATGCAGCATTTGACCTCTTGTAAGTTTCGGTCCAAAAGTAAATTTTGAAATTTAGCGGAAATTTAATAATTATGAAATTTTACGATGAATACAAAGTTTGCTTAATTTTATGTTATGCATTTACAGTATATGTATATTACAACCGTATTTTAGCTATTATTTCTGCTAAATATCGATGTCTACACCGAATTTTAGTGATAAACTCGGAAAGAGGGAAAACATTGTTTTACCTGTGACTTCCAACAGATGGGAACAAATTGCACACCTTCACTGTTGCGCACTGTCCTCCATTGTATGCTCTGAAGCCCAGGTGCCTCTAAGATGCTGGGCCAGTGATAACATGCATTACTGTTGCATGTCTCAACACCGTCCAGACTGAGGGAGCGATATGTGTTGCATGCCGAATGAGGGAAGTGTGCTTGCAAGTCTATCAGAAATTCAGCTCACTATCTATGTTGTTTCTCGATTTGTGTAAATTCAATAATTTCATTATCACATTATAGTCATCATCTCCTAAGCATACCGTAACTTCCTTTACTATTAATTCTACTGTTGTTGATTTGACTTGGAGGAACATCAACATTTATTCTTTGTCATGGTACGTAGAAGAAAAACCGTCACACAACAAACTATTCTCCATATCAACACAGATCACATGATAATATTGTCAAATCTCGCAAGCTTTCCCCTTACCACGCATAAGATTCCTTCTCGAGTAATGTCCCCTCCACCAGTGCTACCGTTTATATTGTAACCACCAACGCCAATACTACCAACACAGCTCATCCCCCTTCCTCTAGATCAATATGCCAGAGTAATTTCTTCTCCAGCCCTCAAAGGTATCTATTCTATCATCGACACTGCAACCAGCTCAATCTAGTAAAGCCCACCACACCTACCTAAGGTCACCTAAGGTTGTGTTCGCCATTCATCTAGTGGCACCGAGGAACGCGCCGCCCCTCGTTCTGGGTGGTGATTTGGTGCAGCAGACTGTTCGAAGGGGCAGCACTCTCCCCTGCGAAGATGGGCTCGTCTGGCACTTTTTGTAGTTCGACGTCGAGGGCTCTCAAACACCTGCATATTTACCACAGATAAGATTAATTACAACTTCGGTGCTCGGAACTGTGATTATACCTTAGCAAACCGTACAATACTTGATACAATTCGACTTTAGTAGAACTATATTATCATCTTCAAAACTCAACCTCGCCAACAAGCATATTCCCAATTCCATACTTCAGCTATACTCCATCACCTCGCAACTCATAATCACCCCTTCAACTCCCAACCACCACGTCAATTTCCCAACACAATAATAACTACCTCAGCGCAGGCACAAGTACCAGTACCTCACATCGTCCAACACAAACCTCCACTACTAAGGGGAAAATATGATTGCAGCTTTCTCGCCAGGCAACAGCATGCACCACCATTCTAATCACCACCTTCATCACCACTGGCACAAGACACCAGACCTGCTGGCCGGTATCATCCTCATATTTCCTTTACTCTTTTAACCGTATATTTCCACCATATTTTTGTCATTCTTTTCTACTTGTATGTCTCATTTTATACATTTATGTACATGCTTCACCTCTTTTCCTTTTTCATGTATCTCGTCTCAACCTTTCCCTTTTTTCCCTGATTATATGCCATTAGTTATCGTTCCTTCCTTATCATTATTTTGTCCTCTACTATATCGCTTTGCTTACTTCTATGACGATATTATTTCCTAGTCGTCTATTAATTCCCTTTCTCTTATCCTCGGTATCCATTGCTCTTCTGCCCATCCTTTATTTTTTTAATTAAATGTATAAAGAGGTGTTTAAACTCTCCTTATACATATATTTATCTATCTCACATTTCATATATTTGCTTCTCTGTTAATTATTTATCTTGTTCCTCTCCTCTCTCCCTTTCTTTCATTCAACTCCTTCTCTCTGTCTATGCACACTAGCCCAACAGACGCCTTGATCTTTGGCTTCCTATAAATGATCCTTTCATGACAACCTTTCACTTGCTAGACATTTCGTTTCTTCGTTGGCTTCCTCATATTATGGCAGTGCTATAAAGTGTGTTGCAACTAGAACATAAAACAAAACAAAAATAGGAAAAGTGGGGATTGGGCCTGAGCATATAGATAGATAGCAACTTTATTTGGGTTTCGATGACGCCTTGTTTGTATCTTTTTCTGGCTATCACTAGAATATTTGATTCAGATTATAATGGACTTGGGGAAGGAAGAGTATGAAATATTGCCTACCCATTGTTATTCTTAGAGATTCTTACTCCTCTGAGTAAAATAGCTCAATATTACCCACTATACAATTATAATGAAGCAATCTTATTGAAGGAGCTATTTTGTGGACCGTGTGTGATATTGAAAGACAGATTTCTATCTTCCATTCGTGTAACAGTTTATATTTTCCAATTTTATTTAAATTATTTTCTCGCGTATCTTCCATCTCAGTTCAACATTTAAGGGGAGATTTCCACTTGAGGGATTTTTTCTGGACCCGTTTCTCCCTCATGTTTAGCCCTATTGCTTTTGAGATTTTAAGACGTTCGCCCTAGTAGTTTTGACATTTTAAGACATTTTGCCCCATTTCTGTCAATTTTAAGACCTTTCGTGCCATTAAGGTGTCGATTTTTTTCCTGGCGAGTGATAGCGAGCCTGTAATTTAAGAGCAACCGGCCTCCGGCCGGGAAATTTTTCTACCGAAAAATGTACAAATTTATCTTGAAAGGGGGTCTAGGGGGTGTAATTTTAAGCTTGATGAAAACGTAGGTTACAAACTAAATACCTCCCCTTAAGCCCACCATGTATCGCTCCATAATCACCCATTTGTCACATTTTGTAAGTGTAGGTGATAAACCTAGTAGTTCCAAAAGGTTAGCCCATTCCATCACACGACACATTCTCATTCCCCGAAGCGCTTAGCAATTTCACTCACGCGAGGCAAGAGAAGCATCAGTGTTGCAAAACTCAAGGACGATCATAAATCACCCACGGGAGAAGAACTGAAGAACTGTGTGCTGTTGATCGGTCGTAATTGAGAGGGCCGCTATCCTATATCTGGCTCGTTGTATGGCTGATATATGTATGAATGGCAGAGAGTGGCACCAGGGTAGCTGTAAAATAGCTAGGTATGACAGATTGATGAGGTGTATTAATCGTTATGGGTCTGTACTCGTGAAATAAGTGAGTGTAATAGGAATGGTCTCGTGTGGGCTAGTAGGCCTGTTGCAGATTTCAGTTATCTTCTGTTTCTATGAGATATTGTCCTCCATCTATGGGAATGTATGGAGGCAACAAGCGACCAGCGTGCCACCCGTTGAAAACCCTTCAGACAGTTTCGTCCCAAGCATCAAATTCACATTTTATAGCTTAGCTTTGGACGGTATGGAAAATAAGCTTATGGTGCCAAGGCTTGACCATATCATGCTTTCGTTCAAACTTACTGTTTTGCTTGTTTCATCTTCCCCTTGGATTGGATTGCTGAGTCATCTTCACAGTCTACCGTCCTTTTTTTTTTTTTTTTTTTTTTTTTTTTTTTTTTTTTTTATTTTTAAGGTATTGTGTTGGGAGACAAGAGGAGAAGCTGAGGGAAATGACCAGCACGGGAACGATAAATCTAATCCTTCGTAATCACAGGTTGGGTAAGTGGATTAGGGCGCCCGTCTGAATCACTTGCCTCGCCGTGACTCTCTTAAGGGGAGATTTCCACTTGAGGGATTTTTTCTGGATCCCTTTCTATCTCATGTTTAGTTCCATTGTTTTTATATTCTAAGACGTTTGCCCCATTAGTTTGGTGATTTTAAGAACGTTTGCCCCATTTCTGTCAATTTTAAGACCTTTTATGCCATTTAGGTGTCGATTTTATCCTGGCGAGCGATAGCGAGCCTGTAAGTTAAGAGGAACCGGCCTTTGGCCGGGAAATTTTTCTACCGAAAAATGTACAAATTTATCTTGAAAGGGGGTCTAGGGGGTGTAATTTTAAGCTTGATGGAATTCTAGGGAACGAACTAAAAACCTCCCCTTAAGCTTTCTTCTTCTCTGGTTTGTGCCTTCTCTGGTTTCATCACTGCCTCCCCCCTCTCCGTCATTTTCATGGTCGTGCTGTTGTTGTTGCAGTTCTTTCAATGTTCTAATTGTTCTGTTCATATCTATTCCCCCAATCCCAACCGCCTCTCTTTTTCCACACACACACACACACACACACACACCCACACCCACACACACACACACACCCACACACACACACACACACACACACACACACACACACTCACACTCCCAAGTAACATACTGTGATCAATATTGGTTAGCCAATGACTACCCATGCAATTGTGGAGGATTTATTATACCGTGTGTGCATGCCAACTAGTACACGCATGTCGGAGGTATATATTTTACTTAGCACTTTAGTCTATGTCATATTTACCAATCTATATAGTTCTTAAAACTCTGAATAATGGACATCTTTCCTTCAGTGAATAATATCGTCTAATATTGGCCAGAATGTATTGCAGTTACAGCTCCATCAAGTTAAGAGGACAATTCAAGATATATCTGGTCACTCAGTATAGGAGTCACATGTTAAAAGCGAAAGAGTTTAAATATGTCTTCTCACCAATAAACAAATATAGTGAGAGATCTAATCAGCAAGTATCAAGGCTCTCACGCTTCGGTGCTCGTATACACACCCTTAGTCCAGCTGGCACGCGAGAGCAAACACTATTGTACTTGATTCTTCTGGTCAGCGGGAAACCATTCCAAACTTGGGAAGAGAATGTAGATAAATGGGATAATGTTTTTATTTATTTTTACCCAGCTTTTTGTAATGGTTTCATTATAGTGTTGTGTGTAATGCATTATTTTTTTCAAGTCGTCATTTACCGGTCCAACAAGTGATAATCAACGCTAAGCTTGTTTTCGAAAAAAATAAGACTATTAAGATAAAGGTGTTCTTTTCTAAAAAAAATATGTATTCATAATTAAATGCTGCCTGATACGGGTCGTATATCGATTGTTTTTTTTATCAAACCTGCTGTCATACTTTTGTTTGTTATACTGCATACATGCTAATACATTACCGGTATATATCATGTCTATTATCCATGCTTTAACTGTCCTATTAATTTTCACTCCCGTCTTAAATAATCCATTCCTTCCACTCTTCCCTTTTGTACGGCTTCAACTCCCGCAATTAGGGTCATATACTGTATACATTGTCTATGTCCCTACCCTTGTCCCTTGTAACCACTATTTTCTTGTTCCTTGCTGCTCTCTTCATGTATACATTCACAGTCAACACAACACCTTCAACTTTGATGTATGTATATGTATGTATAATGTATATGCTCAGGCCCAATCCCCACTTTTCCTAGTTTTATTTTTATTTTCTATGTTAGGCTATTTTTTTTTTTTTTTTTTTTTTTTTTTTTCTTTCTTGGGGGTGACCAACTCAAGACAGAGCAAGAACAGGGAAAACACAAAACACAAGACAGAACAACGAACAAACACAGACAAAACACAAAATTCACACACATCTAGGTCACCCAAGAGAAGACCCAGAGACCAGGGTCACCAAGGTCGCTCTAGCACTATATAAATAAATATATATACAAATTGTAGGGAACGCATTGAATTAATCAACCAGTGAGCAAATGTCGTGGGTGATATTCATCTCTCTCATATTTCCTCATATCCCCAATATTAATGCTTATTTATCTGTTAACTATCTGTTATCTGTCCATGGCATACTATTCCTATAAGTCTCTCCATTGGTCCTGGGTCACTCCTATATGCCCGTATCTCTCCACTATCTCAAGTTGTTCTTTGGTATTCCTTAACCCTCTGAAGATTTTGACGCATTTTGACAGTTTATTCTGGCTATCATTAGACGATGTTATACCATTTAGGAAAAACATGTGGGAACTATCAGCGTAAAGACTATCTGACTTGCACATACTCTTCCTAATTTAAAAGAAGCCAGAACACAGAACAGAAATAGGTCATCGTATTTTCTAACGATTAATTTATCTCATGTCCCTAAGTCACTCCATCATTCCCGTATCATCTCTCCAATTCGCTTCAGTACTCCTCTATTGACATGCTGTATATCTTCACTACTCATGAAGGGGAGATTTCCACTTGAGGATTTTTTTTCTTGACCCCTTTCTCCCTCATGTTTAGCCCCATTGCTTTTGATATTATTAAACGTTTGCACCATTAGTTTAGCGATTTTAAGAACTTTCACCCCATATTAAGACCTTTCGTGCAGTTCAGGTGTCGATTTTAGCCTGGCGAGCGATAGCGAGCCTGTAATTTAAGAGGAACCGGCCTTCGGCCGGGAAATTTTTCTACCGAAAAATGTACAAATTTATCTTGAAAGTGACTGAAGGGGGTGTAATTTGAAGCTTGATGGAGGTCTAGGGAACAAACTAAATACCTCCCCTTAATTAATCTCTCTAATAATCCTCTATATAGCTCTCTCATTTGCTATACCTCCCCCACCCAATTAGCTCCTACTTACTGTATGTTCATCCCTCCCTAATATGGCTAAGTTCCTCTTCCCTCGCACTTCTTCATAAGGGGAGGGGCAATTAAGGTTATTGGCACAAGGGGCTTAATTACTGCAGAAGCTCTTATCGATGCTCGGGGTAAGGTATCCATTCGGGGAGGTACTGTATTGTAGTGGTGTTAAGGAGAGGTTTTTAGTTTGGTCTCTAGATATCCATCAAGCTTAAGATTACACCCCCTTGAGCCCCTTTCAAGATAAATTTGTACATTTTTCGGTAGAAAAATGTCCCGGCTGAAAGCCGGTTCCTCTTAAATAACAGGCTCGCTATCGCTCGCCAGAATAAAATCGACACCTAAATGGCACGAAAGGTCTTAAAATTGACAGAAATGGGTCTTAAGTTCTTAAAATCGTCAACATAATGGTGCGAACGTCTTAAAATTAGAAAAGCATTGGGGCTAAACATGAGGGAGAAAGGAGTCAAGAAAAAAATCCCTCAAGTGGAAATCTCCCCGAGTTACTGTGGATATTCGTATCGTGGGGAGTTTTGATCAAGTGTATTGATGATGAATGTGATGGATGAGTTGCGTTGCTGGACATTATGAGCTGGAAATATGAATCAGATTACCTTTATACTTGCTATATATATATATATATATTTGTGTGTGTGTTCCTAATTTGGGTAACAACTTTATTGCGCGCATATTTATTTGTTAAGGGGAGATATCGACTTGAGGGATTTTTTTCTGGACCCCTTTCTCCCTCATGTTTAGCCCCATTGCTTTAGAGATTTTAAGACAGTCGCCCCATTAGTTTGGCGATTTTAAGAACTTTCGCTCCATTTCCGTCAATTTTAAGACCTTTCGTGCAATTTAGGTGTCGATTTTATCCTGGCGAGCGATAGCGAGCCTGTAATTTAAGAGGAACCGGCTTTCAGCCGGGACATTTTTCTACCGAAAAATTTACACATTTATCTACCGAAAAATGTACACATTTATCTTGAAAGGGGCTCAAGGGGGTGTAATCTTAAGCTTGATGGATATCTAGGGACCAAACTAAAAACCTCCCCTTAATAGGATAGTGGACGTTTGATTTCCTGTTCGTCTTGTAAATGTGTGTGTGATCTTGCTATGTGTGTTTTAGTGTGTCTTTACCTGTGTGCTAATAATATCGTGTATAAAAACAGTGATTATATTCTCGGCTAGTCTCCCCGATTACCAAGGTGACGACTTTAGTAGTCCCAGCAGCAGATCACCACCTCTCTGGCTATGTACAGTCGAGGTTAATAAGTGTCGTCATATATTTCACAAAGTTTCGTACACTGACTAATACTCTGAGGAATAAGCACTTTTCCCAGTAACTATAAATATACCAATAACACTTGTTGAGCGAAAACCACTGGAATCTATGACAATACTTAATACCCCCGATTGTACACAACACTTAATACCCCCGATTGTACACAACACTTAATACCCCCGATTGTACCAACACAACACTTAATACCCCCGATTGTACCAACACAATACTTAATACCCCCGATTGTACCAACACAACACTTTTCTCTTCCTGCTAGTGTGAACTAACCTGACACTCACCCGTATTTCCACAACTGTCCGCTTGCTCTATCCCGAACTATATGTACAGTTACCTCCATTATTCCCTACATAATAGTTCATGGATTAAATTCCGAAATTTCTTGAAATGGTACCATTATAGGAGGCAACATTTTAGCATGAACTCCAATATATGGCAACTAATTGCTATATATACTTAATAGTAGCGGTTAATAACAAGAATTAACAGTTCTGCAACATTACAAGCAACGTCGCGTTGATTAAAGTATAATATAATGATTTATCCTTCTGGACTACAAGAGCTCCTTATTAGTGACACATTGATGCAGTAAGTGGAGTCAAATCGGCAATACAATTTATTCACCTCTTTTTTTCCTATACGTCACCTCACCTCACATACATATATCTCTGGCTCTCTTCCTTCCCTTCACCTACTCTTTTCCTATATCTCACCTCACCTCACCTCAAGTTACCTGACCTGTTTTTGCCATTATGCCTTACTGAGCCCCATGTAGCACTAGGTAGGGTAGAGCACGTCTGACGATGATGAATTGTGAACTACCTGAGCAATGAAGTAAAAAAAAAAAAATAAAAAAAAATAATGCATCCTTAATTTGATGTTTACTTCCGTATTTATCACTATCATATACCACTCATCTTTACTTATATTGTTTGTCATTCTTTGCCTAAGCTCCTATCGTCCTTTCTTCACACTGGTTTATCAATGCCCCTTCCTCATATTTCCTTTTCTCAGTTTTCTCCCACCATTCCACTCGACCCACTTGCCCTGTTTTTACCAGCATGCCTTACTGAGCTCGTGCAGCACTAGCTAAGGTAGGGCACTTCTGGCGAGGATGAAGTGCGACCTACTTGAGTCTTGGGAGGTGTCTAGACGGAAGAGGTCGTGAAGACACATGAACAAATGTAATTCTGTACTGTTGTGTTCTTTTAGAGTTTTAGGTCAAAATTAAACTGTAATTGAAAGACAAATTTGGATAGCTGAGGGAGCATCGTTAATATATCTTAATATGTCCTACATTTTTTTTTAAAAGCTTTCCAAAGAAATATAAATAGGTAACCGGTTCAAAATCTGTGATAAACCTAATTATGTATTATCATGCAATATATAAGGAGCTAGATAATTAAACTGTGCCATTTTACAAGCTACTGTGAATGAATTGCAGGAATAAGTGGTTTATATAATTGGATCATACATTGTCCAGTTCTTATAGGTAAACATGTGCATGAGTGAGAGTGTAAGTGACTAGCCCTGAGATGAGATAACTAATGTTAGTTACCTGTCAAAGAGAAAACTGTAGGTGGTTAAATGATCTAGGCATCATTTATAGATGGGTGAGTGAACTTAGCTGAATGAATGAATTGCAGGTGAGCGAGTTATAGGTGAATGACTGAATAGCAGATGGGTAGGTGAATATCATGCGAGTGAATAACAGATGGTTGGGTGAATAATAGCTGGTTGGATTGATAGCAGATGGTTGAATGAATAGCAGATGATTGGGTGAATAACAGATGGTTGGGTGAATAACAGACGGTTGGGTGACTACCAGACGGTTGGGTGAATAACAGATGGTTAAGTGAATAACAGATGGTTGGGTGGATAACAGATGGTTGGGTGGATAACAGACGGTTGGGTGAATAACAGATGGTTGGGCGAATAACAGATGGTTGGGTGAATAACAGATGGTTGGGTGGATAACAGACGGTTGGGTGAATAACAGAGTGTTGGGCGAATAACAGAGTGTTGGGCGAATAACAGATGGTTGGGTGAATAACAGATGGTTGGGTGCATAACAGATGGTTGGGTGGATAACAGACGGTTGGGTGAATAACAGATGGTTGGGTGAATAACAGATGGTTGGGTGAATAACAGACGGTTAGGCGAATAATAGATGATTGAGTGAATAACAGATGGTTGGGTGAATAACAGATGGTCGAGTGAATAACAGATGGTTGGGTGAAAAACAGACGGTTGGGTGAAAAACAGATGGTTGGGTGAATAACAGATGGTTGGGTGAATAACAGAGGGTTGGGTGAATAACAGATGGTTGGGTGAATAACAGATGGTTGGGTGAATAACATATGATTGGGTGGATAACAGATGGTTGGGTGAATACCAGATGGTTCGGTGGATAACAGATGGTTGGGTGGATAACAGATGGTTGGGTGGATAACAGATGGTTGGGTGAATAACAGACAGGTGGTTGAATAACAGATGGTTTGGTGGATAACAGATGGTTGGGTGAATAACAGATGGTTGGGTGGATACCAGATGGTTGAGTGAATAACAGATGGTTGGGTGGATAACAAATGGTTGGGTGAATAACATATGGTTGGGTGGATAACAGATGGTTGGGTGAATAACAGATGATTGGGTCAGTTGGTTGGGTGAATAACAGATGGTTGGGTGAATAACAGACGGTTGGGTGAATAACAGATGGATAAGTGGATAACAGACGGTTGGGTGAATAACATTTGGTTGGGTGAATAACAGATGGATAGGTGGATAACAGACGGTCGGGTGGATAACAGATGGTTGGGTGAATAACAGATGGTCGGGTGGATAACAGATGGTTGGGTGGATAACAGATGGTAGGGTGAATAACAGACAGGTGTTTGAATAACAGATGGTTGGGTGAATCACAGATGGTTGGATGGATAACAGATGGTTGGGTGAATACCAGATGGTTGGGTGGATAACAGATGGTTGACTGAATAACAGATGGTTGGGTGGATAACAGATGGTTGGGTGGATAACAGATGGTTGGGTGAATAACAGATGGTTGGGTGGATAACAGATGGTTGGGTGAATAACAGATGCTTGGGTCAGTTGGTTGGGTGAATATCAGATGGTTGGGTGAATAACAGATGGTTGGGTGAATAACAGACGGTTGGGTGAATAACAGGTGGATAAGTGGATAACAGATGGTTGGGTGAATAACATTTGGTTGGGTGAATAACAGATGGATAGGTGGATAACAGACGGTTGGGTGGATAACAGATGGTTGGGTGAATAACAGATGGTTGGGTGGATAACAGATGGTTGGGTGAATAACAGATGGTTGGGTGAATAACAGGTGGATAGGTGGATAATAGACGGTTGGGTGAATAACAGATGGTTTGGTGAATAACAGATGGTTGGGTGGATAACAGATAGTTGGGTGGATAACTGATGGTTGGGTGAATATCATGTGAGTGAGTGAACTACAGGTGGTTGAGTGAATTATAGGTGAGTTGTCGAGTTATTTACAAGTGAACGATCTTACAATAGGTACGGATTGAAGGTGCACAAGAGGTACGTGAGTAAGAGGTAAATAAATTGGCAACCCACGTTTAATTGTATGTCAGGTGTAACGCAAGATCACCATGATTGCTAACTTAGGAATGAATAGCCAATTATGACAAGCAGGTGGTGTGATAGTATGTTGAATTAAGGATAGCAGCTGAGTGAGTGGACGGTGGGTAGTGTGTGAATGGGCAATAGAATGAGTTGACAATGAATGGGTGAGTGGACAATGAATGGGTGAGTGGGCAATGAATGGGTGAGTGGACAATGAATGGGTGATTGGACAATGAATGGGTGAGTGGACAATGAATGGGTGATTGGACAATGAATGGGTGAGTGGACAATGAATGTGTGAGTGGAAAATGAATGGGTGATTGGACAATGAATGGGTGAGTGGACAGTGAATGGGTGAGTGGACAGTGAATGGGTGAGTGGGCAATTTATGGGTGAATGGACAATGCATGGGTGAGTGGACAATGAATGGGTGAGTGGACAATGAATGGGTGAGTGGACAGTGAATGGGTGAGTGGGCAATGCATGGGTGAGTGGACGGTGAATGGGTGAGTGGACAATGAAAGGGTGAGTGGACAATGAATGGGTGAGTGGGCAATGAATGGGTGAGTGGACAATGAATGGGTGAGTGGACAATGAATGGGTGAGTGGGCAATGAATGGGTGAGTGGACAATGAATGGGTGAGTGGGCAATGAAGGGGTGAGTGGATGGTGAATGGGTAATGAATGGGTGAGTGGACGGTGAAAGGGTGAGTGGGCAATGAATGGGTGAGTGGACAGTGAATGGGTGAGTGGACAATGAATGGGTTGGGTGGACAGTGAATGGGTGAGTGGACAATGAATGGGTTGGGTGGACAGTTAATGGGTGAGTGGGCAATGCATGGGTGAGTGGGCAATGAAGGGGTTGAGTGGACAGTGAATTGGTTGAGTGGACAATGAATGGGTGAGTGGACAATGAATGGGTTGAGTGGACAGTGAATGGATGAGTGGGCAATGCATGGGTGAGTGGACAATGAATGGGTGAGTGGGCAATGCATGGGTGAGTGAGCAATGCATGGGTGAGTGGACAATGAAGGGGTTGAGTGGACAGTTAATGGGTGAGTGGGCAATGCATGGGTGAGTGGGCAATGAAAGGGTTGAGTGGACAGTGAATGGGTGAGTGGACAATAAATGGGTGAGTGGACAATGAATGGGTTGAGTGGACATTGAATGGATGAGTGGGCAATGCATGGGTGAGTGGACAATGAATGGGTGAGTGGGCAATGCATGGGTGAGTGAGCAATGCATGGGTGAGTGGACAATGAATGGGTGAGTGGGCAATGAATGGGTGAGTAGACAGTGAATGGGTGAGTGGACAATGAATGGGTGAGTGGACAGTGAATGGGTGAGTAGGCAATTAATGGGTGAGTGGACAATGAATGGGTGAGTGGGCAATGAATGGGTGAGTGGACAATGAATGGGTGAGTGGGCAATGAATGGGTGAGTGGACAGTGAATGGGTGAGTAGGCAATTAATGGGTGAGTGGACAGTGAATGGGTGAGTGGGCAATGAATGGGTGAGTGGACAATGAATGGGTTGAGTGGACAGTGAATGGGTGAGTGTGCAATAAATAAGTGATTGAACAGCAAGTGGATAAGTAGATAGTAAAATAGTGGGTGAGTAGGAGAGTAAAGGAAACAGGTTTTAGTGAGTGGCAGTATATGGGTTGGTGAGTGGGTAGTAGAAGGGTAGGAGTGAGCAGTATGTGGATGAGTGAGCACTGGACGTGTGAGTGTAATGAATGGGTGAGTGAGCAGTAGATGGATGAGTGGGTAGTAGAAGGGTGGATGTGTAAGTCAGTAAGTGGGCTGTATATGGATGAGTGGATAGCGGAGGGGTTGGTGAGTGGGCACTAGGTAGGTGGGTGAGTGGGCAGTAGGTGGCCAAGTGGGCTGGTGTAGGAAGGTAGTGCTGGTAACGGTAAGGCAGTGATAGATGATGTGTCAGCAGAAAGTCACCCTGCCACACCAACTAAGCCTTCCACCATCTGCCATCAAATATTTCCTCTCTGCCTGTGATCCCTTTATATATTCTCCATTTTGATCATTGTCAAATATCTACCATCTACTCCTAATTCAGATATAGTGTTCTCCAATATTTGCAAGTTCATATGAAATACCTTGAGGGATACACCGAAATGTCCTAAAAGTATCAGAAATAACAGCGAATTGTCAGAATTAAGAGGCTACCAACTATAGTACATGATGACAAATATAATTCACTGTATGTTCCAACTGGGAAACGTATACATTCCATACAATAATTGCATCCATTGATACTGTGTCCTTTCCTTAGCATCTTGGCATCCATTAAGGGGAGATGTGTCGTTTTTCTGGTCCCCTTCTTCCTCATGTTTAGCCTCATTAGTTTTCAGATTTTACGAAGTTCGCCCCCATTAGTTTCTAGATATTAAAACCTTTCGTACCTTTTCTATATCAATACCAAGACCTTTCGTGCCATTTAGGTGTCAATATTTTCCTAGCGAAAAATGTACACATTTATGTTGAGTCTAGGGATTTTTTGTTATGCTTGATGAAGGTCTGGCGATGAAACTAAAAATATATGAATATATAATTAAGTAAACCCCAACAAATAACCACTGTCCCCTTAAATTCACTAATTTCAGCGTAACTCTCACCCTAATGCTTATCACTTAAGGCGACATCGCACTTTTTTAGGCGTTCTATTCTAGCCTGTTTCTGATTAATGCAATCACTAGATAACCATTTGGGCTGATTATACTTTCGATAATAGGATAAATATTCGATAGCCAATTTCTCCAGGTATGAGGTTGTTACTAGAGCGACTAATGCTGCTCTTATAAATGATTACGGTGCTTTAATCAAACCTATAAATGTCCAAAGTAGATTATTAACTTAAACGCCAACAAGATGCCACTGTGTAACAGCCTTTACTTTAACTTTCCTATGGCATGCTATGATTATATATATAGCGTGGTCAATTATTTAGAAAGAGTAACATCAAGTAAATGTGAAAACGAATTCCTGAATTTAAATGTTCAATGATGTCATTGCAAACAACATAATCAATTGAATACAATATATATGTAATGGAAAGCAAATATCACCAGTTTCATTGAATACAATATATATGTAATGGAAAGCAAATATCACCTGTTTCATTGAATACAATATATATGTAATGGAAAGCAAATATCACCTGTTTCATTGAATACAATATATATGTAATGGAAAGCAAATATCACCTGTTTCATTGAATACAATATATATGTAATGGAAAGCAAATATCACCTGTTTCATTGAATACAATATATATGTAATGGAAAGCAAATATCACCTGTTTCATTGAATACAATATATATGTAATGGAAAGCAAATATCACCTGTTTCATTGAATACAATATATATGTAATGGAAAGCAAATATCACCTGTTTCATTGAATACAATATATGTAATGGAAAGCAAATATCACCTGTTTCATTGAATACAATATATATGTAATGGAAAGCAAATATCACCTGTTTCATTGAATACAATATATATGTAATGGAAAGCAAATATCACCTGTTTCATTGAATACAATATATATGTAATGGAAAGCAAATATCACCTGTTTCATTGAATACAATATATATGTAATGGAAAGCAAATATCACCTGTTTCATTAATATCAGCAGACGCGTAAGAACATTCTTTATAATATACTCAAACAGAGCCGGTTTGATGCGGTAAAGCGAAAGGAATTGAAGGAATATAAATAATCGGTATACACAAGGCTGCATGCGATTGCCTTGTATAGCCTGTTCAAAACGAGATAAGGAGAAAGGCTTTGAGAGTAGGTAGTTAGGTTGACTAAAACAAATAATAATAATAATAATATATTTTCGATACAAAATGGACGGAATTAGAAATTGTTAGATAATATGTCAAATGTTTCTTCTTAGCTCATTTACATTTTCAATAATATTTCCTGGATACAATGGGGGGAGACGAGTCTCTTTTCTAGACCACCTTCTCCCTCATCTTTAGACCCATTAGTTTGGCGATTTTATGAACTTTCGCTCCATTTCTGTCAATTTTAAGACCTTTCCTGTCAATTAGGTCTCGATATTTTCCTGGCGAGCGATAGCGAGCCTGTAATTTAAGAGGATCCAGCCTTCGGCCAGGATATTTTTCTACCGAAAAATGTACAAATTTATCTTGAAAGGGGGTCTAGGGGGCTTCATTTTAAGCTTGATGGAGGTCTAGCGAGGAAACTAGAAAAACAAAATTATATAAATATTTTTTTTGTTTACAAAAAGTGAAGGATCTCCCCTTAAATATGTGGTGGGATGGTGCCTTATGGGTGAGATTGTAGAGCTGGATATGGAAAACGGGGAAGGTGAAGTGGAATTTTGTTTAATACATTTTCAAATTAAAAATGAAATTGCAGTGTCATAGTGAGGTATGTTGGGCTTTGTGAGGTGGATACAGAACATGGGTTTACAGTCGGATGGTGGTCTTGAAAGTACAGAGGCTAGGTAGAATACAAATTGTGTAGTACGAAGGCATGGGGCGAGATGGTGAATATGTATGAAGAAGAATTGCGTATGGGTGGGTTGAAGGAGAGTTTTTTCTGGACCCCTTTCGCTCTCATATTTAGCCACATTAGTTTTCAGATTTGAAGATGTTCGTCCCATTAGTATGGTGATTTTAAGGTCTTTCGCCCCATTTTTTGTCAATATTAAGCCCGTTCAAGCCATTTGGTGTCATTGGTTTCATGGTGAGCAATAGCGGGACAAGGAAAGGATAAGGTTGAGCATTGTGGTGGTATTTTATACTACAAGAGATGGAAACTGCAAGGAGAGAGTGGAAGGATGGGTTAGCGGCTACAGAGAAAGGATGGGGATAAAACTATGGTTGAAATTGCGTAGTGTTGGGGAAGGATAGTCTCGTGGAAAGAGTGGGAAGTGGGGTTAAGAGGACAGGTAAAGGGTTTACTTGATAGTAATATATTTGCTATGGGTGAAGAAGTGTTGTATAGGGGAAGGATATTACCAATAGAGAGAGAGAAGAGAGGTGGGGTTAGAGATGTGTCAGAAAAAAGGGTAGCGTGGATTATAGAAGTGAAGTAGTATTGATATGCCTGCACCCCAAAGAAGAGTGCCTGACACAACCCCAACGCCACATACAACGCCCAGGATAGCATTCATAGCAATACTCGTAACCAGGGAAATAAATAAGACAATCTGCCATTGGAAGTCGCCATCTTCTATTAAGACCAGCCCTACACCGTAGAAAGCAACCAGGCAACTGTCACAACAACCCCTACAAGGGAAATAAGGAGAGCTACAATGACACCAACAACTAAGGAGCACCTGCACCAACATCTAGGATGGAGAAGACACCCGCAGAGAAGAAGAGAATAGTCTAACGTCCATCACCATTTTCTGAGCGACCCCGAAGGCCCGCCCTGTATAGCATCACATACTGTCCCCTATGACGTCATGCCACTTGAGCTTTCCTGACTTTGGACTTCATCTTCAAATGAGCCGCCAGCTTCCGAGCCAAAACAGCTCAAATCAACCTCTCACCACCTGACAGAGACGGCCCTTGTAGTCCGGACAACAAGGAATACCAATAGGAGCAAGATAAACAAGGTATGTCGAATGGAGGAGCTATTCGATTGCTTCACATCCCCTAAGCACCTCGTCACTTCCCAGGGTCGAGATAAAGGTGCTTTCCTAGACTTTAAGCTTTGTAGAGTTGTTTACCAAACCTCTAAGGCACTTTTCAAGGCCATATCAAAGACTTACCCAACGTTGCTTCCCAAGACTGGAAAGGCACTTTCAAAGGCCCAAAGTTCGGTGCTTACCAAGACCAACTTGGCACATCCCAAGACCAGCAAGTTCCTCCCGAAGACCTCCAAGGTGCTTCCAAAGACTCATTCTCTGGTGCTTCCAAAGACCTACGTGTCACTTTCCAAGGCCAGCAAAGAGAGAGAAATTGTAACTGCAGCAGATGACTGAGCAGCCTCAACACCACATACCTTCACACAGAGACCAGGATCATCACCATCCCAAGATCTTGCCCCCTTAAGCCAGCCGATCCTGACGAACGACTCCCTACCACCCCAGGGAAACATATAGAAATTGCATCAAGACTTGTAATATATATATATATATATATATATATATATCGATCTTACCTTGAAGTTCCCTTCTAGTCCTGACTTACTTGAATGTGGTAGTTGATTTTTCTCCCTCATGTTTAGTCCCAATATCTTTGAGATTTTAAGACGTTCGTTCCATTAGTTTGGTGATTTTAAGACCTTTTGCCACATTTCTTGGTCATTATAAAGACCTTTCTTTCCATTTAGGTGTTGATATTTTCCTAGTGAGGTATAGTGAGCCTGCAATTCAAGGAGGAACCGCCCTTTGGCCGGGAAATCTTTCTACATAAAAATGTACAAATTTATCTTGAAGAGGCATCTAGGGTTTTTTGTTTGTTTGAGCTTGATGGAGGTCTAGCAATGAAACTATAAATAAGTAAATAAAATAATTAAGCATACCAAAAAATAACCACTACCCACTTAATTAATCACACAACACACACTGTCCCCTTGCTATCTTGTCAAAGATAATTATACTCCATACTCCCAAGACGACTCTGCCTTGATTGGTAGAGATATAGCTACCACTGTGAAGTAATTAATATACACTACATCTGCCTTTACACTATCTATATTCCAAGTTACCAAGATTCCATTTATTCATTCATACACTTCTATATTAATTCTCCTTTGCAGGTTTTACTTTGTATATACAGTACTTTATATGACTGTACAATCTTTATCATATGGTCATTGTTTATGTAACTGTATTATTCCTCATATATACAGTACTTCTCTATGTTATTTTATTAATAAAACCCATAAGTTGTCCTTTGCATTTCTTTTCTAAATTAAGTACCTTCTCCAGAGTTAAGGGTCTACATCTGCCTAGATCAGAGGGACAGTATAAATAATATAGTAGAAAGATGGGGTTAGGGGGTTGGGAATTGGTGGAGTTGAGTATGTATGTATGTATGTATGTATATACTCAGGCACATACCCCATTTCTGAGGGTGGCCGACACGAGGCAGAGCCCGAACAGAAACACTATTTTAAGTTCCTATTCTCAGGGTCCGGGACCACTTTCGCGTTCCCTCGCCCCTTCCTGTCTCGTTGAATAGGATAATTTTACAAGGGGAGCAGGGTTCCTAGCCCCCTGCCCCTGGGGTTGAGTAGAGGGGTCAAATTATATAGTACTAGGGGGAAGTGGAATAGAATTCTGGAAATAAAGATAAAAGTTTTAGGGCAAAGAAAGTATATGGGAGGAGTTGTACAGTATTGGAGGAGGAGGAGGAGGAGGGGGGCGGCTTAGTACCGAGTAGAGAACCTGTAGGGTCTTTAGTGCCAAAGAGAGAGTGGAAGGATGGGGTTAAGGGGTTAGAGAAAGAGTAGGGTGGATTATAGTGATTAGTACAGGGAAGGGATAGTACTGAGGATAGAGATG
The DNA here is from genome assembly GCA_032716605.1 of Paralithodes platypus. Lineage (NCBI taxonomy): Eukaryota > Metazoa > Arthropoda > Malacostraca > Decapoda > Lithodidae > Paralithodes > Paralithodes platypus. The sequence goes on from CM064556.1 coordinate 8,325,262, forward strand.
TAGGATGGCGTTAGTGGTGTGGCGGAGAAAGGGTAGCGTCGGTTATAATGTTAAAGTAGTATCGTAAAGGGGAGGGATAGAACTGTGGAGAATGTTGGATGAGGTTAAGGGATTATGGTATGGGTTGGGTTGAATCAGTGTCGAGCAGTACAGTGAAGAGGAGGGATAATACTGAGGAGAGAGGGGTTGGATGGGGTTAGGGGTAAGGGTGGGGTTGAGTCAGTGTCCAAGAGTAACCTCTAGCACTGACTGGTTCACTCTGTCCCTGACCCTAGGCATGACCCCTGCAGCTTAGCCATCCTTCCCTGCCCTCTCCTATATTCCCCTCCCTATCTACTAGTCCATGCCTATCTTGCCCATGTCTTCTCATTATAGTAGTTTTATGGAAGTAGTGTACATATTTCTGTCTCCTTTGATTTATTGTATTTGTTTTTGTTAGCTAACTATTTTGTATTCTAAAGTTTATTTACTGTACAGGCCAAGAAATGCCATTATACATTGTACATAATTCCTCAATGTTCGTGCCACCAGTTGGGTAGAATGGGTGATTTAATTCCACTGTAGTTTTTGAGTTATAGGACAACTTATGCAGTAGTAATACTTTGGAAACAGAAAGAGTACTTTACTGATGCTTTAGTTTTTTTTCTGTGGAGTATTGAAGCAAAGTACAACACATTCCGCAGATACATCGGAATCTGAACCAACTATTTGTGTAGTTATAAACCGATTAAATGTACAGTACATTATGTAGACTCAAATTATTGTATATATTTTGCCATCCTTTGCATTTAAGAACGTATTGGGCTACTATTCTTCAGCAGTACTCGTTTGATTAATACCTAAGCTTCCATTCCATCCATAGGGTGGAATTATTAATTATTAATTGAATTAAAACAATCTCAGACTAAAAAAAAAAAAAAAAAAAAAAAAAAAAAAAAATCGCTCCCATTCTGTCCCCTACTTTTGTACCTTCCTGTTTATGTTTCCACCAGTTGTATATGTGTGTACTACTCTATTCTTCTAAATTCCAATGTTTGTTTCTAATATACCTCATTGCCTTGTTTTTATCATCTCAACTCTTCTGTTCCAAATCATATCCCTATATAATTAACAGTGTTCATTATTTCGGTGCCAGCGTATGTTTCCTCCCATCTCCTTCTTTTCTGTTTGCTTATCCATCCTGTGTGTTTACCCATTAACCCATTTCCTCTTGTTCGCCTAACCCAGTGTCTTGTTTCCCTCCTTGTTTACTTCTTGTCCCACATTCTCAGACACAATTTCTTCTTCTCGACACATTGTCTCTCCTTCACTGTATTTAATTCCGTTCACCTTATACTTTTCCATGATCGTACCTCTTGGCCATCATATATCCCAACTCATCTCCCTCGTTCCTTCTCTCTTATCCCATCCCCTTATTCCTTCCATCTTCGCCTTCTCCACCCAATCTCTTTCTAAACTTCCCCTATCATTTAATTTCCTTTTCCAATTCTTTTTCTGTCCCTCCTTCACTCTCCTATTTGTTTTATATCACTCATCCCTTCTCCTTCTCTCTCCATCCTTATATCTTACCTGATAATACTCACCCATTTCCATATATCTCTATAATTCCTTTCTGTTCACCAACCCAGCGTTTATTCCCTGTCCTCAGTTCATTATCCGATCATGAGTTATATTTCACATTTTTATTTGTGTCATATTTTCTCCTCTTATGCCATTTTTCTCTATTCCCCCAATCCTCCTCCTGTTTGCCCATGTTCCTTGTATTCCTCGTCCACCCTCCTATCACTTATCCCTCACATCAATTATCCTTATGTCTCCATCCTTCTTCTTCCCGATTATTGTCTTCTCTTCTCCTTCGCTCAACTTCCTACCCCACCTTCCTCCTCCCATTTTTCGTCCACCTCGCTATTCCTTATCTTTCCACCCTCGTGACTGGATAATCAGCTCCCTCCCCGTCCCACACTCAGGCTCAAATGTCCTGTCAATAAGCTTTGCATAAAAGAGAGGCGAAACACAAGTCTATTGTTACCTGGGAGTCCTCTTGGTTTGTCTGGTTATACCTTAAAGCGACTGCAATAGAAGGACCTGTTCATGATGTGATTGTGAAGGACTGAGAGGTTCACCTCCAATTTAAGTATTGTAATAACTACTAGGTAGGCGGGCGGCACGACACAGGATAGGGGTCTGTAGAAGAGTGGGTGCTATAATGGATGGTCCACCCCTTTCACTTTTAACCCCCTCAGCACAATGGTGTGTTCGTTATCTTATATTATACTATATTACTCAGAATGTAAAGGAAGAAAGACTTGTTTGAACAGAAATTAGTTTATGAGGATCATATTCCAGATTAAAACTTATTTGTTCATGCATTCGAAATAGGACAATTATACCAACTGTACAAACAAGCCCGATATTAGCCAACTATGCAAAACCTAGCATAACCAAACCTACCTTGTATTTCTCTAACCTAACCGTACAGCTTGAACTTTACCTGCAGTATACAGTAATATTCTGCATTATTATTATTATTTACATATTATGAACACATTAGCCCAACTAAGCTTATCTTATGTTGCCCTAACCTAACCCTATATAGATTGAACTTCCTTATATATCGAAACGCCCACCTATGCAGCCAGGCCGCCCGTGAGCAGGTACGGGTGGGCGAGGCGTCACACGATATGAGTGAGTCTGTGGGCGGTGTTAAGGGGGTCCCCTGCGTGTTTTATCTTTCTCTCCTTTTCTCTCTTTCCCTGGCTTGTATCCATTCGGCCCCATTCAGCCAACTGTTTTAAGACATTTATCCCCATCCAGGTGTCGATTTCTACCTGGCGAGCGATAGCGAGCCAGCATTGTATGGAGAAATCCAGCTTCGCCGTAGACATTTATCTATCGAATAATTTACAAATTTAGCTTGCTGTCAAAAAAATATATATATATATATGCTGGCTCGCTACCGCTCGCCAGGAAAATATTGACACCTGGAGGGGGGTAAACGTCTTAAAACAGTAGGCTGAATGGGGCCGAATGAATAAAACCCAAAGAGAGAGAGAGAGAAAGATAAAACAATCGAGGTGGGCGGTGGTTAAGACAGTGGGTGTTTTGATGAATGATCCTGCCCCTTCACTCTTAACAAGGAACATGAAACCACTAATTGAAGTTCCTTGCTTGTGGTAGTAAGGGGGACGAACTAAACACCTTGTTGATAGAGATATATTTAACCCTTTCATTGCAAGAACTATATATTTTGTATTCTGAGTATCATTAGATAGCTTAAAAATTATTATACAAAAACGGTTAATTATAATAGTTTTTATTACTCCACTGATTCTTAGAGATCCTTCGTAAGCTTTGTAAAATTGTCTAAGGCTAGCCAAAATGAAATGAGAAAAAGGCATCATATCAAACTGAAAAGGTTAGGAGAGTGGGTGTTATGATGAATGGTCCAACCCCTTCACTCTAAGCATTTAACATGAGGCTCCTAACTGAGGTTCCTTGCTTGAGGTAGCTCGGAAGAAGGTCTAAACACCTTGTTGTTGTTGTTGCTGTTCCCCAGGCTGCCTGGCCGAACAGCCCCAAGGCCCCGAGCAAGGTCAAGGCCATAACCGAACGCCCCCACAGAACCCTCCCTGCCTACCACAATAAAGCCTGGGTGACCGAAGCCACTCCATGGCGGGGAGCTGAGGAGGGTGCGGAAACGCCAGGGAAACCCAGCTGGGCCCTGTGCCCCTTAGCAATTATGAAGAGAAAGTTGCTCTAAACACCTTGTTGATACCAGTAACATGTTTATATATTTTTATTTTGGCTATCATTAGCCTATAATATTATGCTTAGAAAGGATTTTTCTAACGGATTGCTTGAACCAGTTGTTTTTATACTATTGATTTCTATAGGTTATTCCTTGGTCTAGCTAAGCAAAACTGTATAATGGTAGCCGGAATGAAAGGAAAACAGCATAATCATACGGAAATACTTGTTTGTGGGATGATGGATTGTTCAACCCCTTCACTCTTAACAGGGAACACGTGACTCCTAATTGAGGTTCCTTGCTCGGGATAGCTAGGGGGAGTGTCTAAACACCTAATTGTTGATACCGGTATGTATAACACTTCTCGGGCGGAACCTTGAATCCATTTAGAAATATATATGAACTTACTTTTAATCGACTTGATTACTGTAAAAGTGAAGGCATGGAATAAGGGGAGTGATGTTTAGAAGGAGGCATTATTGGAAGGTAAGATACATAAGACAACACTTTAAATGCAGTATTTCTGGAATCTGTTGATGAAGATATCTAAATTATTATAGTTGTAAGTCTAATATATGTATTAATAAAATAATAGTGATGGAAACTGATCATGAACTAATCACTCAAAGCTTCTCACACCGATTAGTTGTTGTTGTTGTTGTTGTTCCCCAGGCTGTCTGGCCGAACAGCCCCAAGATCTCGAGCAAGGCCAAGGCCATAAACGAGCGCCCCCACAAAACCCTCCCTGCTTACCACTAACAAAGCCCGGTGACCGAAGCCACTCCAAGGCAGGGAGCTGAGGAGGGTGCGGAAACGCCCGGGAAACCAAAGCCCCACCCAGGGCCCTGTGCCCCTCAGCAATTATGAAGGGAAATTTGAGGGGCAAGGGAAAAATGTGACGCTTTGGCTCCCAATCTTGGCAGTAAGGAGGTCAATCCACGGAAAAGACGCCGTCACTTGAGATCTAGAAGATATATAAGTAAAAGGAACAGTCAGAGTAAGCTATGGGTATGGCAGAGATCGCTCAGCTCTCACTCTGATAGACCAGCCCATCACCACATTAGTTGATATACCCGGTGTACAGTGTAAGAATAGGTAAAGGTGCATACCGAGGCCACGACAGTGATATAGTGTACCATGACCAAACCTCCAGACACCAAACAGGGAGAACAAAGGAACAACGTGGCCCAACAACTCACAACATACATACATACAGTAACATTATATATTTTACAGCACGATGATGGCATTCGTTGATTTATTCTGGCTATCTGGATACTATTGTCTTTAGCTTAGAAAGGATCTGCAGAGTCAAAGGGTTATGTTAGATTTCTAGAGGGCCTTTTTAACGGGGAGATATCCACTTGAGGGATTTTTTTCTTGACTCCTTTCTCCCTCATGTTTAGCCCCATTGCTTGTTTAATTTTAAGGCGTTCGCCCCATTATTTTGACGATTTTAAGACCTTTCGACCCATTTCTGTCAAATTTAAGACCTTTCGTGTCATTTAGATGTCGATTTTATCCTGGCGAGCGATAGCGAGCCTGTAATATGAGAGGAACCGGCTTTCAGCCGGGACATTTTTCTACCGAAAAATGTACAAATTTATCTTGAAAGAGGGTCAAGGGGGTACAATTTTAAGATTGCTGGAGGAGTAGAAAACAAACTAAAAACCTCCCCTTAAGCTGAGCAAATATGCCTAATAATTACCAGCAGACAAGGAGAAAATGCGCTATTGTGTTGGAGGGGCAAAGAGAAACATTACTTCAGTCCCACATCATTTTAGTTGATATAATGTCAGTAATAATATGCAGTGTACTGTGTACCATGACCATACCTTGAACCACCAAACTGGGAAAACAAAGGAGCACGTGGGCCAGCAACACAACACACCGCCTTCCTAAACAACACTCTTCGTGGCAACGCATTAGCTCTCACGCTAACAATATTCTCTCCCTTGAGCAAAATAAGAATGATATTATACTGTGCTGTACATCCTTTAAATAGAAAGTCCATTATGTAATCCTCACAACAATAGGTCCATTACCAATAACTGATTATATTCGCTAAAAAACAGTGATGCTCATTCAAACATAATCAACAAACCTCTGTTAACAATGTTTACAATTATAGTTTTGTTGCACCTAGGCTACATATAATAGTGTTGTTGCACCTAGGCTACATATTATTTTCTAAGAATTCAATCGTGGCATATATTGACTATGTTCTGAACATTTATCATGTCACTGAATACAACATCCAAATCAGCCTTCCCGTATTAACCCTCTCCGACATATGACGCGATTTTGAGCCTATTAGGGATACTTTAAAACTTTGTTACCATCAGGGGTATTTAGAAACCTTTTTGCTTTAGTTTAGTTACTTCAACCTCTGCAGTTGTCTTTGAGTTAGCTGTGGGCAGAAAACGAATTTTGGAGAGGTAATTATAAGAGTGAGAGAACTCTATTTATTATTGCTACTCTGGCAACCTCTGCGTCATATGAGTCTGAAAGGGTTAACACTCCCAAATATATCAACAATCCAGCCACACAGTATATGTTAACAGCACCCCAACAACACGCCATGGTCACCACCACTACCAGCAGCACCAGCCATACCTCTGTCAACTTCTGAGATCATCGATATTTGTACCAACTCCAGAACCAACCCTCCCCACAACCACCACCACCACCACCACCAGCGACACCCACATCCGCCTCACACCCACACTAGTTACACTCAACCGTGTGCATATTCCTCGTTTTCTGTGATCAATGTTGCTAAATATTACGTGTTTAAGTGTAGAAAAAACCGGATGCACCTCAAATTGAGATAAACATGATAATGTATATATTCTAGATTAGACATTGTGAATCATTATTTCGCATACATTTATGGGAACTTTCTTATGGTTGAATACATATTTATTTTACAATATAAGATTTGGCACTAATATATTCCGTGATAATCGATTTGATTTAGTCTAATTTTTGTCCACCTATATTATAAAGTACCTAAATTATAAGTCATTTTATCTGGTTAGGATAGACTAGGCCAGTTTATGTTAGTTCGGTTAAGGGGAGGTTTTTAGTTTGTTTCCTACTCCTCCAGCAATCTTAAAATTTGACCCCCTTGACCCCCTTTCAAGATAAATTTGTACATTTTTTGATAGAAAAATGTCCAGGCCGAAGGCCGGTTACTCTTAAATTACAGGCTCGCTATCGCTCGCCAGGATAAAATCGACACCTAAATGACACGAAAGGTCTTAAAATTAACAGAATGGGGCGGAAATTCTTAAAATCACCAAACTAATGGGGCAAACGTCTTAAAATCTCAAAAGCAATGGGGCTAGACATGAGGGAGGAAGAGGTCAAGAAAAAAGTCCCTCAAGTGGAAATCTCCCCTTAAGATTAGTTAGGATCATTAAGCGTGATCGCTCGAGGAAAAGGAAAGTCCTGGTATTTCAAGGTCATAGCAAAAGGTGTTGAATATTCCTCTTAGTCCCCCACCCCACCTCCCTCTCAGACACCCACACTGGTTCCCAACCAAGCACACACACAATGTACCTACGTAGTATTTTGTATTCCAGAACTTAAGGGGGATGACCTGTTTTTGTTCTGTCCTTTTCTATCTTGCTCTGGCTTGTATCCATTTGGCCCCATTCAGCCTACTGTTTTAAGACGTTTATCCCCATCCAGGTGTACATTTTTTACTGGTGAGCGGTAGCGAGCCAGCATATTTTTTAGTTTTGTTTGACAGCAGGCTAAATTTGTACATTTTTCGATAGAAAAATGTCTCCGGCGAAGCCGGATTTCTTCATATAATGCTGGCTCGCTATCGCTCGCCAGGAAGAAATCGACACCTAGATGGGGATAAACGTCTTAAAATAGTTGGCTGAATGGGGCCGAATGGATACAAGCCAGAGAAAGAGAGAAAAGGACAGAAATAACAAAAAGCAGGTCACCCCCCTTAATTTCATAATTACATACTTACTATTTGATCACGTTCTTCATTAACAGTTACATTAATCAACAACTGCATGGCTGTCCTCCCTTAAGGGGGGTCACCTGCTTTTTGGTTATTTCTGTCCTTTTCTCTCTTTCTCTGGCTTGTATCCATTCGGCCCCATATTTTAATTTTTCACAGTAATATGCATAGGTAAATATATCGACGTGCAGCATCAGAATCGTAAATTATATGCATTATAAGCTTGTGAAAGGTATCCGATATTCGTTGTGCAATATTGAGTTTGTGTGAAATTTGCATAACAGGATTTCGCAATCAAATCATGGTTCCCTTGGTCAAAAATTATGTTACTTTTTTGTATGATGGGCATGCAACCAAAGAATTTATTGTAAACATGATGATTTAACATCTAGTAAGTTAAGGTAAATCTGACTTATTTTTGCTTGTTTCCCTGTCGAATATTTGATTATTTTTAAGTTGTCTATCAATTTCTATAATCACGATGTCGGTGTTTGTAGTTGGTAACACTGCATTTGCACATACTTGTCTGCAGTATACTCGACACTTAACATATTAGTAATTTGACCATTAAGGGGAGGTTTTTAGTTTGTTTCCTACTCCTCCAGCAATCTAAAAATGTCACCCCCTTGACCCCCTTTCAAGATAAATTTTTACATTTTTCGGTAGAAAAATTTCCCGGCCAAAGGCCGGTGCCTCTTAAATTACAGGCTCGCTATCGCTCGCCAGGATAAAATCGACACCTGAATGGCACGAAAGGTCTTAATATGGGGTGAAAGTTCTTAAAATCGCTAAACTAATGGGGCGAACGTTTTATAATATCAAAAGCAATGGGGCTAAACATGAGGGAGAAAGGGGTCAAGAAAAAAATTCCTCAAGTGGAGATCTCCCCTTAACTAATCATGTTCGTGTTTATCAGTATGTGTTCTAATTTTATGAAATATTATTTTCCTTACCGAAATATAATTAAGCTTTCCGATATAACACAATACAAATAACATATGAATGATTTAGTATCAAATAATATATATTAAATAAGTATATTTATATTTCCTTGGCCAAAGAATCATGTGTTCAAAAACAGTAAACTGAAGTATATTTTGTTCATCAATGTATCCGTGTTATCTCTGTGTAAACCCCTTTCAACCCACGCACACTTCCACCTCGTTTACACCAGCTAATACTGTATGCATACTAATTTGCATCACGCACATTTTCTATGTGTACATGTTTTCCACTTTCGTTTTCTTCAGTCATCTTTTATTTAGTAATCTTCTGTCAACAAATTGTCTGCAACAGAAATTTATAATAATAAAAATACTTATATTACATTTGTAAGACAAGTATTAATTGTATTTAATAATTATGATCGCTCGTGCTGCCTTCTCTTAAGGGCAGATTTCCACCTGGAGGATTTTTTTCTGGACCTCTTTCTCCTTCATGTTTAGCCCCATTGCTTTTGAGATTTTAAGACGTTCGCCCCATTAGTTTGGCGATTTTAAGAACCCTCGCCCCATTTCTGTCAATTTTAAGACCATTCGTGCCATTTAGGTGTCGAGTTTTCCTGGCGAGCGATAGCGAGCCTGTAATTTAAGGGGAATCGGCCTTCGGCCGGTAAATTTTTCTACCGAAAAATTTACACATTTATCTTGAAAGGGGGTCTAGGGGGAGTAATTTTAAGTTTGATGGAAGTCTAGGGAATCAACTAAAAACCTCCCCTTAAGGTCATATTCATACGCCTTACCTTGATGAGCGAGATAAGTACAAATATACCTCACTCTTTAATACTGTCATAACAAGTTCCTTTTCAACATTCAGTTCCCTGGTCTTTGTTCGTCATGGTATAGAAAAAACACCCTTCCCACATGCGTAACGGTTTCAGCATCAGATGACACATTGCTTTCTTAATTACATTATGGATATCATTAAGCAATCTTACTCAGTTGAGGAAGGGAGTATGGGAGTCAGAGGGTTAATTTAGATTGGACTTACCACTTAAATTCCTAGAGAGACTTCCAAATTTTAGAAAAATGTCTACTGTGTGCCAGAATATAGTGAACAGATATAACGCCATAGTGCTGATAGGGTTAGGAAGTTTGGTGTGAAGTGTTTGGCATGTGTAAACTATTTTGGTGTGAAGTGTTTGGCATGTGTAAGCTATTTTGGTGTGAAGTGTTTGGCATGTGTAAACTATTTTGGTGTGAAGTGTTTGGCATGTGTAAACTATTTTGGTGTGAAGTGTTTGGCATGTGTAAGCTATTTTGGTGTGAAGTGTTTGGCATGTGTAAACTATTTTGGTGTGAAGTGTTTGGCATGTGTAAACTCTTTTGGTGTGAAGTGTTTGGCATGTGTAAACTATTTTGGTGTGAAGTGTTTGGCATGTGTAAACTATTTTGGTGTGAAGTGTTTGGCATGTGTAAACTATTTTGGTGTGAAGTGTTTGGCATGTGTAAACTATTTTGGTGTGAAGTGTTTGGCATGTGTAAGCTATTTTGGTGTGAAGTGTTTGGCATGTGTAAACTATTTTGGTGTGAAATGTTTGGCATGTGTAAACTATTTTGGTGTGAAGTGTTTGGCATGTGTAAACTATTTTGGTGTGAAGTGTTTGGCATGTGTAAACTATTTTGGTGTGAAGTGTTTGGCATGTGTAAGCTATTTTGGTGTGAAGTGTTTGGCATGTGTAAACTATTTTGGTGTGAAATGTTTGGCATGTGTAAGCTATTTTGGTGTGAAATGTTTGGCATGTGTAAACTATTTTGGTGTGAAATGTTTGGCATGTGTAAGCTATTTTGTAGGAACACAGATAAATGGGAAAACAAACGATTATACATACTGCAAATATATACCTTCATTTGTTATTGAATTGTAGCTATAATATGGTAAGCTAAAAGTTAATATTACAATTATATTCAGTGTTTTGAAACCACTAAGCCTTCCAAGGTAAATGTATGTGTGTATGACGTGAAATCGAGATTTTTTTTTATTAAGGGGAGATTTCCACCTGGAAGATTTTTTTCTGAACCTCTTTCTCCCTCATGTTTAGCCCCATTGCTTGTGAGATTTAAAGACAGTTGCCCCATTAGTTTGGCGATTTTAGGAACCCTCGCCCCATTTCTGTCAATTTTAAGACCATTCGTGCCATTTAGGTGTCGATTTTTTCCTGGCGAGCGATAGCGAGCCTGTAATTTAAGGGAAACCGGCCTTCGGCCGGGACATTTTTCTACCGAAAAATGTACAAATTTATCTTGAAAGGGGGTCAAGGGGGAGTAATTTTAAGCTTGATGGAAGTCTAGGGAATCAACTAGAACCTCCCCTTAAAGATATGCTGTATTCTTAAATTATATTGCTGATAGGTAACTGACAGCAATGAATGGGAGCAGTTTGCAAGGGAGCATAATTAATTGTTTCGTATCTTAGTAACCTGATACCAGTGGATGGTCTTAGTAACCTGATACCAGTGGATGGTCTTAGTAACCTGATACCAGTGGATGGTCTTCACCTCAAATGTAGCCTTATAATACAGTGTTGTCAATAATGTAGCCTTATAATACAGTGTTGTCAATAATGTAGCCTTATAATACAGTGTTGTCAATAATGTCGCCTTATAATACAGTGTTGTCAATTATGTCAGGTGAAAATTAGGCAGGTGTCTTCCTCATCGTTTTCTCTTGCAGCTATGCTAAGTTCAAGATTAAGGGGAGGTTTCCACTTGAGGGACTTTTTTCTTGACCCCTTTCTCCCTCATGTCTAGCCCCATTGCTTTTGAGATTTTAAGACGTTTGCCCCATTAGTTTGGTGATTTTTAAGAATTTCCGCCCCATTCTGTCAAATTTAAGACCTTTCGTGCCATTTAGGTGTCGATTTTATCCTGGCGAGCGATAGCGAGCCTGTAATTTAACCCGTACAGCCCCAGCGACGCGCCTGACGCGTCGGCGATGTATGTAACGCACAGCCCCAGAGACGCGCCTGGCGCGTCACCCTAATTGCGCCGACCGTAACCTCAGGTGTAGCCACTCAAGAGGGCTCAGATTTGTATGGGAACTGTGTACGTATCCCACGCAACCGTGCCGATGGTTGAAAACTCTCAAAGTCCACGTGCGTGCGCGCGAGCGCGCAATAACCTGTTTTTTTGGGATAATTGCCTTCAATTTTTTACTCTTATAAAATCCGTTTTCGGGGGCTCTGTAGGACCATTTTTTAAGCTTTTTGAGCGGTTTTTCGTGGTTTTTCCTTCATTCCTAACCCATTCGCTATTGTTTCTGGAATAAAACCATTTTTTGAAAACCGGCCGGGTTCTGGTGCGCAAACATTACAAAACTAGCCGGGGCTCCACGGGTTAAGAGTAATCGGCCTTCGGCCGGGACATTTTTCTACCGAAAAATGTACAAATTTATCTTGAAACGGGGTCAAGGGGGGGAAATTTTAAGATTGCTGGAGGAGTAGGAAACAAACTAGAAACCTCCCCTTAATCCGTAAAAAACTCAACATGTGTACAATTTAGACCTGATTTGTGTTTGCCTTAAATATTCAGTATAATCTAATTTAGTCATTTCACTCCACACACCAAACACCTCCCAAAGAAATTAATGAAAGCATGTGATCCTACCGGGATTCCAACCTGGGTTACCACATACACATTTTAAGCACTCTACCCATTACCCCATTAAGGCTGTTGTATAAGTACAGCACATGACCACGATTCATATCCATTAATCGAATACTGAATATTCTACTCCATGTTTAATGCTTAGGCGAAGTGAAAGAATGAAAACAAAAAATTATCACTAGACATACACCTAATGCTAAGAACTCTATAATAACTTAACCCCGAAAGGGGTTGAAATAGGGGAGCTATCCCCCCGCCAAAGGCGGCTTTCTAGGGCCTTTCCTAGCTGATGCTGAGAGGATTGGGTTCTAGTCATGTGGTGATGGGCTGGTCTATCAGAGTGAGAACTGAGCAATCTCTGCCATACCCATAGCTTACTCTGACTGTTCCTTTTACTTATATATCTTCTAGATCTCAAGTGGCGGCGTCTTTTCCGTGGATTGACCTCCCTACTGCCAACCTAGAAGTTGGCAGATTGGGAGCCAAAGCGTCACATTTTTCCCTTACCCCTCAACTTTCCCTTCATAATTGCTGAGGGGCACAGGGCCTTGGGTGGGGCTTTGGTTTCCCGGGCGTTTCCGCACCTTCCTAAGCTCCCTGCCTTGGAGTGGCTTCGGTCACCCGGGCTTTGTTAGTGGTAAGCAGGGAGGATTTTGTGGGGGCGCTCGTTTATGGCCTTGGCCTTGCTCGAGACCATGGGGCTGTTCGGCCAGACAGCCTGGGGAACAACAACAACAACAACTGTATAATAACTTAAATGAAGGATAACTTAATGGATAATATTAACCCCTTCAGCACCATGACGTATTTTTACCTTTGATTCTGGTTACCATTAGATGATTTTACACAGTTTAAGAAGGACCTATGTTACTAAGAGGGTATATTTTGAGATCGTATTTACCCATTTGAGTCGTAGAGGTCCATTATATACTAAAGAAAATCGTCTAATAGTAACCAGAATATGATCAAAATAACGTAATGGTGGTGAACGGGTTAAGTGGTCTCTTGCAAAATGTGTAAATATATTTCATGCACATACTCAACAAATAAAGCAGGAAAAAACCCGGATTGAAAGTAGTATTTAATGATAATGATGATTGATAAAATTAATATCGGATTGGTAAAAAGAAAACGTACCACTACTAATTTTGCGTAGCACAATGCGTATAAACCTTAGTCCTGGATTGTATGCATCCCTATGATTGTGAGGTTTGTAAATATACACTGCAACTAAATTTGAGTTTCAGAGCACAAGATTTCCGAATTCGCTTCCGTTTAACTACGATATTAGTCAATATATGCAATAACGCATCTCATGAATTAGTGTAGAGCCTTTGAAACACAGAAGACTTAATATTGTAATTGTTTTAGTTTCCATGCTTTCCCATTCCTGTACTGACGTAGAGCTTTTGTGTTTCAGAGCGCAGACTGGCTGGAGCTGCGGATCGTGGAGCTTACCCCGGGCATGGTGTACCTGGGCTCCAACCTAAACGAGGCCACTCAGCTTCTTCACGCTCACCAAGAGGTCCTCGCCAAGCTCCAGGTAAATCTCACCAACCTGTACGAAGTATATACACTAAGGTCCCTTCCCTAGATCCTTGTCAATTTGCAAAAACAAACTTGCTACTTGATTTTCAGTCTTATTAGCAAGGTAACTTTCTTATGTTCTTATGTAACTCCTCATATACTTGACAAGCTCCAGGTAAGTTGCATTACCCAAAGGGTAATTGTCAGGGTGCATCAACATGTTATATTATGTCCAAACCCCTGCAGATGCGATTTTCCTTCAACGTCTTTGTTAAACCAAATGCATAAACCTCTCTTCGTAGGCTCTTACAGTGATTCAGGAACAGATGTTTAACATAAACTTCTTACATTTAATAGACTTAATTATCTCTAAATCGTATTTTGTTTGTATGTGTATGAAGGAGACAGAAGGCAGGCTTCCTGTGACGAGTGTCTCCCCCAATGCCAAAAGAGTGACAGAGAGCCACATTCAAGGGACGTTGGGATCAAAATGCCTGGACACATGAAGTTTAAAGCAGTTTGTCATAGAATGAAGGAAATATTGATCGAGGGAGAGAGTTCCAGAGTTCACTAGTTGGTCGAAGAAAGACAGAAATCCGCCAATTCTTGGATTGGAAAGTTGGACAGAATAGGAGTGGGACTGTGTTGAAAGGCGAGTGCCTCTCGCACTCGCCGCAAGGGAGAGGGTATGCACTGAGAGAGCTCTGAAGAACACCGATTGTTGTAATAGCGATAGAAGAGCGAAAAAGATGCAACATTGCGGCGTGTAGAAAGAGGTTGTAGGGAACTAGTAAGAGGAAGTAAGTTCATGTGGCGAAATGATTTGGACTCTACTCTTTTGAGAAGTGCGGTTTCGGTGGAACCTCCTCACACATGCCAACAATACTTGATACATGGGCGCACTGTGCCCCTATACAGAGCAAGAAGCTGGGCAGGGGTGAAGAACCCACAAAGAGGGTTGAGCATACCTAACCTTTGAGAAGCTGTTTTAGCAAGAGTGGAAGTATGATCTTTCCAAGAAAGGTTTGGATGAAAAAAATACACCAAGAATATTGAGAGAAGATGAAGGGTTGTTTTGTTTATTGTTGAAGAGAAATTGATAGACTTGTGGAGAATTGCGACGGGTAGATAGAGGGAGAAATTTAGTCTTGGAGGCATTGAAAGTAAAAAGATTTTCTCTGCCCCAATCAGAAATAATTAAAAGATCAGAAGAGAGGCGTTCCATGGCCTTGTTACGTGACCTTTGGAGTGATTGCATGCTTGGTTGTTGTGAAAACTAGTTAAATAGTGTAAGGTAGAGTCATCACCATATCTGTGTGGATGGGACTAAACAAACTGTAAAGCATTCTAACTTTTACATTGATTCAAATAAAGTACACTACTCTAACCCCATCAATGTCTTCATCAAACAGAAGGTAAAACGCGCTACCCAGAACGTAAACTCATCGTACAGGAATTCAGACAGCGGACCCCTAGCTTTAATTGCCCTATTGCGTCTTATACTGGACCAGGGAAACATTAGCTGTCTGGTGTAACAAACGTGGAAATTAACTTTATCTTTTGGCACTATTAGGTATCGCATGTTGATACAAGCTTAGCTCCCTGTAAGGTAACAAAACTAAACTGATTTAACTAAATAAAAGACATTATATTATTGTAAATATATTAATATGAATAGTTATGTTTATAGAATAGATGGGCGATGGTAGAAACCTTTCATTGTGTAACAGACTACATATAAATATATCTACACAAGGAATGCAACGACATCAATCCTAAACACGACAGCTAATTAATTTGTCAGTAAACTCTCGTCCTTTCTCATACTCCTTTCTCTTATCTTTCCTTTTCTCTCCTCTGCCCCTCAGTGTTCGCTTGTTCTTGTCAATGTTAATTTTTACTCTTTCTTTCATTTATATACCTTCCTCGCCTCATTTATTTGTTCGTACTGTGGTGGAGTATGCTGGTGAGGGAGATATTTTGTTTTCATATGTGTGTCGGCAGTTTTCTTTTTTTATTTCTCTTCTCGTATCTACTTTTTTATCCTCTACCTTTCTCTATTCTCCTCCTCTGTTTTCGAATGTTCGTCTCTTCTAATGTCCTCGTCTATTGTCTATCATCCTCTCCTATCCTCATATCCTTGCTCATAATGTCCTCGTCTATTTTCTCTCCTTCTCTCCTATCCTCATATCCTTGCTCATAATGTCCTCGTCTATTGTCTATCCTCCTCTTCTATCCTCATATCCTTGCTCATAATGTCCTCGTCTATTTTCTATCCTCCTCTCCTATCCTCATATCCTTGCTCATAATGTCCTCGTCTATTTTCTCTCCTTCTCTCCTATCCTCATATCCTTGCTCATAATGTCCTCGTCTATTTTCTATCTTCCTCTCCTATCCTCATATCCTTGCTCATAATGTCCTCGTCTATTTTCTATCCTTCTCTCCTATCCTCATATCCTTACTCATAATGTTTTGTGAATATATTGGTGGATCGTGCTGGAGAGGAAGAGAGTGTTTACCCTGTCGACGCCTTACCTCTTAATTTCTTCTTTCCTCTCTTCCCTCTTTTCTTCCCCTCTTCTCTGTTCTACTCTTCTCGTCTCTCCTTTCATCTCCTCTCCTTACTCGCAGTGTTTTAAGGGGAGGTATCGACTTGAGGGATTTTTTTCTGGACCCCTTTCTCCCTCATGTTTAGCCCCATTGCTTTTGAGATTTTAAGACAGTCGCCCCATTAGTTTGGCGATTTTAAGAACTTTCGCCCCCATTTCCGTCAATTTTAAGACCTTTCGTGCAATTTAGGTGTCGATTTTATCCTGGCGAGCGATAGCGAGCCTGTAATTTAAGAGGAACCGGCTTTCAGCCGGGAAATTTTTCTACCGAAAAATGTACAAATTTATCTTGAAAGGGGCTCAAGGGGGTGTAATCTTAAGCTTAATGGATATCTAGAGACCAAACTAAAAACCTCCCCTTAAGGTGCTAGGACTGGGTCGTGTTGGTGAGGGCGAGTTTGTGTTTACCCTCTCGGTGTCTTACCTTGGGGCTGTGTACTCGGCCACTAGGGTACAAGCATGACAAACCGGAACTAGCCTACACTAACACAATCTAACGCAACCTATTCTATACTAGACCATTCGATTCTGTCCCAGTATATACTACTACACTAACATGAATATAACAATTGTGTTGTGTGCATATGAATTATCGATGTCATTAGGGGTTTGGTCAAATAATTAAAATATAGATTTAGTTCGACTAAGTTTATTAGTTTATGTAATTCAAAGCGAACGAGAATAAAACTTATGTTACCAAAATTACCAAGTGACATGTGAATGAGTATTGTTTGTTGTGTTATTTGTGTGTTATATATTATATAAACACATCCTTAGATTTTAGTTGATCAAATATTCAACTATGTAATTGATGGTTGCATATAATGGGTTTGAGTACCGTAGCCTTATGTGGTCCGAGGGGGGTCTTTTTGGTCCTCCTATCTAGGTGTCGTTTATATGTATGTTTTTCTGACAGAGCGATAGCGAGCCTGTAGCTTAGAAGAAATCGGCCTTCGCCATGGACATTCTCCTATCAGAAAATTTATAAACGTAGCGTGAAGGGGGTCTGATTTTTTTTTTTTTTTTTTTTTTTTTTAGCTTAATGGAAAATTGGAAAGGTGTGTTTGTCAGCCTAGGTACAAAATAAAAGCATACATTGCTCGAAAATGGCAAAATAACACAAAATCTTCAATGATAATTATACAAAATGTCATAGTAACCCACACGACGTCGGACCACAATTTAGGTCACCATACTGAATATAGACCCATGACTTATCATGACTATTGTTATTACCAGAAGGTGGATGTTCTAAGGGTAGTGGCACAAGTATTAGTGTCTCTGGTAAACAAACATGAGTGTGGTATGTGGGTGTTGGTAGCGGGGGTGGCAGTCGTAGTCAGGGTGAGAGCTCGGGTTATAAATAGTGTTTCTCTAATAGTGTAATGTGTTACGGTGGATGTAGCTTTTAAGTAATGATCGTACAGTATATGGACTATTACCTGTCTTAATATAACTTTAAATATGTCGATTGGCGCTGGTAGTCAGGATGAGAGCTCTGGTTATAAATAAGTGTTTTACTAATAGTGTGATGTTTAACAGTGGATTTGGCTATTGATTTATGAATGTCTTGCACGTGCAACATGTTAGATAATGCATACTCCAATTACTTGAAGTATATCCTTAATTAAAGTCCGTAATATAATATAATCAATAGATAATACATACGTTTCCTCTTTGTTTCTATTAGGACGGTGTGTGCTTGTTTGTATTTTCCTCCCATTCATGTGGTCTTGATCCTAGCAGTGATGGAGACAGCTAGAAAACCAAGTAGCGGCGAACAACACCAGAGAAACAAATACGAGAGAGCTTTTTCAACATCGCGACCTTTTTAGTCTTACCCAACATATTGCCAAACCCACACGGGAACACAATATCCTAGACCCTGTCTTCACTAACAACGACTCCCTAGTTCACAGCAATAACATATCGGACACAACATACTCATATCATATATTAATTGAGGTCAAAACAACCTTAGGAAATGTACAGACAACCTCAGAATAGAACCAAATTTAACTTCAATAACAAAAATATGAAGTGGGAAGAGGTAAACCAAGAAATGGAGGAAATAGACTGGGAAGATTTAATGAATAACCTTTCACCATCAGAAGGTCTAGTTATAATTATTATGTTCTCTCCACCAACTAACTTTACTCTTAAACTCGATTAATTAAATCAACAAACACATGTGGCAGTCCGGGGATTCGAACCAAGGACGCTCACACCGAAAATCAACACACTTATGCATTGCGCCACGAAGACAGTTAAAGAATGATGCACAAGCCTACGATTTATTATGCAGTTTCGAATCCTGCATACCAATCTTAGCATGTACATTCATTCCAACTGCACTATCGGAGGCTATGAATAGGTGAATTGAATAACAGGAACCATGACCCAAATCTGTATCCACCACATACCTGACATACAAACAAGACGAAGAAGCAAACAAGAACGGGAAAGAAGGAAGCTGTACAGAAGAATGAAATTACTAACACAACGACGCACACAAAATCTATAAGATGGGCAAAAGGTCAACATTGTTAGAGAAATTGTGGAAATTGAACAAAGACTAAGAATCTCATATGAACTACAAAATATAGAAGAGGAGAGGAAAGCTATTGCAGGTATAAACGAAATTTCCAAGTACTTCTTTTCATATGCCAAACAAAAGACTAAAACAGCATCAAACATCGGCCCACTAAGCAAAGAGGATGTGTCATTCACAGGAGACAAAAAGGAAATGAGCGAACTCTTACGCCGGCAGTATGAAATGGCCTTCAGTGAGCCTGACGAAACAAAAGCCATCAGAGACCAAAATGAATTGTTCATGGAAAATTCCCCTACAAATACCCCCCAGATTCTGGATATAGATTTTGGTTCAAAAGACATATAAGAGGCCCTTTCCAATATGCCATCCCACTCGGCACCAGGCCCGGACTCATGGAATTCGATCCTAATGAAGAAATGTAAGGAAAACCTCTCAAAGTCTAAACGTGGGTGAAATACCAGATAGCTTGAAAAACGCAATAATTACCCCTCTGCAAAAAGGAGGGACTAAAGCACTACCAAATAATTAATGCCTGATAGCTATAACTTCCCACATCAAAAGTAATATCTCATCATTCATGGAGGCACATGAACTACACATCACCGGTCAACATGAGTTCAGAGCAGTAAAATCATGTCTCTCACAACCTTTGGAACATTGTCACAAAGTTCAGAGCAGTAAAATCATGTCTCTCACAACCTTTGGAACATTATCACAACATTCTTAAATCATGTCTCTCACAACCTTTGGAACATTATCACAAAGTTCTTAAATCGCTAGAAGAAAAGAAAAACGTGGATGTCATTTACATTGATTTTGCTAAGGCATTTGATAAATGTAACCATGGTATTATAGCCCAAAAACTTAAAGCAGAAGGTATAACAGGGAAAATCGGACGGTGGATATACAACTTACTCGTAAACCGGAAACAATCAGTAGCAGGAAATCAAGTCACATCTGAGCCTTCAGATGTCAAAAGCTCAGTTCCCCAAGGAACAGTGCTAGCGCTCCTTCTTTTCCTCATTCTAATTAAAGACATAGATGCCTACATAAGACACAGTACAGTGTCTTCTTTTGCTGATGACACACAACTAAGCATGATAGTAACACACAAGAGGACACAGGCCGGTTGCAGGAAGACATAAATGTAGTGTTCCAGTGGACCAGGGAAAACAACATGTAGTTCAATGAAAACAAGTTCCAATTAGTACGATACGATACGGAGAGGATAATGTCATTAGCGAGGATACAAATTACGTAACAGAATCCAACCACATAATTGAACGTAAAGACAGTGTGAACGACCTTGGGGTGATAATGTCTGAACATATGGGATTCAAAGAATATAAACAGGTCAAAGTTGCAGCTGCGAAACAGATTGGATTCTGCGTAGTACTTTTATATCACGCGGTTAATTGCCTATGATAACGCTCTTCAAATCTCTAGTGCTACCGCAGCTTGAATAATGTAAAGTATTTACATCCCCATAAAAAGCATGTGAAATAAATGACTTTGAGAGTGTACAAAGGAATTTCACCTCGTATATAAACTCAGTAAAGCAGCTACACTATTGGGAGTGTTTAAGATCACTGAAACTGTACTCATTGGAGCGTAGAAGAGAACGTTATCTAATAATTTACACATGGAAAATCGCAGAGGGCTTAGTACCAAACCTTCATACCCCGATAGTCATGAAATTCAGTGATAGAAGAGGATGGGAATGCGATACCCCCGGATGGAAAACCGAGGTGCTATGGGCTCTCTGCGAGAGGGTTGGTTATCAAACAGAGGATCACATCTCTTCAACAAACTCCCACGGCGAATAAGAGACATGAGGGGCGTCTCGTTAGATAACTTCAAGAAAGCCCTCGATGTCGAACTGCAAAATGTGCCAGACTAGCCCATCTTCGCAGGGGAGCGTGCTGCCCCTTCCAACAGTCTGCTGCACCAAATCAACACTCAGAACGAGGGACGCTCCTCGGTGCCACTAGAAGAATGGCGAACACAACCTTAGGTGACCTTAGTAGGTAGGATGTAGAGCTGGTGAAGTTTTTATAGCTGTATCTAAAGTGATATAATTATGTTAAAAAGGAAGACAAGCAACAACAGACCTAATGGTTCTTACTAGTCTGCTTGGGAAAAATATATACAACATAAATATATAAATGGTACAGCCATCAACTGAAGTGCTTCAGCTCCAGAAAGACTGGTAAAAAAGCAAGATTATAGTACTATGTACGATACTGAAATGGTCACATTGCTTGGGCACAAATGCAAACAGTCGGGGATTCATGACAAGATATTTATCAAGGCGATATTTGAATGTCTGGACTGTATGTCACTCTTCAACAATTCTAGGTAATTTATTCTATAAGTTGACCACTCTGTTGAAAAAGAAGTGCTTCTCTTCATGTGAATGAAACGCCTTTCCGACACTTTTGTAAACAATACTTCTTGTGTAATTTGAGTTATCTAGTGTGAAGTACTTACTTGCATCCATGTTGTCATGGCCTTAGTGTTTATAGTTCTTTGAAGTGGTTTAAGCGCTTCTCGTACTTGTTTTTACAGTAATATATGCTGGTAAAAAAAGGTGTTCATAGTAGTTATTGTTGTTAAGATGGTATATACAGGTTGAACGGGTGCTTGAAGTTGTTTTTAAAGGAGTACATGCCGGCTAAAATAGTAGCGGTGATGAAGGATTAATAGCGTCTCCTTGGCAGCTGTTGTGACGGAGTAATTGTAGTGGAGTGGCGTTGGGGGCAGCTTGATGTTATGAAGGCGTTGGTAGTCAAGATGGTGGTAATGATAGCAGTAGTAGAAACATATAATTGGTGTTGTAAAGAGTGTTAACATAGATTAGTATGATGTTGTTGACGATTGTTGTTGTTGAAGCCATGAGGGACTGTATAATTATAGCGATTATGATCAGTAGGATTTGAATACAGACCGCTGCTTACCCCTTTGTAGGAAGTCCAGTATTGGTTACTAAGTATCGGTAATATTGATGTAGCCGATGCTTGTAAGCACTTTAGTTAATGGTCTCTATGCAAAGCTGTGCAAGTCCTCTTAATTTGAATGATGTGTTGGTAGAATAATTTAAATAACATGCACACGTCGTGGTGAGCTCAAGCTTTGAATGTGAGGCGGGCGCTCACTCTGTTTGTCTTTGTTTCCCTTGCCTCTTCGGGTTCTGTTTTCCCTTGTCCACTAGTAAATGTTCGGGTGTGGAAGAGGTTAAGGCATACACTATAAAAAAAAAAAAAAAAAAAAAACAGTGTTTCACATAAGGAGCAAAAATCGGCTTGTGTTCGAAGTGCTGCTTGTAAGCTAATTGTGACCTGTTCATATCTTGTCACTTTTGTTACAACTCAAGGTTCTGATCATGCTTTTCAAACACTTTGCCAGATAATAACATATTGTAGAGTTAAATCATCAATGGTAGCCACACTACAATATATTAAGACGTCTTCGCACTTAGTCGGGTTAAATTTTAGAAGTACGCCGGTCATATAATATTAGGTTAGATGTTTTCTCCGCAAAATTTGCCGGAAATTAAATATATTGAAAATAATCCTCTGACAAATGTTAGAGAGATAGATATTTGTCCCTATTGACAATACTTTAAAATCAGAGTGGCCTCTTGTTTATATTTCCTTAAATTATTGACTTAAGTAAATCATGAGCCAGTCCTTTGATCAGATATATACTATATATACCGGTATATATATATATATATATATATATATATATATATATATATATATATACAGTATATATATATATACGATATATATATATATATATATACAGTACAGTATATATATATATATATATATATATATATATATATATATATATAGAGAGAGAGAGAGAGAGAGAGAGAGAGAGAGAGAGAGAGAGAGAGAGAGAGAGAGAGAGAGAGAGAGAGATAAAAGTCATGGTCGATTTTCTGGATGTGAGTAAGTAGCAGGCAGTAGTCCACAGCTGCTGTCTGCATATCATGATCAAAAGGTTATCAGACTTACAGAGTAGATGCTGGTTTAGACGAAACCCATTTAAAGCGTGAATCACGGGTACACGGGAACTATTAAGCCTTTGCTTATCCAAGTTTATACTGGCTCGGGGTTGGAGTTGGGATCATATTTTTATGCAGGCATGATTTAGGTGACCATTAAAGCTTTAGCCAACCTCTTTATTAAATTAGTTTATAACATTTCAGAGTGAAATCTTATATTCTCAATTATTTAAGTGTATCAATAACTAGAGTAGGTATTTAGCTTACAGTCTCATTTTAAGTGTATCAATAACTAGAGTAGGTATTTATCTTACAGTCTCATTATTTAAGTGTATCAATAACTAGAGTAGGTATTTAGCTTACAGTCTCATTATTTAAGTGTATCAATAACTAGAGTAGGTATTTAGCTTACAGTCTCATTATTTAAGTGTATCAATAACTAGAGTAGGTATTTAGCTTACAGTCTCATTATTTAAGTGTATCAATAACTAGAGTAGGTATTTAGCTTACAGTCTCATTATTTAAGTGTATCAATAACTAGAGTAGGTATTTAGCTTACAGTCTCATTATTTAAGTGTATCAATAACTAGAGTAGGTATTTAGCTTACAGTCTCATTATTTAAGTGTATCAATAACTAGAGTAGGTATTTAGCTTACAGTCTCATTTTCCTTAAGATAACACACTGAGTATTATAGAGTGTCTCGTAGCCTATTGATATTTACGAGCTACTGTGAAGTCTCCACTGGGTTTGGTAACTTGCCTGGTTAGAAGCTGGAAGGGTGTCTCACACAGGGGTGGCGAAAATCCTGGCATGCCTACCAGAATATAACCCATGGAGTGCTCTGAAGAAGCTCTTTTCCAGTTGTGAGCCGTCTCACTCTGTCGTTAATGGGGATCTGTAATGTGGCTCAGTGTATTTCAGGGTATGCATGCTCCCCCTAACCCCCCCTACCCCCCCCCTTCCCCCCCCCCCTTCCCCTAAGCCCCCCTACCCAACCCCCCCACCACCCCACTCGCTTATTGACCAATTGACTGTATAAATGCATGTATATATAATGCAATGTTTGTCCGGTGTATGCAACAAATAAATAAATAAATAGATAATAATAATAATAATTAATAATAATAATAAATACATATATACATCTTTCGATAAAACCTTATGCAATTCCCTTCCTCACCACCAACTACTTCCTGTGTCCCCTCCTTACTTCCAGATATTCGAACTACTGAAATGTACTGTATATGGCCTGTCTCGTTCCTGTATGTACCTATGTATGTAAGAAGATCGACCAAACACTTATCGTGGTTATTATGGGAGAGTTTATATTTGTGAATTAAGGGGAGATTTCCACTTGAGGGACTTTTTTCTTGACCCCTTTCTCCCTCATGTCTAGCCCCATTGCTTTTGAGATTTTAAGACGTTTGCCCCATTAGTTTGGTGATTTTTAAGAATTTCCGCCCCATTCTGTCAATTTTAAGACCTTTCGTGCCACTTAGGTGTCGATTTTATCCAGGCGAGTGATAGCGAGCCTGTAATTTAAGAGTAATCGGCCTTCGGCCAGGACATTTTTCTACCGAAAAATGTACAAATTTATCTTGAAAGGGGGTTAAGGGGGTGAAATTTTAAGATTGCTGGAGGATTAGGAAACAAACTAGAAACCTCCCCTTAAGAGTGTCGGGATCATCAAAGGTCGGCCAAAAATGATGTGTTACTTTCCTCGTACCAAATGAAGGTACTGCCGAAGCTTCATCAAATCAGTTCATTGGTTTGAGAGAAGTCTTGTTTCAAATAGACATACAAAGAGACAGGCATAAATGATTGCATAATCTTCGCATATTTCGTTCGGCATAGACAATGACGCTCGCTTATCTCTTAATCTCCGTTTTGACTGAGAAGGCTAAACAGAAGATTAATTAAGTAAAGCTTTTATACCCAACAGCACAAATGGCGACGAATCCATGTGAATCAGTATTGAAAACAAATTAGACCATACAATGTTTCATCTTAGCCCAAATCCTTCAGAACTTGGCTTTCAGGTAGGGTGTGGTGGGAAAATAAGCACACACACACACACACACACACACACAAGATTCCCCCTTCTAGATAAATTTGCAAAAACAATCGGTAAAAGAGTGTCCTGAACAAAGGCCGGTTTCTCTTAAATTACGGGCTCGCTATCGCCCCAGGAATAGGTATGCACCTAAAGGGTGTGGACAATCTTAGTATTGGCAAAGAAATGGAGCGAAAGGTTTTAAAATCGCCAAAATAATGGGGCGAACGTCTTAAAATATCAAAACTAATGGGGCTGAACATGAGGGAGAAGAGGATCCAGAAAAACAAAAACCTACAATTAAATGTTCAAAGATTGGAATTGATTTAACTGTATAATATGTTATTGTCACCACTGTACACGCGCGACATGTCCATTGGATGTGACTGTAGGGGGGGGCGGTTGGGACAGTATTTCTGGTGTTTGTGTGTCGTGCGATGCCAAATTAGGCCTCCCGACCCTCTGACGCGCTCACAGGTAGGCAGCTCGGAGGGTGCCAAGGTCCCCGGTGCTGCTATTTTGACTCTCAAATGTAATACCTCTCTTACGACCATATATAATATTAACCTTAGAACAGTTGAACCTTTCGTCTTATTGCACGACATATATATAAATTAATGACATGCAAGTCTAGGTAGATAGCTGGGTGTCAAAATCTGGGCGTTTTATACACTCATAAAGTAAAGTGAGAGCAGTGGAAATGAATTACTTAAGGAGTGCGTGCGGAGTTACATGGAGGGATAGACAGATTAATGAGGAAGTAAGAAGGAGGTGTGGTGTGGAGGTAGATGTGCTGGAAAGTGTGAAAAGGAACAACTTGAGATGGTTCGGCCATATGGAACGTATGGAAAGCGAGAGAATGACTAAGAGGGTGTACGAGAGCGAGGTGGAGGGACAGAGGGGGAGAGGTAGACCGAATATGAGGTGGAAGGATGGAGTGAGGAACTACATGAACGAAGGCGGTGCTGGTTGGGGGGAGGGGCGTCGACTGACTGGGGACAGAGGTGCATGGGGGCGGTTCGTTCGTGGCCACCCCTTCGGGGATCACGGCGTCAGGCAATAGATAGATAGATAGATAGATAAAGTAAAAACTCCCTTGAGGTTATATACTTAAATATATCTTCAGTTAAGTCTGTTTTCCTGATAATCGAAATTAGTTGAAATACCTGTACATTGCGTGCCCGCATAGGTAGGTAACTGGATGTCAAGGTACCGGGTTCTGTAAACTCATGAATGTAGAAGCTCTCTTAAGTTCAATACCGGTACATTATTTTACAGTGTTTTCCTGGCACCAGTCGGTCTCTAGGTGTTCGAATGTCTTCGTGGTGCGATGTATAAGGTGTTGATTTTCGGTGTGAGCATCCTGGGATCGAATCCACGGACTGCCACATGTGTTTGTAAATTTCATTAATCGATTTTAGGAGTATGGTTGGTTGTTGGAAGGAACATAATAATATCAATCACATGGTTAACCATTTAGATACGAGAAGCCAATAGTAACCTACATAACATAATCATCGGAATGTATCTAAAATAACAGAAAATAAAAATCCTAAACTCATGTATACGGAGTATTTAGTTAACTGGGTTGTCTTTCCCAAGCTTAAGGGGAGATCTCCACTTGAGGGATTTTTGTCTTGACCCCTTTCTCCCTCATGTTTAGCCCCATTGCTTTTGATATTATACAACGTTTGCCCCATTAGTTTAGCGATGTTAAGAACTTTCACCCCATATTAAGATCTTTCGTGCAATTCAGGTGTCGATTTTATTCTGGCGAGCGATAGCGAGCCTGTAATTTAAGAGGAACCGGCTTTCAGCCGGGACATTTTTCTACCGAAAAATGTACAAATTTATCTTGAAAGGGGGTCTAGGGGGAGTAATTTTAAGCTTGATGGAAGTCTAGGGAATCAACTAAAAACCTCCCTTAACAATAATTATCCAACCGTACGTAGACTTGATATACAGTAATTGCATGTTAGCCAGGATACATATATATAATTGCATGTTAGCCAGGATACATATATATATATATATATATATATATATATATATAAACTTCACTGTAATTAAAGGGTTGTTTATAATTACGAGTTTCCACGCACGAAGGACCAAGAGCGACAGATTTATTTACATTTTTTATGGTGTGTGTATATTTTTGGCGTCGCGTCCACGGGGGGAAATAGAAAGGCATGTAAGTGAATGTTTATTTAAGGGGAGATTTCCACTTGAGTTTTTTTTTCTTGACTCCTTTCTCCTTCATGTTTAGCCTCATTGTTTTTCTAATTGTAAGACGTTTGCCCCATTATTTTGACGATTTTAAGAACTTTCAACCCATTTCTGTCAATTTTAAGACCTTTCGTGCCATTTAGGTGTCGATATTTTCCTGGCGAGCGATAGCGAGCCTGTAATTTAAGAGGAACCGGCCTTCGGGCCAGGACATTTTTCTACCGAAAAATGTACACATTTATATTGAAAGGGGTCTACGGGGTGTAATTGTAAGCTTTGATGGGGGTCTAGGGAACAAACTAAAGACCTCCCCTTAAGTTATGACTTTGAGCTTGCCTCGTGTTTACTGTTTGTGTATAATGGTATGTGGGACTAAAATATTGTGAAGGAAAATTATTAAGAATAATTTATCGTTGAACTTGTATATTTCTTGCCTATTTCACCTTTTGGCTTTTTGAATATGTAGGATTTGAGAAAGACCCACTGACCTTCGCAGATTTATACATAACTTAAAGGGAGATTTCCACTTGAGGGACTTTTTTCTGGACCACTTAATTTCTCCCTCATGTTTAGCCCCATTGCTTTTGACATTTTAAGACGTTCGCCCCATTAGTTGGATTGTTTTAAGAACTTTCGCCCCATTTCTGTCAATTTTAAGACCTTTCGTGCCATTTAAGGTGTCGATTTTTCCCTGGCGAGCGATAGCGAGCCTGTAATTTAAGAGGAATCGGCCTTCGGCCGGGACATTTTTTCTACCGAAAAATGTACACATTTATCTTGAAAGGGGGTCTAGGGGGTGTATTTTTAAGATTGATGGAATTATAGGGAACAAACTAAAAACCTGCCCTTAATAGGTTTAGAGCTAGCCTACAATCTCTCCCACTGTGACTATAGACTGTGAATGTCTCCTTCATTCACATAGAAAGAAAATTATAATTCCCATACTTTACCTAATATTAATACCTACTTTGAAGTGCTGAGGGGTTTGATGTGAGTTTGACATTCTACTAAACTCGTAAGCTTGAATTAGTCACCAATCTAGCCATCTTGCCTTATGAGTGTAACCTCTGGGTTGGTAGAAAGTAGCACGTTTTGAAGAGAGGTCTCGCCATCTTCATTTTATCGGCGTTGTGATACATTTAAACTATTTTGTTCACCTGCCATTCGAACCCTCGCTGGGGCATGACACAAAATATTAATTTATTAAGGCTCTACTTGTTTATCAGTGAGGCCTTCAATGTGCCCCAGATTACTCGTATCCTTCTCTAGTACTTAGTTGCTAGCGCTTGTGTGTGAGGTGTTTGTGTGTAGGGCATCTAGCTACGTGATCATGAGTCGGAGCGGGTGGTGGTGGATGGGATATAATTCCAAATGAAGCCATTACTTTTAAGCTCCTCGGGGGTCTAGTTGGTTAGATACTGGAGTGCTGCACTACTGGCCTCGGTTCGAACCCTTGCTGGGGCATGACACAAAATATTTATTCAGTGTTCCTGCGTTTCCTCACGCTATGTCTATTTATATTGCCAGATGCCCTAATTTCCGAGAAGGTGGACACAAATGAATCGCTTCCATGCTCCTCTGGAATCCGTCAGCTGGTGCCCCTTCTCCCAACCCACACCACTTTTACTCACATACCTCTCAACTCCATCCTTCCATCTCATTTTCGGTCTACCTCTTCCTCTCTGCCCTTCCACCGCAGTAACACGCACTTAGTCATTTTCTCATTCCCCATGCTCTCCACACGACCAAACCACGTTAAGATGTTCCCTTTCACACTCTCCAGCATATATACACTATATATCCCCACCACATCCCTCTGTCGGTCTCTGCTGTGACCCAACACGCACTTCGCACGTAACTCCTTTCAACCCTTCTAACCCCTTAGAATGTTCAACAGGATGGCATAGCTGATTTTAGATACGACCAGACAATTATCCTCATCTTAGGAACTTCTTATATTAAAGTCACATAGTTTTATCAACTGATCCTCTCAATCCCATGTTGAAACGCTTTATTTTGTCTTAGCGCACTGCAATTTTTTTAACACTAAGCTTAAATGGCATCTCATCTAGTTAAGGTGATAAATGCAATGGGATGTTGTAGAAGATATCCACTTCATCAATGACATTATGGTTTACAAGACCTGGTATACAATATGGAGTCTACTGTAAAACAAGTTGTAGCCTCTCCTAACAGAGCAAGACCAACCACCAGCCCCCCTCGGCCAAATATAACCCGGGTTGTCATAAAGCCGGTATCACACGAGCGCTTTTTTCACTCAACATTTATCCTTAACACTGGTCTGGCAGCTTATGAGGTAAACATTTAGATGATTTCGGTTACCTAAATTCATCTACCATCAGTCTAGTTTCCGATACCAGTGCAAAATACTCCAGAAATGTTGCCAGAAAAATGTTGATCATCGAATGTTGACTATAAAAGCTCTCGTGTGATACCGGCTTAAGTCACGGGTTGCCTCCAAAGGGTCAGGTTACTTTGCCACATATTCACTTTGCCTCGGAAACACTTCACCCCATGCCCTCTTTGCCACACTACCACTTGGCCTCAGTCACTTCACGACACGACCACTTCGCTTCAACCATTTCCCTTCACAACCACTTCGCTTCATTCACTTCAACTTGCGACCAGTTCGTCTCCCGTCCTCTTCGCCTCACAGCCACTTCGTATATCAAAATCAACCTCTTGCAACCTCAATACCTCTATTCAATACCGTAATTTTGCTTAACATATATTACAGCATATTCTTTAGAGACTTCAAAACTTAACATACTGATGGACGATTTATTTAACGTACATTTGATTTGTGAGGCTGGTAAAAGTAACTGAGTTGTTGGTTATCTGCATATTGCTTGAACAGTGAAATGGCCATGGGGCGAAGTTTGGTGCCAGGGAATCTAGTATTGACTCATAAATATCCACAAGACCACACACATTTGGACACTCAAATAACACATACAGTACTTCCATATAACACACACACACACACACACACACACACACACACACACACACACACACACACACACACACACACACACACACACACACACACACACACACACACACTTACATGCGATCGTAATTATACAGAAAGAATTGTTGAGAGTTATGGTGAAATGGTATCAGTATATAGCCAAAGTATCGTACTTTTACTTGACATTGTGTATGTCGAAATGAACATTGTAGAGAACACCTAATTGCGCAGTGCAATAATGCAAAAACAAGTATATGAATTATAGTACCCTTACGTAAACGTGTCGTTAAATTCTAGAATATTTGATAAACAATATTGAAGAGAACTGATGATGCATATAACGAAAATATATTAAGATGTTTAATGTTTATATATACACGATGCAAACAAATATCTCTGTTTATACTGTATATCAACACATATTTTTGGCGGTGCATCAAACCTCATAATGAAAACAAATAGCTTTTACACGACCTACTAAAACAGTAAATTGTGTGTTGTGTGTGCAGCAGATCAAATAATATGAGCTCAAGGAAAATTATTAAACTCTACGAAGGAGATGAATAATAGAATATAATAGTTTACCAAATAGCGTGATCGTGCAATGACCTTGTTGTATACTTAATGCAGCCAATATTATTTCAATCGTGTTGCCATGTTTAGTACTGGGAAGGTGTTTGACGGACTATTGTAGGGTATGTGAATATACTGATTGTTTTAGCTCTCTTACACACACATACACACACACACACACATATCATATAAAACAGCATACGTCATATACAATAGAACATCAATTTCTTCACACATACTTAGCAATAGTTATGTCAATCAATGGCGCAGCATAAAGGAAATGTATATAATCTTTCAAAATTAACCACAGACATGGGTAATTTAATGTTCAGTACTAGATTTTAAATACTTGGAATCTTCATATCTTCACTAAAATGTCCTGCATAGAATTCCTGGAAGTTGTAAATTGCTCACATGTACTGTTCAGTATATACGTGCGTATTGGCAGGCAGGGTGTAAAGTAATTATTTATCTTTTATCCCGAATTGATCCAAACGAGGTCTTTTTGGATCTCCCCTGTTTCATTCCATTATTTTGGAGATTTAAGACGCTTCACCCAATTAGTATGGCGATAATATGACGCTTCACCCAATTAGTATGGCGATAATATGACGCTTCACCCAATTAGTATGGCGATAATATGACGCTTCATCCATCAGTTTGGCGATAATATGACGCTTCATCCATCAGTTTGGCGATAATATGACGCTTCACCCATCAGTTTGGCGATAATATGACGCTTCACCCATCAGTTTGGCGATAATATGACGCTTCACCCATCAGTTTGGCTATAATATGACGCTTCACCCATCAGTTTGGCGATAATATGACGCTTCACCCATCAGTTTGGCGATAATATGACGCTTCACCCATCAGTTTGGCGATAATATGACGCTTCACCCATCAGTTTGGCGATAATATGACGCTTCAACCATCAGTTTGGCGATAATATGACGCTTCATCCATCAGTTTGGCGATAATATGACGCTTCAACCATCAGTTTGGCTATAATATGACGCTTCACTCTATTCATGTGTTGATTTTTTTTGTTCTGGGCGAGCGATAGCGAGCATGTAACTTGGAAGAAATCGCTCTTCGGCCAGGACATTGTTCAATCACAAATTGTACACATGTAGCTTGAGGGGGGTCTGGTAAGCATTGTACACATGTAGCTTGAGGGGGGTCTGGTGAGCATTGTACACATGTAGCTTGAGGGGGGTCTGGTGAGCATTGTACACATGTAGCTTGAGGGGGGTCTGGTGAGCATTGTACACATGTAGCTTGAGGGGGGTCTGGTGAGCATTGTACACATGTAGCTTGAGGGGGGTCTGGTGAGCATTTCTTTTAGTTTGAGGAAGTCTGGATAGGCGTGTTTGTCAGCCTAGGGGACAAACTAAAATACATTTCTCGAAAATGGCAAAAGCAAACATAATCCTCAATATATACTTAAGGAGACATGGGCCGGTTTTCTGGACCACCACTTTCTCCCTCGTGTTTAGCCCCATTACTTTTCAGGTGTTAAGATGTTTGCCCCATTAGTTAGTCGATTTTAAGGCCTTTCATCCCATTTCGTCGTCCATATTTAGACCTTTCGTGCTATTTAGGTGTCGATTTTTTCCCTGGCGACCGATAGTGAGCCTGTAATGTTGGAAGAACCGGCCTTCGGCCGGGAAATTTTTCTGCCGAAAAATGTACAAATTAATCTAGAAGGGGGATCTAATGGATGATTTTTTTTAATTTGATGGAGGTCTAGGGAGGAAATTAGAAAAATAATGAATACATGCAAAAATCGCCCAAAAAGTGAAACATCAAATATAAAAATATTAAATCAAATATCATAATAAACCCAAAAGAAACTTCGGAGCAGATAGTGTTAAGTGTTCTAGCTTTACTTTTTGTTTATCTGACCACAACCTTTCTCGTGTACTTAAGGGGAGGAAGACCGTTTTTCTGGACCCCCTTCTCCCTAATGTTTAGCCCCACTAATTGTGAGATTAGAACACATATGGCCCATTAGTTTGGCGATTTTAACACCTTTCGCCCCATTTCGTTGTCAATTTTAAGACCTTTCGTGCCATTTAGGTGTCGATTTTTTCCTGGCGAGCGATAGCGAGTCTGCAATTTTAAGAGGAACCAGCCTTCGGCCGGGACATTTTTCTACCGAAAAATGTACAAATTTATCTTGAAGGGGGGTCTAGAGAGTGTTTTTCTAAGCTTGATGGAGGTCTAGGGAGAAAACTAAGCAAAATATATGAATAAATGAATTAATAGACCAAACAAACGGTCTGCCTCCCCTTAACTCCCTACACATACTTAATACTTATTATTCTCACATAGTCTTTGATTGGGTTAGAGTAAGTTAGCAAAGCTTTTTTTTTTTTTTTTTTTTTTTTTTCTATGTGATTGAGGGAGGCAAAAGGCATAACTGCCTATAGCGAGTGCCTCCCCCATAGTTGAAAGAGTGACAGGGCCAAAATCAAGGGACGTTCGAGCCAAAATGCCTGGACACACGGAGTTTGAAGCAATTTAAGTCATAGGAAGAGGGAAAGACTGATTCTGGGAGAGAGTTCCAGAGCTCAGCTGTTGAGTAGAAGAAAGTTTGAGAGTAACGTTTCACTCTTGGGTTGGAGAGTTGCACAGAGTAGGGGTGGGATTGAGTTGCAAGACGGGTACCACGTGCCCTACGTAAAGGAGGTGGTATGCACTGGGATAGCTCTGAGGAACACTGATTATTATAGTAGCGATAGAATAGCGAGAGAGAGATGCAACATTGCGGCGGAGAGAGAGAGATTGCAGAGAGTTGGTGAGTGGACGGGAGTTAATGATACGAAAGGCCTTCCTTTCAACTTTGTCTAGGAGAGCAGTGTGAGAGGAACCTCCCCACACATGTGAACAATACTCAATACAAGGGCGCACTATGCCCCTGTACAGAGCAAGAAGCTGTGCAGGGGAAAAGAACCCCTAAGGCGGTTGAGCACACCCAGCTTCTGGGAGGCTGCCTTAGCAAGACTGGTAATATGGTCCTTCCAAATGAGAGCAGAAGAAAAAGAGACACCAAGAATATTGAGAGAAGATGAAGGGTTGATTTTTGTATTGTTGAAGAATAAGGGATAGTCCGCTGGGAGATCCTGACGGGTAGATAGATGGAGAAATTGGGTTTTGGAAGCATTAAAGTTAACAAGGTTTTCTCTGCCCCAATTGGAAATAGTATTTAGATCAGAATTTAAGAGTTCTATGGCTTCATTACGTTTGTCGTTGAGGGATTGCTGGCTGGGGCGTTCTGAAAAACTAATGGAGTAGTGCAAGGTTGAGTCGTCTGCGTATGAATGGATGGGAATTAAGGTACAGTTAAGGAGATCATTTATAAAAATTAGAAAGAGAATAGGAGATAGGACAGAGCCCTGAGGAACACCGGAGTTTATAGGGTGAGGAAGTGAACAATGGCCGTCCACAACCGTGGCTATGGAACGGCCGGAAAGGAAATTAGAGACAAAGGCACAGATGGAGGGATAGAAACCGGCTTGGTTGATTAGCATCGATAAGTATAAACTGCATCATCTGGGTGAGAACAATTAATTCACATATTTCGGAATGGAATAGATGTGTGACGTGCAAGACGTTCTAAAAATTGTGATGCTGTGTCTGTGAATCATATCCTGTGTTGTGTATTTGTGGAAGTCTAAACAAAGACGCTAAAACCCAAGCCAATAGTAACGCCATGGCGAAAACAGGTTATTTGTTATGTGTGATTTGTGTTGATATTTTTGTTCATTGGTTTTGGAAGAGTTCCTATTATGGCGTCACCGATATTAGTCAAGCTTTCATATTTAACCATATCTGAATTAATTACTCTTCATTATAATTTGTTTCGTTAATTTATCTATCAGTTATAATAATGATATTTGGCACTAAATTAAATGTTGCTTCCTACACTGGTACCATTATACTGTTGTGTGTATATATGGTCTGCACTATGCTCTTTATACTGTTGTGTGTATATATGGTCTGCACTATGCTCTTTATACTGTTGTGTGTATATATGGTCTGCACTATGCTCTTATACTGTTGTGTTATATGGTCTGCACTATGCTATATGTTGTGTTATATATGGTCTGCACATGCTCTTTATACTGTTGTGTGTATATATGTGTTTATACTGTTGTGGATATAGGTCTGCACTATGCTCTTTATACTGGTGTGTGTATATGGTCTGCACTATGCTCTTTATACTGTTGTGTGTATATATGGTCTGCACTATGCTCTTATACTGTTGTGTGTATATGGTCTGCACTATGCTCTTTATACTGTTGTGTGTATATATGGTCTGCACTATGCTCTTTATACTGTTGTGTGTATATATGGTCTCCACTATGCTCTTTATACTGTGTGTGTATATATGGTCTGCACTATGCTCTTTATACTGTTGTGTGTATATATGGTCTGCACTATGCTCTTTATACTGTTGTGTGGTATATATGGTCTGCACTATGCTCTTTATACTGTTGTGTATATATGGTCTGCACTATGCTCTTTATACTGTTGTGTGTATATATGGTCTGCACTATGCTCTTTATACTGTTGTGTGTATATATGGTCTGCACTATGCTCTTTATACTGTTGTGTGTATATATGGTCTGCACTATGCTCTTTATACTGTTGTGTGTATATATGGTCTGCACTATGCTCTTTATACTGTTGTGTGTATATATGGTCTGCACTATGCTCTTTATACTGTTGTGTGTATATATGGTCTGCACTATGCTCTTTATACTGTTGTGTGTATATATGGTCTGCACTATGCTCTTTATACTGTTGTGTGTATATATGGTCTGCACTATGCTCTTTATACTGTTGTGTGGTATATATGGTCTGCACTATGCTCTTTATACTGTTGTGTGTATATATGGTCTGCACATGCTCTTTATACTGTTGTGTGTATATATGGTCTGCACTATGCTTTATACTGTTGTGTGTATATATGGTCTGCACTATGCTCTTTATACTGTTGTGTGTATATATGGTCTGCACTATGCTCTTTATACTGTTGTGTGTATATATGGTCTGCACTATGCTCTTTATACTGTTGTGTATATATGGTCTCCACTATGCTCTTTATACTGTTGTGTGTATATATGGTCTGCACTATGCTCTTTATACTGTTGTGTGTATATATGGTCTGCACTATGCTCTTTATACTGTTGTGTGTATATATGGTCTGCACTATGCTCTTTATACTGTTGTGTGTATATATGGTCTGCACTATGCTCTTTATACTGTTGTGTGTATATATGGTCTGCACTATGCTCTTTATACTGTTGTGTGTATATATGGTCTGCACTATGCTCTTTATACTGTTGTGGTGTATATATGGTCTGCACTATGCTCTTTATACTGTTGTGTGTATATATGGTCTGCACTATGCTCTTTATACTGTTTGTGTTATATATGGTCTGCACTATGCTCTTTATACTGTTGTGTGTATATATGGTCTGCACTATGCTCTTTATACTGTTGTGTGTATATATGGTCTGCACTATGCTCTTTATACTGTTGTGTGTATATATGGTCTGCACTATGCTCTTTATACTGTTGTGTGTATATATGGTCTGCACTATGCTCTTTATACTGTTGTGTGTATATATGGTCTGCACTATGCTCTTTATACTGTTGTGTGTATATGGTCTGCACTATGCTCTTTATACTGTTGTGTGTATATATGGTCTGCACTATGCTCTTTATACTGTTGTGTGTATATATGGTCTGCACTATGCTCTTTATACTGTTGTGTGTATATATGGTCTGCCACTATGCTCTTTATACTGTTGTGTATATATGGTCTGCACTATGCTCTTTATACTGTTGTGTATATACTGTATATGGTCTGCACTATGCTCTTTATACTGTTGTGTGTATATATGGTCTGCACTATGCTCTTTATACTGTTGTGTGTATATATGGTCTGCACTATGCTCTTTATACTGTTGTGTGTATATATGGTCTGCACTATGCTCTTTATACTGTTGTGTATATATATGGTCTGCACTATGCTCTTTATACTGTTGTGTGTATATATGGTCTGCACTATGCTCTTTATACTGTTGTGTGTATATATGGTCTGCACTATGCTCTTTATACTGTTGTGTGTATATATGGTCTGCACTATGCTCTTTATACTGTTGTGTGTATATATGGTCTGCACTATGCTCTTTATACTGTTGTGTGTATGTATGGTCTGCACTATGCTCTTTATACTGTGGGTGTATATATGGTCTGCACTATGCTCTTTATACTGTTGTGTATATATGGTCTGCCACTATGCTCTTTATACTGTTGGTGTGTATATATGGTCTGCACTATGCTCTTATACTGTTGTGGTAATATATGGTCTGCACTTGCTTTATACTGTTGTGTGTATATATGGTCTGCACTATGCTCTTTCTATACTGTTGTGTGTATATATGGTCTGCACTATGCTCTTATACTGTTGTGTGTATATATGGTCTGCACTATGCTCTTTATACTGTTTTGTGGATATATGGTCTGCACTATGCTCTTTATACTGTTGTGGTGTATATATGGTCTGCACTATGCTCTTTATACTGTTGTGTATATATGGTCTGCCACTATGCTCTTTATACTGTGTTGTGTGTATATATGGTCTGCACTATGCTCTTTATACTGTTGTGGTGTTATATGGTCTGCACTATGCTCTTTATACTGTTGTGTATATATATATGGTCTGCACTATGCTCTTTATACTGTTGTGTGTATATATGGTCTGCACTATGCTCTTTATACTGTTGTGTGTATATATGGTCTGCACTATGCTCTTTATACTGTTGTGTATATAATGGTCTGCACTATGCTCTTTATACTGTTGTGTTATATATGGTCTGCACTATGCTCTTTATACTGTTGTGTATATATATGGTCTGCACTATGCTCTTTATACTGTTGTGTATATATATGGTCTGCACCATCGTCTTTATACTGTTTTGTATAAATATGGCCTGCACTATGCTCTTTATACTGTTGTGTGTATATGGTCTGCACTATGCTCTTTATACTGTTGTGTGTATATATATGGTCTGCACTCTGCTCTTTATACTGTTTGTGTATAATATGGGTCTGCACTATGCTCTTTATACTGTTGTGTGTATATATGTCTGCACTATGCTCTTTATACTGTTGTGTGTATATATGGTCTGCACTATGCTCTTTATACTGTTTGTGTGTATATTGGTCTGCACTATGCTCTTTATACTGTTGTGGTGTATATATGGTCTGCACTATGCTCTTTATACTGTTGTGTATATATATGGTCTGCACTATGCTCTTATACTGTTGTGTGTATATATGGTCTGCACTATGCTCTTTATACTGTTGGTGTATATATATGGTCTGCACTATGCTCTTTATACTGTTGTGTATATATATGGTCCTGCACTATGCCTCTTTATACTGTTGTGTGTATATATGGTCTGCACTATGCTCTTTATACTGTGTGTATATATGGTCTGCACTATGCTCTTTATACTGTTGTGTGTATATATGGTCTGCACTATGCTCTTTATACTGTTGTGTATATATATGGTCTGCACTATGCTCTTTATACTGTTGTGTGTATATATGGTCTGCACTATGCTTTATACTGTTGTGTGTATATATGGTCTGCACTATGCTCTTTATACTGTTGTGTATATATATGGTCTGCACTATGCTCTTTATACTGTTGTGTGTATATATGGTCTGCACTATGCTCTTTATACTGTTGTGTAATATATGGTCTGCACTATGCTCTTTATACTGTTTTGTGTGTAATATATGGTCTGCACTATGCTCTTTATACTGTTGTGTGTATATATGGTCTGCACTATGCTCTTTATACTGTTGTGTGTATATATGGTCTGCACTATGCTCTTATACTGTTGTGTGTATATATGGTCTGCACTATGCTCTTTATACTGTTGTGTGTATATATGGTCTGCACTATGCTCTTTATACTGTTGTGGTGTATATATGGTCTGCACTATGCTCTTTATACTGTTGTGTGTATATATGGTCTGCACTATGCTCTTTATACTGTTGTGTGTATATATGGTCTGCACTATGCTCTTTATACTGTTGTGTGTATATATGGTCTGCACTATGCTCTTTATACTGTTGTGTGTATATATGGTCTGCACTATGCTCTTTATACTGTTGTGTGTATATATGGTCTGCACTATGCTCTTTATACTGTTGTGTGTATATATGGTCTGCACTATGCTCTTTATATGTGTATATATGGTCTGCACTATGCTCTTTATACTGTTGTGTATATATGGTCTGCACTATGCTCTTTATACTGTTGTGTGTATATATGGTCTGCACTATGCTCTTATACTGTTGTGTGTATATATGGTCTCCACTATGCTCTTTATACTGTTGTGTGTATATATGGTCTGCACTATGCTCTTTATTCTGTTGTGTGTGTATATGGTCTGCACTATGCTCTTTATACTGTTGTGTATATATATGGTCTGCACTATGCTCTTTATACTGTTGTGTATATTATGGTCTGCACTATGCTCTTTATACTGTTGTGTATATATGGTCTGCACTATGCTCTTTATACTGTTGTGTGTATATATATGGTCTGCACTATGCTCTTTATCTGTTGTGTGTATATATGGTCTGCACTATGCTCTTTATACTGTTGTTGTGTATATATGGTCTGCACTATGCTCTTTATACTGTTGTGTGTATATATGGTCTGCACTATGCTCTTTATACTGTTGTGTGTATATATGGTCTGCACTATGCTCTTTATACTGTTGTGTATATATATGGTCTGCACTATGCTCTTTATACTGTTGTGTGTATATATGGTCTGCACTATGCTCTTTATACTGTTGTGTGTATATGGTCTGCACTATGCTCTTTATACTGTTGTGTGTATATATGGTCTGCACTATGCTCTTATACTGTTGTGTATATATATGGTCTGCACTATGCTCTTTATACTGTTGTGTGTATATATGGTCTGCACTATGCTCTTTATACTGTTGTGTATATATATGGTCTGCACTATGCTCTTTATACTGTTGTGTATATATACATGGTCTGCACTATGCTCTTTATACTGTTGTGTGTATATATGGTCTGCACTATGCTCTTTATACTGTGTGTGTATATATGGTCTGCACTATGCTCTTTATACTGTTGTGTGTATATATGGTCTGCACTATGCTCTTTATACTGTTTGGTGTGTATATATGGTCTGCACTATGCTCTTTATACTGTTGTGTATATATATGGTCTGCACTATGCTCTTTATACTGTTGTGTGTATATATGGTCTGCACTATGCTCTTTATACTGTTGTGTGTATATATGGTCTGCACTATGCTCTTTATACTGTTGTGTGTATATATGGTCTGCACTATGCTCTTTATACTGTTGTGTGTTATATGGTCTGCACTATGCTCTTTATACTGTTGTGTATATATATGGTCTGCACTATGCCTTTTATACTGTTGTGTGTATATATGGTCTGCACTATGCTCTTTATACTTTGTGTGTATATATGGTCTGCACTATGCTCTTTATACTGTTGTGTATATATAATGGTCTTGCACTATGCTCTTTATACTGTTGTGTGTATATATGGTCCTGCACTATGCTCTTTATACTGTTGTGTATATATATGGTCTGCACTATGCTCTTTATACTGTTGTGTGTATATATGGTCCTGCACTATGCTCTTTATACTGTTGTGTATATATATGGTCTGCACTATGCTCTTTATACTGTGGTGTGTATATATGGTCTGCACTATGCTCTTTATACTGTTGTGTGTATATATGGTCTGCACTATGCTCTTTATACTGTTGTGTGTATATATGGTCTGCACTATGCTCTTATACTGTTGTGTGTATATATGGTCTGCACTATGCTCTTTATACTGTTGTGTGGTATATATGGTCTGCACTATGCTCTTTATACTGTTGTGTGTATATATGGTCTGCACTATGCTCTTTATACTGTTGTGTGTATATATGGTCTGCACTATGCTCTTTATACTGTTGTGTATATATGGTCTGCACTATGCTCTTTATACTGTTGTG
This sequence comes from Paralithodes platypus, assembly GCA_032716605.1. Classification (NCBI taxonomy): domain Eukaryota; kingdom Metazoa; phylum Arthropoda; class Malacostraca; order Decapoda; family Lithodidae; genus Paralithodes; species Paralithodes platypus. The sequence goes on from CM064556.1 coordinate 8,366,260, forward strand.
TATATATGGTCTGCACTATGCTCTTTATACTGTTGTGTATATATGGTCTGCACTATGCTCTTTATACTGTTGTGTGTATATATGGTCTGCACTATGCTCTTTATACTGTTGTGTGTATATATGGTCTGCACTATGCTCTTTATACTGTGTGTGTATATATGGTCTGCACTATGCTCTTTATACTGTTGTGTGTATATATGGTCTGCACTATGCTCTTTATACTGTTGTGTGTATATATATGGTCTGCACTATGCTCTTTATACTGTTGTGTGTATATATGGTCTGCACTATGCTCTTTATACTGTTGTGTGTATATATGGTCTGCACTATGCTCTTTATATATATGGTCTGCACTATGCTCTTTATATATGGTCTGCACTATGCTCTTTATATATATGGTCTGCACTATGCTCTTTATATATATGGTCTGCACTATGCTCTTTATATATATGGTCTGCACTATGCTCTTTATATATATGGTCTGCACTATGCTCTTTATATATATGGTCTGCACTATGCTCTTTATATATATGTTGTGTATATATGGTCTGCACTATGCTCTTATATATATATGGTCTGCACTATGCTCTTTATAGTGCACTTTTGTGCCAATTTGTCAAACTAATGGAACGAAACGTCTTAAAATCTCAAAGTTAATAGGATTACACATGAGGGAGAAGAAGCAACTACCTCCCCCTTAAGGGGAGATCTCCACGTGAGGGATTTTTTTCTTGACCCCTTTCTCCCTCATGTTTAGACCCATTGCTTTTGATATTATAAAAACGTTTTGCCCCATTAGTTTAGCGATTTTAAGAACTTTCACCCCATATTAAGACCTTTCGTGCAATTCAGGTGTCGATTTTATCCTGGCGAGCGATAGCGAGCCTGTAATTTAAGAGGGACCGGCCTTCGGCCGGGACATTTTTCTACCGAAAAATTTACAAATTTATCTTGAAAGGGACTCAAGGGGGTGTAATTTTAAGCTTGATGGAGGTCTAGGGAACAAACTAAATACCTCCCCTTAATTTTGATCTTAAATCTTCTGTGGTAAGCCTAATATGATCATGCGGTACAGTATCGGTGTTTATGGTTTGCTTTGTTTAAATCTTTTTAAAAATAAAAGGATAAATATTCTACGTTAACAATAGACGATGTTGTTAAGATCAGGAAATGCATCTTATAGTCAAGAAGTTAAAGACAACCTGGAGTAAGTCTTCAGTACACTTGTACCTTGATGACTTGTAATGTTGGTGGTGTAATGGTTAAGGTGTCTAGAAATCTGGGTGTGATAACCCGGGTTCGAATCCTGGTGCATCACATATTTCATTAATTTCATTGGAGGTGTTTGGTGTTGTGGTGAAATTAATAAAAAATAGATTAACATTAGACGAGTTTTTACGATCAACCAAAGTTTCTCGTTGGGAAGGTTTAGCAAAACAATAGTTTCATACTATCACGTTGTGGGATGAATCCAGTATAATTTACTGTTTAATTTCCATGTCTAGCTATGCAGTCATTAAAATCAGGTCCTTTAAGTTCCTTTGTTATGTATGTTTGGCGTAAACAAAAAACTTAAACCAATTAGGCTTTGGTTAGTTTTTCCATTTCTCTTCGTACATAAGTTTTTATGTACGAAGAGAAACGGAAAAACTAACCAAAACTGTGACCATTAATCATGAACGCCAATTAGGCTTTACTAAAGGTGTTGTGAGCACGATATTAAGACTTTAGTGATGGCAGCACGTGAGGAGGACCTATCACTCCAGGGCAAACAAACCTGTCTTGTTTATGATTGCCCCATGGTGAAAGTCCCTGCACCTAACATTTACCAGCTTGTCGAGAACTCCTTACAAAACACTGCCAAACTTTAACGATTCAATATAAAAGGTACTAACTAAAGGATACCATACTTGTTGTCGATAACTCGTTTATGGGGAGGTTTTTAGTTTGGTCCCTAGATATCCTTCAAGCTTAAGATTACACCCCCTTGAGCCCCTTTCAAGATAAATTTGTAAATTTTTCGGCAGAAAATTTTCCCGGCTTGCCGGTTCCTTTTAAATTACAGGCTCGCTATCGCTCGCCAGGAAAAAATCGACACCTAAATGGCACGAAAGGTCTTAAAATTGACAGAAATGGGTTGAAAGTTTTTAAAATCGTCAAAATATTGGGGCGAACGTCTAAAAATTAGAAAAACAATGGGGCTAAACACGAGGGAGAAAGGCGTCAAGACAAAAAATCCCTCAAGTGGAAATCTCCCCTTAACGAAACCAACGCATTTTAACCCTATTTGGCCCGAAGTGGTCTTTTTGGACCTCCCGTGTTTCGATCCATTAGTCTGGATATTTTATAACTTTTCACCCATTAATTTGGCAATAATAAGACGCTTCACCCAATTCAGGTGTCAATTTATTTCTGGACGAGCGACACCGAGCCTATAACTCAGTAGAAATTGGCTATCGGCCGGGATATTTTTCTATCGAATAATGTAAACATTTAGCTCGAAGGGGGTCTAAGTGAGCATTTTTTAGTTTGAAGCAAGTCTGAAAAGACGTTTTTGGTAGTCAAGGTGACCATCTAAAGTACATTGCTAGAAAATGACAAAAGCAAGCCAAGTAATTAATAGTTATCATATAGTGTTAATGGTGGCCAATACAACAAGTACAAATTATGCCGCCTAGCTCCCAACAACTCACTCTAACAAACTATTACACTTTAATAGTATACTCCATAAGAACAACAGAAGCATAACCACCCTAGCTACCGTTAAATCATTGGTGTAGACCAGCAAACTTTAACGGCACACACACATAAGAAAAACAAAAAAAGCAGTCTGTCCCATTGCTGCCCATGATTATTTATAGCAAACGAACACATTTAAAAATACGCTAAATATGAGTACACTTATGTTTCATAACTGCCTAAAATCATAATAAGAAACGAAAGCATTTTAATAAAACATTTCTGATTGGGGCAGAGAGAATCTTGTTGGATAAAAAACACCATCTGAGGAAGAGCATTTTATTGAAAACGTTTCGCAGATAGCTTCATCAGGTCATCAGTGACCGGATGAAGCTATCTGCGAAACGTTGTCAATTTGGTGTTTTTTATCCATTCTGTTTACTATTTAACCCTTTCACGCACATATGACGCAGAGGTTGCCAGATTAGCAATAAGAAATAGAGTTCTCTCACTCCTATAATTACCCTCCAAAATTAGTTTTCTGCCCACAGCTAACTCAAAGACAACTGCAGAGGTTGAAGTAACTAAACTAAAGGTTTCTAAATACCCCTGATGGTAACAAAGGCTTTAAAGTATCCCTAATACGCTCAAAATCGCGTCATATGTCGGAGAGGGTTAAGTACCGCACAACAGAATCTTGTTACTTGCAATGCCTCCAAGACCCAATTTCTCCTTCTATCTACCAGTCGCAATCTTCCACATGACTATCACTTACTCATCAACAATACACAAATCAACCCTTCATCTTCTCTCAATATTCTTAGTGTATCATTTTCATCTCACCTTTCTTGGAAAAATCATATTACCACTTTGATAAAACAGCTTCCCAGAAGTTAGGTGTGCTCAACCGTCTCATATTACCACTTTGATAAAACAGCTTCCCAGAAGTTAGGTGTGCTCAACCGTCTCTGTGGGTTCTACACCCCCGCAATGCTTCTTGCTCTGTACCGGGGCACTGTGCGCCCATGTATCGGGTATTGTTCACATTTGTGAGGGAGGTTCCACCCATACCACACTTCTCGAAAGGGTTAAATCAAAAAAAATTTGTCTCATCAATTCATCTCCTCTTAATTCCCTTTAAATCTCTCTCTACACGCCACAATGTTGCATTTCTCTCACTCTTCTACCGCTATTACAATAATTAGTTTTGCTTCAGAGCTTTCTCAGTGTATACCTCCTCCCTTATGGAGAGTTGGGGGTACCCGCCTTTCAACACATTCCCACCCCTATTCTGTCCAACTCTCTAACCCAAGATTGAGCCGAGTTTCCCAGTCTTTCTTCTACTCAACAAGTAAGCTCTGGAACTCTCTCCCTCAATCTGTCTTTCCCTCATCCTATGACTTAAACTGCTTCAAGCTCCGTGTGTCCAGATATTTTGACTCTAACGTACCTTGAATTCGGACTTCTATCATTCTTTCAACTTTGGGGGGGGGGGGCACTTGTTACAGGTAGCTTTGCCTTTTTGTCTCATGCATACACATATAAATAACAAGTAAGTCTGCCCTTCTTCTTGTTGATAAATCAATATAACAACATAGTGCGCTTCAACGACACCCACAATAATAAAGGTAGAAGTCTGCCCCACTTCCTTGTGTCACCGTCAAAGATTGTGAGTTGGAAGAAGTAGATCCCCCACTAGCATGTATGACTCAATATGTCTTATAGTATATTTGGTACAGAATAAATCGGCTTCCTAAAATACGTTTAGGCATCAAATTGTACGATATTTTATACCTAATTGGTTCTGTCACACTATGAGTTGGATGTAATTTGAATGACCAAACAGATAAGTGGGGTTATTTATGATTACTAGTGCTGTACGGTCGCGCTAATAAGTCACATCTCAGCTGTCATTGCGTTTGCCTTGCTCTGTGCTGTATTAAGTCTGTCAGATGTTGAATAGGGTGGGTAAGTGTAGGAACATGTTTGTATATTTCACTCGATATGAAGAAATGAAGCTTAGACATGGCCGATACCAATTATTGATCAAAGCATACTTGGTGCCGAAACATCACTTATTAGCGCGACTGTACATTGTGCTTAAATAGTTCAGTTGTTAATTGCACACTTTCTCATTTTATTTCATGTTTCCTCACTCGTTCTTAAGGGGAGGTGTTTAGTTTGTTCCCTACGTTTTCATCAAGCTTAAAATTACACCCCCTAGACCCCCTTTCAAGATAAATTTGTACATTTTTCGTTAGAAAAATTTCCCGGCCGGAGGCCGGTTGCTCTTAAATTACAGGCTCGCTATCGCTCGCCAGGAAAAAATCGACACCTATTAATGGCACGAAAGGTCTTAAAATTGAACAGAAATGGGGCCAAAATGTCTTAAAATGGTCAAAACTACTAGGGCGAACGTCTTAAAATCTCAAAAGCAATGGGGCTAAACATGAGGGAGAAAGGAGTCAAGAAAAAAAATCCTCAAGTGGATATCTCCCCTTAACCACGTTATCCTATTATTTTGTTTTGAGAGATCACTAAAAAGTTTCCTGTTGAATAAGTACCAACTTTGATAAAAATGAAATATTCATTAATTAGTAAATACTGTATGATCAGATTATTCATTTCATAAACAATATTCTGTACTGTAATTATTGTATATGCATAATTATCTATGTGCGTGCATGTTTCTATATACATATATACGGCATACGTGTGTGGGGGTGCATATGAATACAATGCGAGTATGTAAATGTGTGTATGTGATCGTGAATGTGTATGTATAAACGTGTGTATGTGGGAGACTATTTATATGTATAATTTGCATAAGCGTTTGTAATGGTATGTGCGCCTGTGTTTGTTAATGTGTTGTTGTGCTCGCACATGTGTGTACTGTAAGCATGTATTATCCTTTAATGTATTTGTATATGTATGAGTGTTCGCTTATATTATGTGCGTGTCGGTTGATATGATTACAATTATTTATTGATATTCATAGTAGCCACCATCAGTAATAATATGCTGTGTATCCCTAAAGGGGCCTTTTAAGAGAGTTAAACTCTCATAAAGCTCAGCCAATGCAATAATATTTGTATATGATCCATTGTATATACATGTTTTGGCTAAATAAAATATTGTATTCTAGTCTAGTCTGTCCTCTTGTTCTCGGCTCAGCAACTTCTGGCACCAAAAGCACTGTAGTTTGTATCACCACTTTACCTAAATATCGTCATAATAATGACCTCAATGCGACACTGCTGTCCTATCAATACTAGAAACTTTAACTTCATAGATATTCACATAAGTTAGTATTACTTATGAATTGTTATTGGTGATTGTTAAGGACAGGTTGCCACGTTTATGCAGAGCCGATTGTCTATATTGTCTATATTAGATACCTCAAAACGATTTGTTGTCAACTTAGAAAGTACCTTCATGGTCGTGAATTTCAAGACAGGTGATAACTTGAAAGTAGTAGTGATGCTAGTTTAATTTTCCTTAGTTTACGGCACAACGTGTTTTTCCTATTAGAAAGTGTCCATAGCTAACCACCCACTTTTCTCTCTCATGTCCAGAGCAAGCAGAGCCCGGTGGAGGACCTTCTGAACCAGGCTGACCAGCTGATCTCGACACCACACCCACGGGCCGAGGTCTACGCCGCCATGGCTGAGTCGCTTGGCCTCGCTTGGAAGGACCTCAACGCCCCAGCTGGAAATTAGGAAAGTATATTCTGGATATGGGGGTCGCCTTTCATACGTGAGTTGTTGTTTGTGAAGTTCTAAAAATATTAATTTGTGGCTACAGAGTCATTATTACTTCGTTAAAAATATAAAGGAATAATAGACAATTACTGTATATGTTTAGAGATTATAGATATTTTATTTAGAGCATAGTTTATTATATAATTGAATAACATATTGCTTTGCTACCTACTAGAGTATATTACATTTAAAAAGGTTAAACTAGTAATGCTTCTATGTATATTTATGCGTGCTGCACGAGAGTTTGAACTGCAGTGTATACGAGGCCTCACACACAAGGGACTTATGGTTTGCACCTCATGGTACCCAGTGACCCTCCCCACCACCCTCGGCAGACAGTCGAGGAAAATACGGTTACAGGAGAATTCGCCCCGAAACCAAAATCGCCCCGCTCTTGGACAACGAGTTTACCCCGTTTATACCCCCCCCCACCACCACCACCACCACCACCCCTGGAGCATATCACTTATTTCCATCCCTCCCCCAACCCCTGAGGTCTTCTGGTAGTAAAAACCGATGAAAATACTACCCATCCCTCTTTCTCGGCAGATGTCAGTTTACGTAATTTTCTGGAACAAGTATGTTATATTCTCCACTGCGATTTAAAGTCCGTTTACTATGTGGTGATTTCAAGGCTTGATATACTGTAGCGTTGTCTAATGTCAACCAGTAATGAATGTCAACGTCATTGTGCTGAAAAGGGGTTGGGAATTAGTGTAATTTGTTTAGCGATCATTTTAACCCTTTCACGCATATGACGCGATTTTGAGCCTATTGGGGATACTTTAAAGCCTTTGTTACCATCAGGGGTATTTATAAACCTTTAGTTTAGTTACTTCAACCTCTGCAGTTGTCTTTGAGTTAGCTGTGGGCAGAAAACTAATTTTGGAGAGGTAATTTTAAGAGTGAGAGAACTCTATTTCTTATTGCTAATCTGGCAACCTCTGCGTCATAAATGCGTGAAAGGGTTAAACTGAATATGGGTTGGTACACTCAAACTTCCTAGTATGAATTCAACATATATCACAAATACGAGAAGACATTGATGTACATAATTATTCAAGGTAGTAACACAATACCCAAGTAAATAAAGCTTTGTCAATATTATTATAAAATAGAGTGTAAACAATTCTAAGATAGTGACTTAACAATACTCTTCATTATATCCAGAACCATTCAAAGTTTACAATTTCGTAGGCAAACTTGTATACCTTTCCAACAATGAATATCCTAGTAATATTGAATTATTTAAGTATTTTATGTTGTGTCTGTTTTTTTTCGGCAAAATTACGAATTATTGTTATTTTAACAGCAACATTTAAAAAAATGGTCTTTCGTATCTCTCTCTCTCTCTCTCTCTCTCTCTCTCTCTCTCTCTCTCTCCCCCCTCTCTCTCTCTCTCTCTCTCTCGCTCTCTCTCTCTCTCTCTCTCTCTCTCTCTCTCTCTCTCTCTTATATCGTGTCAGTGTTCCATTAGGGAACGCTGGTTTTTATCTTAATGTAAAGTAGGATGTTTTTTGTGTGATTGTATCTGTACAAGAGAGAGAGAGAGAGAGAGATTGTGTGTGTGTGTGTGAGTGAGAGATAGAAAAGGAGAGAGAGAGAGAGTGAGAGTGAATGAAATTTGCTTTAGTCAATGGATAATTAGAAAGATGGATGCAATGGATAGATAACTTTGGGGTGAGACACTTGTTACAGGCATTTTTTCCTTTTGTCTCCTTCATACACATAGCAATTATATAAAAGCATGGATGGATGGCTTAAGGGGAGGTTTTTAGTTTGTTCCCGAGACCTCCATCAAGCATACAATTACACACCCTAGATCCCCTTTCAATATCAATTTGTAATTATTTCGGTAGAAAAATATCCAGGCCGAAGACCGGTTCCTCTTAAATTACAGGCTCACTATCGCTCACCAGGAAAACATCGACACACATGTGGCACGAAAGATATTAAAATTGACAAAATGGGGCAACAGTTCTTAAAGTCGCCAAATTAATGGGGCGAACGTCTTAAAATCTCAAAAGTAATGGGTCTAAGCATGAGGGAAAAAGGGGTTCAGAAAAAATCCCTCAAGTGGAAATTTCCCCTTAAGAATACTGTTATACATGTTGACTGCTTAACCCTTACAATATCAGCACACCTTCCTTCATATTATTCTGGCCAACATTATAGGATTTGGTTGGGTTTTGGGAAGAATCTGTGGGCTAAAGAGTTAACTGAGATAGATTCCGTGGCGGTCCTCGCTAAGCTGAATAATATCGTCTAATGATACCCATAATGCAACATATCTATCGTCACTCTATAAGGGTTGCTTGATAAGTAATATCTAAATCCATAGAATGATAGTAACAATATACTAATATATATATATATATATATATATATATATATATATATATATATATATATATTATATACTATACCAGCAATAAGTTAAGAAAAGTTAACACTATTTGATCCGACGTCGTGTGGGTTATTTTCATTTTTTTATTATAATTATTATTGCGAGTTTTGTTTGTTTTTGTCTTTTTAAGCAATGTATCTTAGTTTGTCCCATAGCCTAACAAAAATGCCTTCCCAGACTTCATTAACATTCAAAGCTACAACGCAGACCCACTTCAAGTTCAATTTGTATTTTTGTTTATAGAAAATTGTCCCAACCGAAGGCCAATTTCTTCTAAGTTAACAGGCTCGCTATCACTCGCTCGGGGAAAAAAACAACAACACCTGAATGCGTTGAAGTGTCCTAATATCGCCAAACAAATAAGGTGAAACATCTTATAATCTCCAAACTAATGGAACGAAACACGGGAGGTCCAAGAAGATCCCCCTCGGCCCAAATAGGTTTAACTTATGTATTTACCATAATATGCCCCAGCACACATGATTCACTTTTTCTAAAAAATCATTCATCTTCCTACAAAATGGCCAATGTCTTACCCTCCAATCTTTTCCAGGT